>JAQFVV010012447.1:820895-1420895 GCA_028023455.1 Epiperipatus broadwayi
ACAATATATATATCACTCAGAACTTTTTAATGATAAATCACAATTGACTGTAATATTTTTTTTACCTGATCCACCACAGCATTTTAATCCTCCATTAGCATTATGTACTTGATTTTGTGTATTTATTTTCAATTATTTATTCCCTTGCTTCACACATGATTTCAATGTCTTCATATTATGTACACTAATCAGTATCACATATTGGATCATTTGGAGACACTTTCAATGTCATCACAATCAATTTAACACTTTCTAGTTTCTCAAAGTAAACTATTATTTACTCTTACATTGTTACATCTTTTGTGCCATCTGAGCAGATTATTCTCACTCATTCTTTATAAAGTAAAACCTTCATCCATTGATTTTTAAGAAACCAGGAAAAAATAAATGGTAGATATGGAAAAAAATGATAGAAACAGAAATGTTTATATTGTATTTTAAGTTTCTGGACCATAAATAGTGGATGATAAATATAAAAAATGTGGAAATACTAGCTATAGGTGTTCCTAAATTTTATTTCACAATCTATTCATCCTAAATAGCAGAAACCCACAATATATACCTTTTATTCAAATTTTTTTGGATTAAATCACAACTTCAACACGCTTTTCCAATCCATAAACAATTTTAACAATAGATTCTACATTCACAAATATTAAAACTAGATTATAAATTGAATTGATACATTCAAACTCAGGAAATTAAACTTTAGCAGAAACAGTAATCCATTTGTTTTCCTCTGAATGTAGAAATATTGAAGAAGTAGCATTAATATTATTAAAATATAAAATTCAATATATTGGTGTACTACAAAATATATTATGAAATTGTATAACAAATTACAGATTTCTTGTTCACAACTATCCCTATACACTATTTCTTAGAGCATTTTAATAGACACAGAAATAAATAAATGTTTTTTTCACAATCAAAATCTACAGCATTCGCATTTTACTTAAAGAAGGATTCGGAAAGTATTTCTTTCACAATTGCCAACTATGATTTTGTCCTTCATAAATATTTTTAAATACAATATATTTATTGAAATATAAATCTACCTAATAATATATTAGTAAATATAATCAAAGTAGAAATAAATAATAATAAAAATATTAGAAAAAATCAATTTTTTTTATATTTTACAATAATAGTTTCACATATTAGACAAATAGACTCCATATAAAAACTACAAAAAACAAACAAACAATATATATATACGCACACACAAAAAGAAAAGGCATATGATTTTTCTGCTTGGAAATTCCTAAGAAGTTCGAACGCCAGACCCGAGAGCGCCAGAATCGATCCTGGGTTCTCCGGATTCCAGCAGCTAGAAAGCGGTTCAATTATTATTTAAAATAGACTTGGTAATATTAAAATATTATTTATCATTATATATATATACATATAATTGAAATCAGATATTCTACAATCTAAGGCAAACCGCGCATAAAAAAAAAAAACTAGTCACAATTCAAAGTGATCTGCCAATTATTTAGCATTGCTACGCACTTTTATTAAATTTTAAAATAAATCTGTTATTTATTTATTTTCTCCTTCTCTTCATTTTGGACGTAGATTTGACCATCTATTGATTTTGGATCTTGCAATTTAATTAAGTTATTGTTGTACATTATAAAGGATTATCTTCTAATATACAGAATATCAGATAAGCTTTCTTAGAAATATATAGAATGCATGTAAAGTTAAAAGTTATTCTTCACGCTTTTGCTTCGTAACCAATCTCCGTAAATATCCACTTATTGGTCAGTAAATAGATATTTCTCTAGTCTTAACAAAGAATAAATAAAAACTAAAAACCAGAAAAATCTTCACTAGGAAATTAACATTTTGATTGGTTTTTTTTTTAAAGATACGCAGAGGGCTCTTTACGGTTCTTTAATTGTTTTTATTTGATTAAACTACACCATTCTTGCCAATAAAGTTTAACATACTGGAGCAAATCTAACGCCAAGCATTTGAATGTTTGAACAAAAATGAATTTTTAACAACAAGACAAAAAACAAAAATTAAATGTTATTGTGATTAAATCAAAGTCCTAAAGAAAAACTGATTTAAAAATGAAATATTTGGATATATATAGACAATTTTATTTTTCATTTTTATATGTCAAAGCGTTGACCGGGAAGCGAATCGGGGCCGGCTGCTCGGAAGGCAGCTATCCAACGCTTGACAACAACAAAAAAATGCAGAAAGCTTTATATATATAAAACTCGAATAATAAAATAAAAAAATAATATTTCAAACATTTAATAAAGTTACTGATAATATTACAAAAACTTCTTTTAAAATGACTGTAATAAAACAGTAAATGGAAAAAAATATTTTATGTTTATCAGAAGTTAGAAAATTAGAATTAATAAGAGAAAACTATCTTCTTTTTTTAAGATGTTCATTATTAATGTCACTATTATATATATATATCTATATTACTTTTGAAAAACTTTCAGACTTTTGTAAAAGTTGCCCAAAAACAATAGCGAAAAAGAAAGGATTTTTCACCAAGCTTATCAAATGCCAGAATTTGAGTATTTAATGATTCTCATACTCAATTTCCTTCTTCAATTATGAAAGTATTTCCATTTGCTGACCAATATCGAATGGCAATAAATTGGTTAATTAAATGAAAAAAAAACACAACACAAAACCTGTTTGGAATCTGAAAAAAAATCCTCATTTAAAATTAGTATAAATTCTATCTCCAGGCAACAAGCATAGGAAATGAACGCATAATGTATTATATCACAAAACATTATATGCATGTGTGTGTTTGTACATATGTATTTAATGTATTTTTTAATGACAATAAATAATCATTACTTCAAAAGTATTATTTTTTTACTGTAATATGCCTACATTTTTGTTTTTCAACGTATGTACACTGAGAATGTCTCGGAATTTTAAAAGATATTTATTTTTTCTTGAGATGGTCGTTTCAATAAGATACAGCTGATTTTTTTCTTTTTAGAAACTGAAGTAGTAAATATTAGAAACAGTTTGGATTTTTTTTTTTTAATATTACTGAATATTTTTATTGTAATTTTACCATTATTATATTTATTTAAGCTGAAAGGTCATGTTATTAGTTTATTTAATATAATTAAAATTCAAAATGAAAATTTTAAATCACGTTGCTATTTTTTGTGAAAATAATATAATATTTAATGGTTTTAATTATGAAATCATTAACTTTATCTTGGATTTTTTTTTATTTGTAAAGATTATTATTATTATTTTTAAAAGATTGAGACTCTAGAGTTAAAATCTTAGGATCGATTCCAGTTGTGAGACTTTCCGCGATGAACTTCCGAGTAATAATGCCATTCGATTTTTTTCATTATTGGGAATTAATTAAAGGGGATTTGAACCCAGATTTTCAAGCTTTCTACAATCATCCACTCTATCCAATATAACCGATACATATCACCACATACATGTGAAAAAGATAAAGTATATACACTATACTTGTATTTCAATATTGGGAATTAAGTATTGCTTATAGAATTAAATTATCATCGCGCTCTCACACATTGAATAATAAACACAAACACATAACACAGTAATTTGAAATACAGCTAGAATATATTAATATAAATGTCTATTAATTAAAAATTCTACTACCTAAACAAACTTTCAAAATTAATCTTTTACAATAAATAAATTAATTTGTATACATTAAATATGTATAAAATTAAAGAAAAAAAAAACCACTGAGCTAATATTTATAAATTACTCAAGGCAAAGCAGGAAACCATGGTCAGGGGTTTGGGGAGGGGTTCCTGACAGAGATATTTTAAGTGCTGGCTCTGGCTAAGCATTTATCACAAAGCTTGTAGAGGAATTGGCAATCCTCATTGTTTATAACTTACAAGCTTAAGAAATAGGGTCATGTGATCTATGACTCTTATTTTGACTATTTAAGGCTAATTGCTATAAACTACTTGTTTGTTTTTTTCTTAGAAGGGTTTCAATTTACAATGAGAAAAGCCCCCCCCCCAAAAAAAGCATTGAACTACGGTTTCAGAGTTTATGGTTTTATCTATACTAGACTATTTTAAAAGAAAAATCATTAATATACTTTATACTAGGCTTTTTACTTTAAACCTTTGTGTGTCACTCAGTTAATATTTATAGTCTACATCTACATAATATGTTTTTCAATAGTGCTGCATGACTGACTTTCTTACAGCACTTTTGTGTTTTACATTTTCTAAAAAAATAAAATTCAACAATATTTTACATTTCACTTTTATTACCAGTAATTTAACATCAGCATTTATTTAAGCTTTCATAAAACAACAACAACAACAAAAGCAATTATGAATACATTAATGACATCATCATTATTAGTATCTGTTCACAGATAAATGAGTCATTTCAACCAACTTCAAGAGAAAATAAAGACAGAAAGGCAATGAAAATTCCCTAAAGAATAGTTTTATAATGACTATACAAACCATTCTGTGAATCACAAATATGTCCATATCTAGAACACATTGGTTTATTTTTTTGGTTTATCTGATATTTTCCAAAGTTATGTGCTAACTTCTTTTGAGCAAACTTTTTTTAAAAAATTTCAGCAACTTGTGTAATTAATGACTCTCAAATGTATTTTATACTTGGCCAAACCTTTCTAATGAAACAATCATTATTTTACTTCTTTATAATATCTTCAAGAGAGTTTTTATATTATAAATGAAGTTTTCTTTTTCTACAGAAATTATTCTCAAGTTTACCATAATGTTTTTCAGGAAATCTTGTATTGTTCATTCATTTTGAATGTCCAGTCCAGTGAAAATATGATTTTACAATAATAGACATTATAGTATCACATCCAGTAGATAAAAGAGCATATTTTTGGTATTATGGTCTTCCCATCATGCTTAGAATTTTATAGATTTGTTCTTAAATAAAAAAATTTAATGCCTTTAACTGTTATTAGAAATTCAAGTCTCATTTTCATATAATAAATTAGTAATAGTTTTAACAAGGCTGTAAACCTTAGCAATGAGCGTCTGAAAAAATCGTCACTAGGGACCTCTGTAGGTCTTTAAAACACATGCTTACGTAAGCATGTGTAAGCATGTGTTTTAAAGACCTACAGAGGTCCCTAGTGACGATTTTTTCAGACGCTCATTGCTAAGGTTTACAGCCTTGTTAAAACTATTACTGAAATAATAGTGAGCGTTTAATAAAATTTATAATTATAATAAATTAGGTAAATAATAATAAATCTATACACAGATAATTGCAGTTTTAATTTCACTGTGATAAATTATCCCATTTTTAAACTTGTTAGAAACATCAGCAATAGATGGGTGTCTATGCAGCATCTCAACAACTAAGTCCATGTTTCTATTTAAAAGCTATCAAGATAATATGTACAACATATATAATATTTAAGTAATATTTTGTATCACTGTAAAGCTTTTTAATACTTGTTATAATGCCACTTACTTAATGTTAACTTTTGGTTTAGAAATATTTGTTTTAAACACTTATTAGTCAAATGATGTCAAATTTTAGACAATATGCCACAAACATTGTCCTTCAATTTAATCTTAATTTTTATTATTATTGATCTATTTTGACTGCTGCTTTAGTGGAAATTATTAGGGAGAGTTAATGATAATTTATTTCAACTAAAAACCAATAATTTGTGAATATTTTGTATTTCATAAATATATCTTTTGCAACATCTCTGCAAAACAAAATATCACTAAGATTTAGAAACAGCACACTGCAATTAATTTTATTAATTTACGGTATGTTTTTAATGTTTCTCAGCCCTTAAACAAACCTGTCTGTAGAACAGATAGCATATCTTTGATTATATCATAAAAATATATGAAATATAATTTTTTTATTATGTTTCTTATCTAAATTTTTAATGAACTGTTTCATCAAAATATGAAAGAATTGTGATAGATTATTAACTTAATAATAATTATCTTAAAAACATTTGTATTTTATAATTTACTTAAAACAATATTTAAATAAACATTTATTTATATAGCGCTCTCCTTAATAATTTTTAATACAATTAAACACATCCATTCAAGCTATTACGCAAGCGCTTTTTCTGAGTGTAAATAATAAATGAATAAATTCTACTCCCAATACAAGATATAGTATTTAGGAAAGAATAAAATGAATCCACTTATTCAATCCGACCCAAATGTATATATATGGGCAAATCTTAAGTATTGGAAGTGAAAGTGTGAGAATAGATCACTCACTTTAAACAACTGTCTATGATATTTGAGAGTGACGTTTCAGTAAATTCTAGGTAATTTCGTCGACGTCATTTACTCGGATATCATAGACAGTTGTTTAAAGTGAGTGATCTATTCTCACACTTTCACTTCCAATACTTAAGATTTGCCCATATATATACATTTGGGTCGGATTGAATAAGTGGATTCATTTTATTCTTTCCTAAATACTATATCTTGTGTTGGGAATGGAATTTATTCATTTATTATTTACACTCAGAAAAAGCACTTACGTAATAGCTTGAATGACTGTGTTTAATTGTATTAAAACAATATTGTAAAGTATTTGAAAAATATCCAAAGTAGACTGAGTAATCTTCAAGCTACATGTAACTCTCTAGAATTTTCTGCCTACTGTGGAAATAAAAAAAAACTACAAAATGTGGTCTAAAAATTGACTGTCTCATGCAATCTGACTAAGTTGTCCTGTCTGGAAGATTGGTCATTAATACAGAAAACAGTGACAGTATTAAGGGTAATTATTACAACTATTTCTTTTTAAATATAGATTCATAGAACATGTGAAACTTTTCACCACTTGAACAAACAATAGCATGTCAAAGTTGCTATCAAGATCTAAGATTGATACATTTAGTGAAATTGGGAAGATGCAGCATATTGGAAAACCATAATTAGATATAATGTTGAAGTATTTCAGAAAAAATAATTTGATGCAGACAAAGTTAAAAAATATCATCACAAAATATCAAATAAATATTAATTGTGATTCACTGATGCGTTGTATAGTTATTGCATTAGGATTTTCTTTTATAATCTTTTAATTCTTTCAGTGTTGGAATGGCCATAATCATTTGCAGAACTAATGATGATGGTAATGGCCAGTATATTTTTTAAATTAAAATTCTGTATATGTTGCTCTTTTAAAATTCACTAATAATTTATTTCTATTTAAACAATATTTGAAAAAAAAAAAAAACACGATTAAACTGCATTTATTATATCTTTTGCATAATGTTGTTTTTTTTTTTAAAAAAATATGATTAGGGAAATCAATTGATTAATAAACACCAATTTGTAGTACAAGAACCAGAAATTATAAGATAATCTTCAATCCAAGAACTAACTCTGAAACTGTCATTCTATCATTGAGATAAACTACACGAGATATTCTGTCGATCTAAAAGATTTATTATGAAAATGAAAAAAACAATTTTGAAGTAAAGCTCAAATTTAATGATTTACTGTGTTTTATATACTTATATTCTATATTGATAAATAATTTATCATAAAATGGAATATATATATACTGTATGGAGAGTTTTGCCTTTGTTTAAAAAAAGAAAGGTGATATAAATCAAAACTTTGGTTTGTTGATTAAAAAAAGGGTTAATGTATAATAAAATAATTCAAATGTTTTTTTTAAATAGCAAACTGTGATTAAAAATCACAGACATTCCTTAGATATAAAGTATATACAAAGCCGTTGGGAGCTTTTTCGTAAGCTAAGAAGTCATTGTCTAATTTATATTGTCAAACAGACAAAAGCTGATTGGTTCATAAATGCTTTAAATGGACAGGGAATATGTATTCCCACTGATAAAACGAATTTCAAATAAGTTCAAAGCAATTAAAATAAATTTATCAGCATAATGTGAAGGCATTGGTCTCCTTCCCAACTACTGACATTTTACGCATTTACCTGTTTTACTGCTCTTTTGTTATGCTATATGTATATATAATGATATTTATTTTTAGACTGTAGAGGCTCATAATTAATAACTACTAGTTTAGAAACATCGAGGTGCTATAACTGTAGATACCTTTTGTGTATCAATCAATGTTATGTTATTTTACTTTGAAATCTACACTGTTCCATCTTTTTTCCTCTAACAATAAAAATAGAAAAAAAAAAAATAAAGATACAAATAAGGGATGATTTTTTTACTATCTTTATTGCTTTTGTTCTGTTTTGCTTTACTTTCTTTTATATCTAAAAAGCAAAAGTGATAATTGATACCTGTATCAGTTGCACAACATTATTTGAAATTGCAGAGAATAAAACAATCCTGTAATTTCTGTTTACTTTGATTTTATAAATAGGCAGAATGTATTCCATATAACCGTTAGTATTTGGTGTTGACTTAACATAAGCTAACAATAAAAATGATTAATAAAACAATATATTTTGTTTTGTACTTTTAAATAGCAATAAATTTTAATTTTATTGTTTGCTTTTATAGTTTTGACGATCTAGAAGTTTTCTTTAGAATTATAATTTACAATTACATTAGGTTCCCAACATTCACATATCAATAATTATTATAGTTTATAAAATCAATAACTTTTTAATATATAAATTGAATAAAATAATAATTCAACTAACCAAATAATGTTAACAATATATCTATAACTGGGATATTTTAAGCTAATCAAATAATAATAATATATCTATAATTGGGATATTTTATAAAAAAAATCAATAACTTTTTCATGTATAAATTGAATACAATAATAATCAGCTAACCAATATCGCTGTCGTAATTGTAATCAGAAAAATTTAAAAAATCAATTGTCAGACAATTTGTTGTCATAGAATCAAGAAAAAAAAAATCACGAAATCTATCAATCAGTCATTTATTTAGAAAGTAGTTCATTCTATTATGATTTGCATTAAACAAATTTCTATGGATGGTTTGAAAATAATATAGAATTTTTATAAAGGATGCACTCTGCAATTGAAAAAATCTTACAAACAAAACATTAATTCAAACCTCATTCAACCTTTAAAAGTGAAAAATATCTACAAAGGTAATTGCCTGAACTATAACAAATGAATAAGATGAAGGGCATGGCTAGCAGCTTTCCCCCCTGAAATCACGCAAACAGTAAAAATGAAAATGTGTAAGTTATATTGGAACATAACATTAAAACATGTTTGGGTGTAATTTTTGGAATAATTGATTTGCTGGCCAAAAAAAAAAGTCTTTAACCGTAGGCTGTAATGTAATGAATTGTTAATAATGTTTATTTAGTTGATTAATTATAATTTTGTTTAATTTATATAATAAACGTGGTTTTAATTTCTCCTTATTTGTAATACTAAAAATACTTAATTGTAAATTATTAGAGAAAAAAATATATAGTTAATAATAAATTTGGCTGAACGTTTTCGAGGAACCGTGCCTCATATTCATAGCCTTCGTGAAAATGTACTTAATATATGTAAATGAGAATATTCAAATGAATTACTGTTACGTAGCCCATTTTTTCGAGATGTCGAAGCACGTGTCTCTTCTGTTGATTGCATGGATGTCTCTGTTAATGTAGAATGCCTCCTTTATTTTTCTCCTGTAGTCGAGTATGAGGCACGGTTCCTCGAAAACGTTCAGCCAAATTTATTATTAACTATATATTTTTTTCTCTAATAATTTACAATTAAGTATTTTTAGTATTAATTTATATAGTAAAAAGTTACTGATATTATATCATTTATATTATAACCTCCACATCCTAGTACATGCATAGCTTTTTAAAGAACAAATACAAAAAAATTATTATGCATTTTGTAACTTTGTAAAAGTTATTTATTTATTTTAAATCAAATCATTAATGTATTAACAAGTTGAAAAACAAAATATTTTGTCCCAAATAAATGTTTATTTCTTGGTATTTTAAGATAATAATTTTAAAATAATGTTAATTATTTAGAAATAAGTTTCTATGGAAATTTGGAGAGATGCCAGACAATGAAGACAGTCAAGATTTTTTAGGGGACTGCTTATAAAATTAAAGCCAGGAAAATGATTTGGATTCTCACATATTCATATATATTTGCAATGTTGTGTTAAACTATAATTAGTATGCCCAGCCTCATCTTTCCAGATGTATATCTGTCTTCATAGTGTGGTGATAATGCCTTAATACTGAATAATACCTGGGTAGATCTGCCAACACTGGATCTTATTGTATATACTATAACCCAACTCAATAATTTAATACTATAAAGAAATTTACTAGTTAATAAAATGTTACAAAAAGAAATTACACAAGAAGAGAAGGGTTAACATATATTTGGCATATCTGATTCCCTCAATTATAAGAAGAGGGGGTTAACATATATTTGGCATATCTGATTCCCTCAGTTATAAGGTACAATGACAAAAAATGAATTTCTTTAAAAAAAAAAATTCAAATTAAATAATTTATAAATTTCAATATGAAACTATGAGGGTACATTACTGTTTAAAAAGTTGAGCTCAACAAAAAACAAAAAAATATAGTAAACTTGGTAAGATTTTTACAATGATTTTTATTGAATAAATAATAATTTAAAATATTTTCTCATATATATTTCACATTTCATTATATTACTAATGTAAATATAAAAGAATTGTATTGTTTTTATTATTCTGTATAAAATAAATTGTTATTGTTATGAATTTTGTTGTTCATAAATCTTCTCATCTGAATTACAAGTATACTATTGTTTATTACATCAGAATACTATAAAGGTGAGGAGGAGGATGATCAGGAAATATGGCTGGATCTGCATAAAGTCTTGTACTTAATGTAAGTTTCAGTCTGATCATTATCTATGACTTATCAAATTAGATTAATAAAAAAATTGTATAGTCACTCCATCATGTGCACAGTCAATACTATTTAATATTTTCCTAGCAAAACCACTGCTAATATATTTCTCTAGTAGTTACATGGAAATTTCTTCATTCATTCAGTTGTTTAAATCTTATGCATACATGTATATATAGTGCATTAATATAAATATATATGTCATTAAAATCAGTTAACATTTAGATAATCACAATATCAATATCAGTTAACAATCAACCTATTGTTAAGGCAACCTTCTTTTATCAATAAAGGATAAAGGGAGATTAATTTTAATGATACTTGTAAATCCATTTAGCCTTGAGCATTATTACACTTATTATATATATATATATATATGCATATATTTGCAGGTATATTAAATAACTAATGTAATATATTTGTCAATTATAGCTCTGAAGAAGACTGCTAGATAATCAAAACTAAAAAATAATAACAATAAAATGAGTAATTGTTTAAAAGTAAAAATAATATATTGTTTTATTATATATAAAAGTAATATGAAAAGAATAACTGTTTTGTATAATTAAAATAATTTTTTAAATACACTTAAAATATAAAGGTATTATATAATTTTAAATATCCAGCTTATCTTATATATTAAATCAGATTATGTTTATGAATAAAAATTTTATTTGAAAAAGATTTAAAATTATATAAATTATTTAAAATTAAGTTTCTAAAACATCAAAATGTAAAATATATTATTTAATATTTGATATAAAAATTATACTATAAGTTTTTAATTGTTATTCAGAAACATAATTATATGAGTATATAAATTGAATATGTATATGGATCTTGAAGTGTATTTGTTTACCATGCTGGTGACTTGTGTTTGAATCTAGTTGTTTATAAATTCAATTTTTCATTTTTTAATCAGACTTAAGATTGTCTTTTTAAATAGCTTGCCCATATTAATTGAACCAACCATCCAATACCAAATTAGTAAATAGATATCTGGTTATTGTTAACTAAATAGTGTAATAATTCAAATATTTTATTGCTCAGGGTTTATAGAAAATTGAAATTCTGGAAGTGATGGAGCTTGGGCTGGGTTTATGGACATTGAAATCCAATGCCTGCTACTTTACCCTTGCATTAAATCATGCAGGGGAATTAGCTGGTAAACGACTCTATCGAACATCATCTATCAGCTGGTTTTGAGAGCACTATTTTTTCCTTCACTGTTTTTCTATAAAATTTTATTTGCCACCTTTATTTAAAAAATGTTTTACCATGACTTATATAATAAGACTTAAACAAATGCAGTTTTTTTAAAAGTTGCAGTGTTTTTTTTTTTGCATAAAGATCATGTAACCATTGGCCAGGATTACTGTGCATAATTTTTTACATAAAAAACAAAATTATTTTTTTTTATTAAAAAAAAAACATAAAAAATATTATAAAAGACCATAAAAATTTCATGAAGTTCTTAAAAAATATTTTGTTGAAGAAACAAACGAAATAAATAAGTACAATCAGAATTTATGAAATACTTTTGAATAATAAATAGAACAAGTTACAATTTTATATTTAAAAAAAAGTAAAGTATATAATCCATCTCATGTTTTAGATAGGGGAGTTCAAATGTTCTAGAACATACATTATGTTGATTATAATTTTTCTGTTAATATGGCCTGCTTTGAGATGTTGAGTTTGTAGCTTTACTTCTAAATAGTAAAGTTGATGTTATTTGTAGCAAAAATGACTAAATGCTAGGTCGAATTAAATTAGGTTTTGGCAATTGCAGCTTCATGTACACTTAGCAACGCATGGTTGTGTGTGTTGCTATATATGTATTTAATAAAAGTTCTTGAGTGAATTAAAAAGCAAGATATTTACTGTTAGATATCTCCAGTTAGAGTTAATTTAATCTCTGGTTTAAAACTGAAAACACTTTTGAGATGTTGAATAATTTAAAGCTATCTTTGAGATTTTAATTTAGAATCCCTTAGTTGGCTGGATTTGAATCTGTATGCCTTTTATTTAGCTTTAATCAATATCCTAAAAGCTATTTTCATTTAATGTTTTCACTTTAATGGTGGCAGACTTCTCTGTTTGAACAGCAAGTTCGAATTTTCTGTTCATAATTTGTGCATGTTGTCTAGCCGATGAGAGTTTTTGATATTATTTTGGAGAAGGCTATTTGTTCATATCTTTTGCTATTCACCAAAACAAGGTTTTTCAATTTGATGATTTCAAATAGGAGGTTTGTGATCATGACTTGGATTAATTATTTGTCATTTGTTATGATTATATATATATATATATATATATATATATATATATATAGTAATAATAACAAGTCAGATGTCACATGACTTATATATAGCTTGCACTTACAAATATGTAATATTAAGAGCGTGCTAAGAGCTATTAGCACGCTCTTAATATTACATATTTGTAAGTGCAAGCTATATATAAGTCATGTGACATCTGACTTGTTATTATTACTATTATTATTTTTCTGTTGTGGCTTTAGCTAAATTAAAGAGCTAAGCCTACTAATATATGGAGTATCTGAATTAAGTTCAGGCCCATATGATTTTTTTCAGTTGGAGAGCTGACTTTAAAGACATGTAGATGTCTAAAAGTTTCAGATCTTCTTCTAACAATTAACTTTTAGATAAATGCTTTGCTTGAGTTGGTTCTTTAAATCTAATGTCCCAACTCCTCACTGAAGAGACCCATAGGTCAAAACCGGTCTGGGGATGGGGACAATCCAAGATAAAAATGATTTGAATGCCTTCTCTTGTAGTAGCATTTATCATAAAAAAAAAAAAAAAAAAAGCTTGTTTAGAGCTATTAGCATGCTCTTAATATTACATATATATATATATTAATAACAATCAAAAAATTTTGTTTGTTATTTCTTTCCTTTAAGTATTTTTTTATTTTTTTGCTTTTGTCTAAATCTGATCATCTTTACCTTGTACTATTATAATGTATACCTATTATTATAAAGCACTGAAAACTTGGAAATTATTGAAACAGAAGTCAATCTCCAATAATGCGCTATTTCTTAAATATTATAAATCTCTGTGCACTCTCCTACCGGTAAGAATTTAAAAAACTTAAGTAAATCACTTAAGTTTAGAGCATACATTCTATATACACCTACTCTTATAGACCATGCTTAAATCAGGGCTTGAGTCTATTGTGTGCCTGATGTTATAATCAAATATTTAATTGTACAAATATATTTAATCCATCACAGGAAACCTATGATTAGACAAACATGACATACACCTTAAGTGCTGAAAACTTTGAAATTATTCAGATGGAAGTCAATCTCTGATAATACACTATTTTTTAAAAATTATAAATCTCCGTGCACTCTCCCACTGGTAAGAGTTTAAAAAATTTAAGTGAATCACTTAAACATCACATGATCACCAATACATATAGTGAGTTTTGCCTGTTTTGAATCACTTAAGCTTAGAGCGTACTTTTTACGTACACCAACTCTTACAGACTATGCTTAAATCAGGGCTTAAGTCTATTGTGTGCATTGTATAAATCTATTTAAACCGTCATGGGAGAAAGATAGCATCTCATTTTTAAACACCTATGATTAACCAAATGACTTATAAATGTAAACTTATTATTATAAAGCATTGAAAACTTTGAAATTATTTAAATGGAAGTCAGTCTCTGATAAGTCACTATTTTTTAAATATTATAATGTGATATTTCTTAAATATTATGAGACACTGTCTCTCCTGTGATGGGTTAAATAAATTTGTACAATTGAATATTTGATTATAACATCAGGCACATAATAGACTCAAGCCCTGATTTAAGCATGGCCTGTAAGAGTTGGTATATATAGAATGTACACTCTAAATTTAAGTGATTCACTTAAGTTTTTTAAACTCTTACCTGTGGGAGAGTGCACAGAGATTTATAATATTTAAGAAATAGATCATTATTGAAGATTGACTTCTGTTTTAATAATTTCAAAGTTTTCAGCCCTTTATAATAATAGGTTTACATTTGTAAGTCATGTTTGTCTAATCGTAGGTGGTCAAACATGAGACACTGTTTTTCTCCTGTGATGGGTTAAATAGATTTGTACAATTGAATATTTGATTATAACATCAGGCACACAATAGACTCAAGCTCTGATTTAAGCATGGTTTGTACAGAGTTGGTGTATATAGAATGTATACTCTAAACTTAAGTGATTCTAAGTTTTTTAAACTCTTACCAGCAGGAAAGTGTGCAGAGATTTATAATATTTAAGAAATAGTTCATTCTCGGAGATTGACTTCTGTTTGAATAATTTGTTATAATATATATAAATTATATAACAATTGTTGAACAGTTTTTTTAACAAAAATAAGTGTTAGGGTCTAAGTTTAATAGCTTAGTTTAGGTGACATATTTATCATAAAATAAATTAAACATTTAATTGTGGAAACAATTAATTATTTCTCAATTACAGTGCTTAGATTACTTAAATTTTTATTTGTAATAAATTTTAATTGATTTGCATTCTCATTATACATATAGTTTGTTTTCTATCAAAGGTAGACAATGTTTTAATTGTGGGTCTTGGGTTTGAATTAGTTAATGGTGTTTCAATGGTTTTGGAGGGATGTAAGAGTGTATCTTACAAAATACATATGGCATTTAAACTTAATTTTTCAAGCTCACTATATTTATCCACTTCATCTTATACATCCGACACACATGACCACATGCATGTGAAAAAATATCAACACTCATCAATTGGTCTGAATCATCATATCCCATACACATATAATCAGTGCTCAGCTTATATTAAGATAGCAATTATTCAAAGTTTAATGGATAGGCTTCAATCTTCTCTACCCTCCAACTCTTCAACCATCCATATTATTGAAAATCTGATGATGGAACACTCTAAGCCTATATTGATGCCAATATTATTGTCATACCAATGCTGACATTATGTCACTCTGACCTATCATGTATAGAACATTGATATGTCCATTTAAATAAACAAAAGAGGGACACACAGAATGCCAGCTGAGTATGTAATATTTAAATACAAGTATATTGTCTATACAGAATTTAATGTAATTAGAAAGAATTTGGACTCAAACTTTAGAACTGATGCACATGACCACATATAAAAAAGATAAATGATCTAACAATATACATATATCACACCAAGCCAGCACTTATCAGGAGGTCCAGATTATCATCTCCCACACACATCTACAATCAGTGCTCGGTTTATATTAAGATAGCAAATCATCAAATTTAATGGATAGGCTTCTATCTTCTCCACCTTTCAGCTCTTCATATTATTGAAAATCTGATGATGGAATGTTCAAAGACCATGTTGATGTCAGTATTATTGCCATACCCATGTTTACTTTTGTTACTCTGATCCCTCATATATAGGATCATAATATGTCCATTTAAATACATAAAGAGGGATGGGAAAAAATGGACATATTAAGGTTCTATGAATGAGGGGTCAGAGTGACATAATCAACATTGCCATGATAATAATATGGCATCAACATGGGCTTTGAGATTTTCCATGATATAAATGACTGAAGATTTGGTGGGTGGAGAATATTGAATCCTATCCATTAAAGGTTGAAGATTTGCTATCCTAATATAAACTGAGCACTGAGTGTGTGTGTATATATATATATATATATATATATATATATATATATATATCATATATATATATATATATATATATATATATATATATATATATATATATGGAAGATGATGAATTAACATAAATATTTTTGAACCACAAACATTGTATTACTAATGTGAAACAATAAAATTTACATCAGAAACTAATTATAAGTAAAAGTAGATGAGGATTATAACAACATCAAAAAGAAGTACTGAATTAAACCATTAAAATATCACATGAACATCTTATCTTAGCCTTACATAAGATGTTAAAACAATATAATTTTTTTCCATACAATAGGCCACATAATGAAAGTTCTAGTAATCAATAGATGCTAGGTGGTTGTGCATTATAATTTCTATCTAGTGTTGAAGTGATGCATTAGACCCAAAGATTCATTTGCACTGCTCCCAGATCCAAAGCTCCTCACTGATAAAAACCATAAGCTAGAAATTAGTTTGTGGATATTAGATAACTAGATACAGAATAGAAATTATAATGCACAACCTTCCAGTATCTATTGATCACTAAAGATTGTATTAAAAATGGCACTAGTGTATGAATAAATTTGCTACTGTTTTAAATATTCAATTATATTATAAAATAAAGTGATGTTGGGATAAGATGTATAATAAAATAATTTATGCATGCATAAATAGATATTAATAAAAATAAATAAATTCAAAGATCTATTTATATTATATATACACACAAAAAAAAGGGTGGTGGAGTAAAAATTTTAAATATATCCAAAAAAATTATATTATAATTGAAAAAAGAAAGATAAACGTGACTTATTCTATGTGTCTATGTTTAGTTAGAGAGTAGATATATTAATCTTTAACGGGTTTAAATTTATACGTGGACTAATACTAAACTGTAATTTAATAAATGGTTAATAATAATCATTAATGTATTTATTTCAAATGGTTCGTGACAAAGCTGTGAGTGCAGAAAGTTTGACCTTTGTAAATTAAAATGTAATATTTATATATATATAATAGTTGAAGTAACTCCCTCCAAACATTGTCAATATAAACATTTGAACTGTTCTTTAATTGTCATAATTCAAAGAAGTTTACACACATACCTAGAGCCTAATTGTAAATATAGGGGATTTGAACTCAGACTTTCAACTATCCATACTATCTCATACCACTGACACACATGACCACATACATGTAGAAAATATAAATAATCACCAATATATGTATTTTATGCTAAATAGCACTCATCAGTTGGTCCAGATTATCATCTCCCACATATATATAATCAGTGCTCAGTTTATATTAAGATAGCAAATCTTCATACTTTAATGGAAATGCTTCAATCCATTCCAATTCTTCAGAATCCATACCATTGAAAATCTGATCATGGAAAGCCCAAATCCTAAACTGATGCCAATATTATTGCCATGCCCATGTTAATCTCAAGTCACTCTGATCCCTCATGTATAGGACTTTATCCATTTAAATACATAGAAGAAGGATGGGTCATGGCTGAAGTGTTGGAGTGGATTGAAGCCTATCCATTAAAGTATGAAGAGTTGCTATCTTAATATAAACTGAGCACTGATTATATATGTGTGTGGGAGATGATAATCTGGACTAACTTATGAGTGCTGGTTTAGCATAACATACCGATATTGGTGATTATTTATCTTTTCTACATGTATGTGGTCATATGTATTGATAGTATGGATTTTTGACGGTTTCTTGAAAGTCTGAGTTCAAATCCCCTACATTTAAAAAATGGGTTTTTTATTATGCATTCAAGGTCTTGCATTAAAAGTTGTTTTTGCATCATGGTAAAACTAGATAAGCAAATGTTAAACCAGTCAAAATACTTATAGCAAATTGTTATAGATAAATTGGTATTTATACTTATAGAGCAAAACTATTTATACTTACTTAAAAATTCTGCAAATAATTGATCAAATATCTAATAGTACGAGATCGTAACGTCAATTATGAGTAATAGTTTACTCCAAACACTAATTAAATCAATTTTTTTACAACAACAACAAAAAACAGTCACTTCTTATTGCCGTTATTTTACTGCAAAAAATTGATTTAATTACAAATAGCTAGATGACAGTTAAATGAGTTATATTGACAATGTTAGGATGCATCTTTTTTTATGTAATATATATTTTGTCTGATAGAATAAAAAACATACAGTTATGAATGTCAGAAACTTTAAACTGTAGAGAAAACTATGTATTTCTATATATAAGCCTACAAATTTAAATTTGTTTTTTTTTCAATCTCTTTTACATATATTCTTTTTTTTTTCTTTTCTTTTACATAAAAAGCAATACTTTTTTTTATATATTTGGAAAAGAAAATATTCAACTTAATATTTTTATTTAAAGTATCTTCTAATATTAAGTTTATGGGTTTAAATTACCATTCTAAATTAATGTCTTAAACAAATCTAGAAGAACATGTCAGACTTTTACCTCAACACATACTTACATTACTGCTTAGACTCTAGTAGAGCTAAAAAACACTTTTTGCTTGCATAGGTATGCTGCCAGGCCCACCCACCACACTAGTGTGAGGTACCTTTGTGCAAGATAAATTTTGGTACTCATTGTGGTGGTATATGGCCTTGTATTTATCAAGGCTCTGGATGTGCTTGATCTACGTCTTTTATAAAAATTAAAACATTTTATCACATGCTAAATGAAATTATGCTTCCTTTTTTTTTGCCTTTTTAATTTGTAAATCCTACAATGAATATCATATGCAAAATAATATAATTGTAGATGTACTAATATGTTGTAATTCAGGTTTTTCAGTTATTTTGTTTATCTAAATGGTTTGGAATGTTCTGGTCAGTTAATGGGGAATCAACTCTTCATTAGCAATTTTATGTAATGAATCAGAATATGCAAAAAAAAAAAATTAGAACAATATTATTAATGGATTCATAATATAATATAAAAGAAAAGAAAAAAACTTTTTTTTTTAACGTTATATGTACTCTAGTCTGTTTTCTCAAATATAAAGTCAATAAAATTGTATAAAATTATATTTATAATAAATAAGCAATTATTTATATATTACTAGTACTAATTTGTACAATTTTAATATATCTATATTTACAAGTAAAATCATTTATTTTTTTATATATCTAAATATTTTTATCATGTGCCCCCCCCCCCCATGAAATAAAATTAGTTAATTAAAGCAAAATTATATAGATTCATATCTATATAATTATTTTGTTTAACCAAAGACACAATAGAGTATTTAAAAAAAATATAATTATGTACCTGCTTATCTTTTTATTTACATATTAATGTTCCTGACTTTGGTGGCTGCAAAGTGATAAATAGCAATCAATTTTAACTAGTTCAACTCTAACCATCTTATTTTTACTTTGTGTTGTTCAGAATCTCAGTAATAGAATGTTTTTGTATGGTTTTACTTCAGTTTAAAAACTTAGTCACCCAATACAGTCAGGTATCTGGGATTTTAAGGATTTAATCTTACATTTACTTAAATAAAGAAATTTTCACTCATTGTTTATTTGATAAAATTTTAGAAGCCATTATACCATGCCTTGTAGTTTCTTTTTTTAATGATAAATCATAATAATGAAAAAAAAACAATTGGATTCTTCTACTAGTATAGATAAAGAATTTTATAGGCACTTTCGCAATAGAGTGGTTGCAAGTTAAGTTGTATAGGTGTTACAATAATACAAGGTTAATGAAATACAGACAATATCTTTTTAAAGACTTTATTATGATATTTAAATTTTAATGCCTATTAATATATAATTTGTATTATATACAGTATAGTTTATTATACAGTTGGACAATTAAAGATTTAGCCAGGATTTATTTAAAAAAAAGTTTTAAATTTTCATAATTAGATTGTTTATTTAATAAATTTTTAGAAACAATTAACCCCCCTTGCATTTTATTTTATTTTGCTTAGATTTGCATTATAGTGTGATTATGGATCAGTTATGAGTTATTTAGTAAAATGTGTAAAAAGATAATACAGGATAATAATAACAAAAAAGAAAAATATGCCATTATTAAAAAATGTTACCACACCGAAACATCAAATCCATATTTAACATTTCAGAGGTGGACACTCTACCAGTACTCTCAAGTAAACAACACATTTAGAACTTTTAAAACATACCTGATAAATGTAATTTTATCATATGCAGGATTTTGTAATTATGAGGCAATATTTTTAAAATAAATTTTATTTTTAAATAAATTATTAAAAGTATATTACGATATTTAAATAATAATGATTGTGAAATCTAAACATTTTTATTTACATGTAAATGTTATTAATTATAGTGTTGAAAGGGCTTCAGGCTGTTCAGTTTTGTGCAATAGTAGAGTATATATGAAATATATTTTGAGGCTAGAGTAACTGCCACAATAAATTTAAGTAAATAAATATTTCACTTATGTTTAAATAATAAATATTTACAATCAGAATGTTTTTCTAGACATAAAGTGATTTGGAAATGCCTATTCTGTTTAGTGTAATGATAAGAATATATATGTAATATATTTCATGCTCATGCATAAATATTTGGAGCCTGGATAATTGTCACAAATAAGTTTAAGAAGTATTCCTATTATATCTAATAAAAAATATTTACATTCAGAATGTATTTCTAAAAATGAAATGATTCAAAAATGTAAACAATTTTATTCACATATAAATTTTATTAATTATCTTGGTGTCTTGGCCCCCCAGTGGTGAAGTGCATACTCATACATGGTGACTCTGCTTGCTGCTACTCACAATGTAATTCATATCATAAATAGTTGCAATAGTAGTCCTCAATGTTCACCTAAAGGACCTCTTAGCATTCAGAAAAAAAAGAAAATTAAAAATAAATAATTAGAACATCAAAGGAAATGTTGAAAATAGAATAATGCTTTTTTGAATATAAGTTACAAAAAACAACTTGAAGATTTCAGAATCAGAATGGATATCTTTAATTATGTCTCATACTTTTTATAGCTTCTTTTTGGTGCTTCATTTCTTTGAGTGTGAGAATTGTTGGTAATAATAAAGATTAAGGGGAAATGTCTTTAATAAAGGTTACTCTTTAGTAAAACAAATTGTGTTTGTAAATTTGGGTTAATAATATAAATTTTTGCTACCTGTGATGAAAATAATCAGATGATATAATGCTCACACAGTTTATAACAGTAATAGAGTAATATTTATAAGAGCTAGAGATTGATTAATTGCATGCCAATGTATGGTGTTTAAATGTGATATAATGCTTATATAATTAATCACTTTATTGTTTTTAGATGATATATTACCATCTTCTCTACCCCATATATTTTATTCCAGAAATTTAAACAAAATCTTACTCTGTAAAAAAAAATAGCAGATTTAATCAGTGAGGAAATTTACAGCTTCATGCTTTCATATCAAGATGCTTCATATAAGCCTATTTATTTAGAAAGTTAGGTTAATGATAAGATGGCCTTATAATCTTGTGTCAAAATTTGTTGGGGTCTCTCTAGAGTTAAAAATATATTCAGAGCACAGTGCCAAAGGTTAAAACCTTTAAGTAATTACATATACTCACTTGTGCTTAATAAAAACATATAATTACAACTTAAATAAATAATACCAAAATAGGTTTTCCAACAACAGATATTAATGTCGTCAGTGTCATTATATATGGATGTTAAGATGTATATACTAGTGTGTATAACAAAGCATTTCGTATAATGACATTAAGATTCTGCTTTGAATTACATTTTTTCATATATCACATGGTAAATGAAAACACAATAATATAATTTATGCATTCATAAAACTACATAAACAAGTTAAAATTATTATCATTAATGCAACTATATTAAAATAGATATATTTGTAGATGATCAGTTATGCAATTAAAAATTGTAGAATACCTGAATGTCTTCTATTAACTCTTTTTTTGAAAAATGTATATTTTAGAAAATTTTGAATTGTGAACTATATATAACTATGCAAATTTTATAAGATCTCCGTCACCAATATATTCAAACATAACTAAAAATTTCAAATGAATATAGATTCAAATCTTATTTATGTTATGCAGATTTCATTTAATTACAAACATAACTATTGAATATGATAGTTTATATTTAATAAGCATTTCTTATATATTAGTTAAATAATGAGCTCATAGGAGGAGCTTAAATGCTCTTATTTATAATATGTCATAGCATCAGCCGGGTCGCGAACCCTCAACCGTCTGCAACCAACTACTTGCTTGCAAGGCGACTGCTATGACCTCTCGGCTAACAACGCTTGACTGCTCTCATTTATAATATTGTATAGAAATATATTTTATCTCTATATATATACGTGATGCATACAAACATCCATATATATATCATAAAGTATATGTCAGTTATATTGCAGTCTTGAATATAAATGAAAATATTTCATCACTAACACTTTTAAATGTAAAATAATTAAAATAAACAAGCACACATACATTCTGTTTTAATTGTATATAAACTTTTAAATTTTTTACTATTATTTTTCTCATGTCTAAATCTTAAATCTCAGACTTCTCTGCTGAGTGATCTGTTTTTCAATCATTCTTCAACTATTGTAATCAAACTCCAATCCATCATTGCCTCTCTCTGTCGCAAGACTTTTTTGTTATCTGAAAGTATATTTACTTGAAACTACTTTTAAATATATTAGGAAAAAAGAACACTTTCATTATTAACTCTATCTTCCATTACTTTCAATAATTTAGCAACATAATCATGCTGGAAAAGCTTTGCAGAAAGATTAAATTTTTTTTTTGAAAACCTACTTTTTACTTAAAACAAATAAACAAAAAAGTAAAACTATATTATTCTCAAGAAAACATTTAATAGTTTATAAAACATTTAAACATCTGGCTAATCATTATAAAAGAGAAAATCACAGGAGGGAGGGGGTTGTCACGTGAATACTTATAAATAAATAACATTTTTGCTTTGTCTTTTTTCTCTTTCAATTAATGAAAAAAGTTTTGAATTTTCTATTTATTTTATTTTTATTTAGTTACTATTGGTATTTATAGTTCACAAATTGTCTATTTTTTTTTTTTTTTTGCAATACAGATAACGTTAGAGATTATCAAGTTTTAAACCGATTCGTAAGATTGCAAAAGACTAAGAAGAAGACCACATAATGGATGGTTTGTCTTGCGTTGTTAGCCGAGAGGTATCGCAGCCGCCATGCAAGCAAGTAGTTGGTTGCAGACGGGTGTGGGTTCGCGTCCCGGCAGATGCTATGACATAATGGATGGTTTAAGTGAGAAAGTTTATTGAAGTTATGTGAAAAAAAATATAAAGATTCAAGAAAGTCTATTAAATTCTAAAAGATGGTTGATTATCTTGCAATAGAATAATAATGGTTATAATATATGTATGTATATATTTAATTAGAAGGGATTTGAGCTCAGACTTTCAAGAACTCTACATCTATCCATCTCATCTTATAATACTGACACACATGATCACATATATGTGAAAAAGATAATGGAATCTCCAATATATATATTTTGGCTGAAGCATTATCAATTGGTCCAGATCATTATCACCCACACATTCACACACACACATATATATATAGCAAATCTTCAAATTTTAATGGATAGACTTCAATCTTCTCTATCCTCCAACTCTTCAACCATCCATAAAATTGAAACTCTTGGATGGAAAACTAAAGCCTTTGCTGATGCCAATACTATTATCATACTCGTGTTAACATAAGTATGAATATATATTATCAACATTTTTATCTGTTTTGTTCTTCAGTGTTATTGGGGTTATATTGTGTAAATGCACCTTTTGCTGCTTCTGATAATAAGCAATCAATGAAAGGTCTGATACTATACATTACAAATAAGTCATTCTGATTTTGACTATATATATATCATATTATTATTATTATTATTATTATTTGCAGGATATTCCGTGTAGTGAAAAAGCTAAATGCTGACATTTCAGTACTATATCAAGTACCTTCTTCAGAGCATCATCTTTCTCAAATCATAAGAATGCGTATGAGATTTAAAATCGTTTTCATCATTTTCTTTGTTAAATATTAGAATTAATATATATATATTGAGCCGGATAGTTTATCCCTGTCAAACGTCACTTTAAAGAAAAAATAAATAAATAATAATAATAAAACCAACTTTTGGTTTTATTAAATTTTAAAAAGAAAGCTATGTAAAAGTTTGTTTATAAAGAGTACGTGTAATGACACAAATACTTAATTATTTAAAATTTGGTCATTTCTATTTTTTTTAATAGATTTTAATTCTAAGATAGTTTTCTTTTACTGTTGGTTTTTTTTTTAAGTAATTAATGGCAAACAAACTTTTAATTGCATTTTTATTCTGATTGTAATTATTATTATTTTTTTTTTCATATGTCATAGCATCGGCCGGGACGCGAACCCACAACCGTCTGCAACCAACTACTTGCTTGCAAGGCGGCTGCAATGACCTCTCGGCTAACAACGCTGAGACTTGTTTTTAAATATTTTTGAATTAATTATAAATAAGATTTACCCTGGGGAGAATCCTTAATTAGGGTTAAGACTGAGATAAGGTTGCCCTGTTGAAAAAACCACTAATTAAAAAAAAAATGTTTTGGAAAGATAAGAGTTTTTAAAAAAGAGACTGGGATTGCAGACTTGAGAGTTCTCCAGCTATGATTACTGCTGCTGTTAGTTAGTTTGGAGGCCAATTTTGTACACCAATTTAAAGACTGAATTGCTGTGTGGTTACAATTGCTTCTATGACAAAGCTATATTCAAGGAAGAACTGTTCAATAGAATTTTCACCATGTCTAGCTAGACCAGGAGTCCCCAACCCTATGCCCATGGGCACAATGGCACCCGCAGACCATTTTACGTGTGCCTGCCGCTATCCAAACATGATAAAAAATTATTTATCTGATACAAATAAATTTAATTTTTAAAATTTCTTATAAATTATTGTATTATATTGTAATCAAATTGTAGGGCATACTATACTTTTACAGTGTAAAAATATAAATGTTAATTATATGTTAAAATTTTACTTTTGAAATAAATATTTTTTTGTACATTATGTGTATTATTAACAATATCCAATTATAAATTTACATTGAAAAAATAAATGGTGCCCACCACCTGGATGGTATTATAGAATGTGCTCTTAAGTGCAAAAAGGTTGGGGACCCCTGAGCTAGACCAAATCAAGACAGATCTTGGAGCCAAATCATCCTGATAAACATGCCTTGAAACATATACAGAAACTGAGCCAGCATTGCCTCCTACCTTCTAAACAAAAATTGAAATGTAAAGTCTTCACCGGAGTTCGCCATGGAGTGAAAGCTATATATGCCACTGGAGGACATCAGCCAATTTTGAATTTATACCTCGAGGTAATATGTTTCTATTATTCTTTCCATAGCAAAATTTTAAGTCTCAGCTTAATCTTAAAAGTAACATATTTTATTATATCATTTGTTTATTAAGTTAGAATATTTACAGCATGTATTCTGTTTGCTTTTCATTGTATTAATAATGTGTCTCAGATTCTTAGTTTTAAGTTTCCAAGTTTGCTATCAATTTTATTTATTAGAGAGTGTTGTGAGATTATATTTTATATTCCTAATATTTCTTCCATTTATTTCACTAATTATTGCTAAATGCTTTGGCAGTTTTTGTAATTTTTATTTGCTCACCTGTTTTTAGTTTTCATTGTAAGATAATTAATTTTAAATATGTTTAGTTTGCATTTCTTGCAAACCTCAAATCTTTTGGTTGATGGTTTATCGTCTTTATTGTTCTGATTTTCTGAAATTAGAGATTTCTTTCTAGATTATGTAAGATCGTAATCACATATATTTTTTTGTCTTGTATGTGAAATCAACCATGTTTGTTTTAAAAGCAGTATTACATGCAGCAGTCCTGTGAACATTATGACATCATTAGTCAATATGCTAATGTGAGCTCATTCGTGCTGGTTTCATTGATTTCCTACAAGACCATAATTGTTTTCATATCTTTGAATCAGAAAACTAGATTTTCTGTTCTTTGTAATTTTATAAATTACCAACAGGAAAATATCCAATCCACTTTTTTAAATTTTTAAGTGAGAGAATTTTACTGCCAAAGTGTTTAATGTGTTTATGTGTGCTGTACTCATGTGCACTCTCTGATAAATATGTGTATTCAAATCTAAGTCACTTTTGTATTCATGACTAGATTTATTTATTCTTTTGCTCTGATTTTAATAAATTTTTCAAATTGTTTAAATTTATTTGGCTGACGTTTGTCTTAGTGCTTTTATTTCTCAATTGTTTAAACAATATTTAAGATTTCTTGTTTCTCCCTGGGTTTAGTCCAGTGCATTCAGTTTTGTATATCCTATCCACTCTTAAAATAAATGTCTAGTTCCAAATTTTTGGACTAGTGGTACCCTTGTGGTCAGTATATGTAAAACCAAAATCTTTATCAGTTACAATATATATATATATATATATATATATATATATATATATATATATATATATATATATATATATATATATATATATATATCAGATTTTATTTCTATAGATTGAAAAAATACAAAGTATTAATGGTTTAACATAGTTTAAATTATAGTTTACGATTACACATAAATTGTAAGTTGTAATAAGCAAACACATATTCGTATGCACACATAGGATGTATGGTGATTCAAACTATTCCAATCACTAATATTATTGGTAAACATGAAGTTACCAGGTTACAACAAAATTCGAATTTTGTTTCAAATTTTTCTGACCAGAGTGTTTCTTGTTGAATTACTGTCCATTGTAGTTTTCATTTGCGGAAAAGATAAAATTGGTAAAGCAAATTTCTATAGATAGGATTGGAATAAATTATTGCTGGTAGTGTGAAATTATTACATTGTCTTGGGACACTTTTTACAAGTTTTTCAAAGTTGTAAGATGTGGCTTTCAAACTGTTTTTTAGTTTTCAGATGTAGTCCGTAAAGTGAATCCTGTAATAGTAATATAGTTGTAGTGCCAGAAAATGAAGTGTTATATGCTGCAGATATTCACATAGAAAATTGGGTTTCATGGCTGTTGATGGATGAACTTTGAACTCCAGAGTTAGCAATGAAGTGGTTAGCAAGAAGACACCTGCTTAAGAATAGTACACTTGCCAACATTGTGGTGTGCAGTGTTCTCTGATCAGACAGCAAGAATGTAGAGATGGTCATAGGTGGCAATGCAAATTATGTTGTCACCATGTATCCATCAGAAAGGGTTTTTTTTAAAAAGGCATTTGGCCCTAAAGACAATTATGCTTATAGTATATTATTGGTCACATAATTTGCCACAGTGTTTTATTGCTCACAAGACAAGTGTAAGTTGCCACACTATAATAGACTGGGCAAATTTTTGCTGCGAAGAGTGCACAACATATTTTCAGTGACATCCAATGCAGGTCGGTGTTATGAATGTTGGTAGGATATGTTGTTATTATTTTAATAAATTATTTTTTTATAATTATTTGTTATTAATTATTTTTTTATATTATAATTTCATGCTGCCATGTATTTGATATTTTACAAATTTTTAAATAATTTGACAAGAAACACTCTGGTGAAAAAAATTTGAACTACAAAATTTTGTCATGCCCTTGTAACATCATGTTTACCATATTATTTTCATAATTATGCTAAAATCAGTATTCTTCTATTTTAGCAGCATTTCTAGAATTGAATGTTAAAAATATATACAAAAATCATGCACACGCGAGAGTGTTCTGTTGTTAATTTTATCTTTGACTATTCTTAAATTGTAAATAAATACTTTTAGAATAAAGTCCTTATCTTTTTCAACTTGAATGTTTTTCTGTTTTTAACTTTTGTTTTCTCATGGAAGACTTTAAAAAAGATTTTCCAAATAGTTTTGTAATTGTTAATTAATTTCTTAGTCAACTGTTTAGCTTTACTCAATCAAAAGTTATTTACTACCAGTGTATTGCAAGAAAACTGTCCTCTTTCTTTTTTTAAGAGTAAAAAATAAACAAATTGAAGTTAAATATTTGAAATACAGGCACTCTTCACATACCTGGAGCCTAATTGTAAATATAGGGATTTGAACTCAGACTTTCAAGCAAAAACCTTCAACTATCCATACTATCTCATACCACTGATACACATGACAACATACATAACTTCAATGGTATTTTTTTATTCTTCAACACCATATTTAATTGACATACAGTACATATGTATTTTTCCAATTGTTTCTTTTTTTCATCTGTGCTTTCATACATATATAAAATGGAATATGGATAAAATATAATGAATCTCAAAATTAGGCTCCTGAAAGTTTGTGATGATGTAGGACTATTTCCATCATCTATCATTAAATGTCAAATGCATAGAAAATTTGGTAGTTTTATAATAGTGTGTTAAAACCACTTGAGGGCATAATTTTTATGTAAATAAACGGAGTTATAATGTTACCGGGCCGTTATTCTTTTTTTCAACTTTAAAATGCTTTTTGATTTACAATAAAATCATAAATAATGAAAATTTATCTAAAAGAAATAAAAAAATACATTGGATAAACCTTTTTTTTTTTTCTAAAATGAAATTTGTAATTTTAACAAGAATAAAAACAAATCAAAACAATAAAAACAAAAACAAGAGGGAAAATCACTTAATTAAGATTTAAATTGCTGTAACTTGACCTATTTTTCAAAATTTCTATTTAACTCAGAAACTTTGCTTGTTTGTTTAGGATAAATTTTGCAATTGAGTTTTAACAATTTCTATCAAATAGATTTCCATCAATCTTTATACATATGTAAGATATTGATGATAGTAAACCACTAACACCACATGACCATCATTTCTTATGCTTGCTCAAGCTGTTAAAACAGGCAAAACTTTCCATAAAGTAGGGCCATTCAGTACAAGCCAGAGTAATCAATGGATACAAAAAGGTTTGTGCATAAAATCCATATCTAGTAGCTACTCATCCAATATTCCCTGACTAGATAGGGATTTTATGCACAAACTTTTTTGCATCCATTGATTACTCTGGCTTGCACTGAGTGGCAGTACTGCATGGACAGCTTTGGTTGTTTTTATTGATGATACTGGAACATGACAATGAAATATTTCAGAATGGTTCTCTTATTTGTTTACATTAGTGATGTTGGTGGAACTGAATTTCAAACATGTTAATATCAGTTCAGTAAGCATCACATAATCACCAATTTCTTTGTGTACACAAATTGTTAAAACAGTGACAAAACTTTCCATGTAGTAGTTCCACCCAGTGCAAGTCACAGTAATACAATGGGTGCAAAATGTTTGTGCATTAGATAGGGATTTTATGCACAAGTCTTCTTGCACCCATTGATTACTCTGGCTTACACTGAATTGCATTAATATATGGAAGGTTTTGTCTATCTTTTACCAATTCAGTAAGTCATCAGTGATGTGAATGAGAGAGCTATATATTATTTTAAAAATAAAAGTAGCATTTATAATAAATTCAGATAAGAATAAAAATACACTTAATTTCTATTGATTGTAAATGTTTTTTTTTTAAAAAAATGTTTCTTTCATAAACAAAATAACCTTGGAATATATACTTTTTTTTCAAGTATTAAATAGATTTTTAACATTTTTATTTTTTAATTTAATTAAAATTGAAATAATTATAAAAATGATCCCAATACTAAAAAGTTTATATAATTTTTTGTAATTAATGCTTTTTATTTACTGTGCACTAAAAAGCCAAAAATAACTGATTTGTCCAATCATAATTAAGATATGTATATTTAACTTGAAATAAAAACGTGATATCCAGAAATTAATTAATTCAATCACTTATTGTAAAAATTAAATTATAGATGTGATTGAAAATATCATTAAATATATTAATCCTGTCATCAATAGTACTCTGGCTCTGGACAGGTACAGAGAATAGTCACATCATTAATTCATTCATTTTACCACTCTATTCTGTTTATTGTCCAGCTCTTCAATTCGACATAACTTTTCCCATCTCTTATATCAGCCAATAATGTGAATCTTTTCCACCTTTTCTTCTTGCTCCCACTCACCATTTTCTCCAAAACATTTTTTATTAAACTATACTTTCTTCTTAATATTATGTCCAATTCAGTTTCTCTTTCTCTGCCTGATTTCCTCAAGCAGTCTTTTTTCATTTACACTTTTCAGGAGATTATTTGCTATTAATTCTCAACTCAAAACTGTCTAAGCTAAATATTTTATATGATTAAGTTCTTTTTATATAATAATTACAAATATTATTAATAGTGGTATTGCTAAGTACACCTGTTTACGTGGACTTATTTAACACGATTTTGAAGTTACGCGATTCATGTTTCATCGGAAGTCGAACTCCGATAATGCGCTATTACTTTAAATAATAAATTTTGCACACTTATGTTATATTGAAAGTAATAGCACATTATTGGAATTTGACTTTCATCTTAGTAATTTCAATATTTTCAGTGCTTTATAATAGTAAGATTTTATGCAATAATGAAATTAAAATCATGATTTCCACATTTTATGTATACACACATTAAATTTTACAAGATTATAATGTAAATTTGTTCAAACATTGGGCATGTTAATTTTGCATTTTAAATCACATTCTGTTTTTGCTTTTTAAAAAAGAATGTAATCAATTATTAATCATTTAGTGTCTGCAAGTTTATTTTTAAAAGGTGAGTAATAGCAGTGGGCACAATTAAATTTGACAATTAAAAATTAAAATCTGATTTTTAATTGTAATTAACAATTTAAAAATTACTTACAGTGACTTGAAATTAATGTGATGTAAAATGAAATTTGATTTTTAAATGGAATTGAAAATTAAAAAATTAAAGACAAAAATAAGAATTTAATTTTTAGTTGTTAGTTTTAATTAAATTTTTCCCAGCAGTGGTGAATAAATGTCTTTTTATTATCATAAGTCTAAGTTCATAAACAATTAATAAAATCATCATCTCAAAGATTAATTACTAATTATGTTGTCAACAGGAAACCATTAACACAACATGAGAGTGAACTTGGCGCTAGTTGTATTTCCTCTTGTGAGAATCTGATTTTTTTACCAGTTTGCAAACGAACGTGTTTTTTGGCAAATAGCGATAATAATTAAAACGTGTATAAAAAATGTAAATTACTGTACTGTAAATTATGCATAAAAATATATTATTTTGAATAAAATTAAATATTATAGTTAAAAAAAGTTTGTCTTGTATCAATTTTTTTCAAATTTGAAATTTTTTATTAGTCATATTTTATTTCCTTATTTTTTTTTGCGCGAATTTTAAAGTAATTTTACGTTGGTGCTTTGCTTTTATGCGAATTTTGAAAAATCACAGACTGCATCCCCCCTTTTTCAATGTAAGTTACATCTATTTTTGCACGATTTCGTTTGTGCATGTTTTCTGAGGAACCTATCTATCGCGTAAAACAAGACCCAGGTGTAATTGTCAATTACTGACTATTAAGTCTTTAACAGTTTGCAAGTCCTAATTAAAATTCATTGAAGTATTTCTGAAGTTTAGGAATATCAGCTTTTAATACTATCCTTTTCAATAGCTTTTCTCTCTAGTTTTGGATTAAAATATCTAATACCTTATAATTAATTAATTTCTGGATTCCCCACATTTTTATTTCAAGTTAAATATAAATACCTTAATTGTGATTGAAGAATGCAATTATTTTTTGTTTTTAGTGCACAGAAAATAAAAACTTTTATTATAAAATATTTTTTACCTATATTATTTTATACTAATAATTTTCACTTCAAATTTATTTCAATATATAATCAAAAATAAATATAATAAATTATTTCAAAACACATTTAAAACAAAGCAATATAAACTATAAAAAATTTATTAAAATTAATTTTAAAAGTACCTATACTTGAGTTTAAAAACTTTAAGCTCCTTACTGATTGTGATAATTTTTCATAGCAAATTTTGGTTGTTAATAAAGCTTGAATAATTCTTCATAAAAATACATTTGTTTTAGTTTTGGAGCTTTCACATGATATTAAAATTTTAATTCCTTTCATTATAAGTAGTATATTAAAACATACCCTATCCTAGCATCTCTCTGAGGAGTGCCAGAGCACAAAACCATGGTCAGAGGTTTGGGGCAGAGGAGGTCCTGACAGAGATATTTTAAATGCTTTCTCTAGCTAAGCATTTATTACAAAGCTTGTTGAGGAATTGACAATCCTCATTGTTTACAACTTACAAGCTTAAGAGAATAGGGGTCATGTGATCTATGACTCTTATTTTGACTATTTATAAAACTAATATATTTTTGTAGTTGGACATACTTATGTTTGAAAAATCCAGGATACAATATCATTTGTTGCTTTGAAGATATTATTTTAGCAAAGTTTTATAAATATTTGTTATTTCCTTTTCTTTTCCTGGATGTTAGCATTATTTTATCATTTCAATAAATTTTGATTGCAGTTTTTTTTTAAAAAAAAAAAACTAATAACCATTATTTTATCACTAAAATTATTTTGTTTGGAGCCTTTTTTTCTTTACTGAAGACATTATTTCATTGTTAAAGATATTCATTAGTGTTCAATATTCAGAGTGTTTTTGGCAGCTTCTATGAGAGATTTCTTGTTTATTTATGTACATATTCTCTATTTCCTTAGTATAAGAAATATTTACATTTGGTATATTGAAAATGCCAAACATTTTCATTAACACTTACAACATTATCACAAATGTGTAGGCAATTTATGAAAAAATTAAATTCAATTCATTAGGCACCAATGGTACAAAAGTGAATAAATGTGTATGTACCAATGTATATAGACATAATATATAACCAGCCACTGAAAATATAAAAATATACACTTTTGTTATATTAATTGCTTAAAAAATTTAGATTTTAAATTTAATAAGATTTATTATTAATAGATAATCTTACATTTTAATTCTTAAGTTTTTAAAATGTCGTGTATATATATATATATGTATGCACACATACATAAACAGCAGATATAAATATTATGCACTAAGCAGTATTTACATATGTTTTGTGAATATATATATATATTCCCTTATTGACTAGCTTGCTCCCATACTCTTCTGAAATAAAACATCACACCCCAACTAATATATACTCTGTCTTGAAAAATACATCAATAAACTGCTCCGTTTTTATTAACATTTTTTGCCTATGCCATAGCGTCCAAGTCATAAATAAATGTCTGGAATTTTACAGCTTATTAATAATATTAATTCAAATTTACAAATAAGAAGATTACAATTTTAATTTTTACCTTTATTTACACTTTTAGATTTGCGTTCTAATTAATTTATTTTTAAGACAGGTTTAAGAAGTTTTAAACGTAAAGTTTTAACCTGTTTACGTTGTACATTTTGTATAAATTAACTATAATAAGTTTACATTTTTAAAATAATGGATTTTATCAATTAAATCTTACAAATTTTTTTTATATAATATTTTTAAAATTTAAGGATTAAAATCCAAAAATAATTATAAATAAATACTCTCACGTGGATTGTTGTATTTGTTATTTCTAATGAGATTAATGTATCTTTCTTCCTGTCTATTTTAATCAGTGTTGATAGTTAAAATTACCTTTTAAGTATATTGTATGCTGATGTATTAGTCATCCAAAATAATTCTACAGAATTAGATTTAGAAATAAAAATATGTGAATATATGAATTGGATGCCAATTCTAAGAAAAATTTTTTTCATTTACACTGTAGATATAAGAATATATTTTCTAAAAGACTTGCTGTGATAAAGGGATATATACATAGGATACACTTGAAGGACTATAATCCTTTTCACTGTAAAAGCTATCTTATCCCTTACCTGTACAAAGCTGAAGTATGAAAGCAAATCAATCAAATGGTTGAGTGGAAAGTTATTAAAAAATGTCCCTTGGCATGTAATAGTGCATTGGTGATCATCTGTAAAATGGATGGATCGATGCATATTTGCTTAGATGTGAGGCTCTTGAATCAATTAACAATTCCATAACATGATGTCCATCCTACTGTGCAAGAATTATTAAATGTATTTAAAGGTGAAAAGATATTTTTTACAGTTGAATTTACAGCTTGTTATTGGCAGGTGTACTTGCACAATGAAGATCAGAAATATACCACATTTAAATACAAGAGCTACTCATATGATTTGAAAGAATGCTTTTTGGACTTATAAACAGTAGCACTGGTCTCCTTAGATGTTTGGATAATGTATTATCTGAATAAGTCAAAAGCATTATAACCATATATGTGGATACTGGTGAAATGCTTTTAGAGAACATCTTGGAGCATTTTCATCATCTAAATACAATTTTGAGAAAATGTGAAGAAAAACATATCAAAATAAATTTTAAAAAGAGTAGAATAGCTATTAAGGAGATAGATTTTCTGGAGCACCTAGTAGAATCTGATGGGATAAAATTGCATCATGATAAAATTAAATCCATTCAGAATTTTCCGACTCTGGAAAATAAAATAAAAAACAATTGTTTTTTTTTATGGTGTTTATATTTTTTACCATAGGTTCTATGAGAATTTTTCTTATAACATCATTTATTTTTCAAAATTTTTAAGGAAAGATGAGCAATGAAAATTGACTGAAAATCACTCTATTGAATTTGAGAAAACAAAATTATTTTTTTTAAATACTGTAATCTTATATTATCTTAATTTCCAAAAAAATATTTCACATGCAAATGGACAATAGTGGGTATGGTCTAGGAGTTATTTTATTCCAGTTGGACCATGAAAAGAAGTCCCATGTCTTCTATTTCTTGTGTAGATTGTTGAAGAGTGTAGAATTGCAATATACCACCACAAAGTAAGAAGCCATGGCTGTCATGTAAGCTTTTCCAAAGCCCTGACAATATCTACTTGGATGTGAAATAATAATTATTATTGATCACAAGAGTTTAGAGTTTATCAATTGGAGCTATTTGAATAATGAAAAGCTAGTTAGGTGAAGTTTATTCCTTCTGCAATTTAAATTATAAGATATGGTATTGTAAAGGAAAAGGCAATATTGTAGTAGATATTCTAAATAGGAATTCTGTCAAAATAAACCCATGTCATGTAAGTATAGATGATGTTTTCATCACAGCATCTTTCTGAGAGTTGATGATTTGGTTGAAAATAATTTTAAAAATTTGTTAGCTTTACAACTGGAAGATTCTAAATTGAATGCCCTTATTCAATATTTGAATGAGAAAATACAATTTGTAACCATTAAAAGAATGATTAAAAGCATTAAGGTATAAATTAATTCAAAATTTGTTACATTATAAAGTTGGGATAGACCATAAACAATCATGGAGAATAGCGGTACCATTCTGTATTAGAAATCAGCTAATTTATTATGTGAGGTGTATTTATGAAGACTATGGTCCCAGAAAAGTAGAATATGTTGTGTGCAGGCAATTTTATTGGCCTGGACTGTATGTATCCATAGAGAACAGGCTCAAATATTATGAGATCTGTTTAAGATCTTAAATATGCTAACAAATCATACACTGGGGTATTATGACCAATTTTACCTAGTTATCCCAATGATCTTTTAGCCATAGATTTCTGTGGACATATTATCACTGTTTATGAAGTTTAAAGTTATTTTGGTTACTTATAATATTTTATGTCCTGTGACCAAAACCAGTAAAAGAAATGTAATTATTTGTTTATAGGAATTACAGTTTGTAATGATAGGGAAGCCTAGAGCTATTTTGTCAAAACATATTACCTCATTTCTGTCTAAGGAGTAGAAAGTTTAAGATTAAATGACAGAATATAAAACATTTTTTTCATTTAGGAACCCACAACTTAACCAGTGTGAGAGAATTATGCATGAGTTGGGTAGATTGTTTAGGATAAACCTAGACAACAGCCACTGTAACTGGATAAATAAGTTGAAACAAGTGGCTAATTATATCAATATAACCCAAAATGAGTCAACTCAATTTACCCCAATGTACCTGTACTTTGAATATAGAGAGACTATATTAATTAAGACTTCATTACCTAATATATCTGAAGAAGAGATAAGTTATGATAGTGATCTATCAAAGGCTAATGAAAATTTGAAATTGGAAAAAAAATATTGGACATGCCTCTCATAAGTCTTGTGTATTTAAATTAGGAGAGTTTGTGTTTGTAAAGACTCCTCAAGTCATTGTCCTACAGAAATTTAGATTTAAAAGTTTTTAAATATATATGAAGACCATTTCAAATAAAGAAAAAAATAGGGAAGAATGCATTTCTCTTGGAAACCCTTGGAGGTGATACCACCACCCAAATAAACATGTTATATATATATTGTGACAGAATGGGTTCGAACCTAGTAACAAATAATATTATTTAATCGGTAAACATATGTCGATGTAGATATATATAATATTTAATTTTTTTTTATTACATGGTGGTGGTTACAAATATACAAACGCAGGGAGAGGGACTCTGTGATTTTTAAATGATATATATGTGCATGTAAAAAATGCGTGTATGAATGAATTAAGTAGTGAAAAGAGAGAACAAGATGTTGTTTCACACTTTAAAAACTAGAGTTGCAGAACGAGATTCCATTTTTTTTTGTTATATTACAATAGAAGCTACGACATGAGTTTTTACACGTCTAACAGATCTGATTAGTCCACATTGAAAATCAGAAGTGAGATAAAAAAGAAGCTTCTAGAACAAATGGAGGGGGCTATAAAAAGTGAGCCACCCATAATGCATTTTATCTTTTCTGGCAGAGCTACAACCATGAACACCAAAAAAGTTATAAATATTTAGCTTATATAATGGCGATCTCAAAAGAAATGTCAGGGTAAGAGAAGGCCACATCGGAATCAAACCCTAATTCCAACCTGCTGCAGCTGCCTCAATAAAACCATGATGCCTCGAAACAACACATAATTCCAAAATGGAATCAGGATAAACCTCATTGGCCAACAGACATAAAGATCTCAAATCGTTGCCTTGAATTGCCTAATTTACCTGTGGAATGGAACTCTTTAATAGATAAATAAATCTGCTCTACTACTTCCCGGGAAGAGTCAAGTAAAGAACTTTAATTAATGATTTTATGCTTCTTTATGAAAAGGAAATTCTTTCGTTTTACTTACTACAATAAGTAGAGGTGACATATGAACTAATTTAATAAGATTTCCTTAAAGCCTCGTTCCATTATGGATGTAATAAAGTAATTAGTGTCGAAAGTCACGTGATACAAACTTTTTTGTAGTATCGATCTTCACTACTTATGTATGAGAGATCTATTGGAAAGAATGATGTGTGTGTGCGATTTAAAATGACAGAGTAATAAATACATTTTTTTATATAATATTAAATAAATATACAAAGAAAGTAGAGTGTTGAATTAGTTATTTATTTATAGCTCAATTTATCTAGTTGTTATTATTTTTTTATGTTTAAAAAAAAAAAGAGAAAGAACTCTTAACCCCATTCATAGCTACTCCCGGATGTGATGCCACCCGACCATGAGACTGAGCTAGCTGATGGCCAAAACCTCTCTCACATTACGTAAATAGTATTCTTGTTGGTAATATATCCACTTTGCGTAATTCTTATATTCGTATGGGATTGGCACTTGGCGTCCTTCAGATGATTATAAATACGTATTGGGATATATTACTGTTGCAATAATAAATCCATAAGTTTTGAATAATAATATTTTAGGTCAAAACCACTTAAGCTTTTGCCTGACCAGATCGTTTTTGAACGAGGAAATTTGACATCACTGTAAATTGCTTAGTTTTTGTACTACGTTTAGGGTTTTGACGTCATTTTTTAGAATGCAAAAAGTTTTATAATATACTGCCATCTATTGAATTATTTTACAAGTAAAAAATCAATTAAATGACAATTTATGTCAAACAAAAACAAAGCACTGCCTTCTCACATCTTTTCTTGAATCTTATTGGCTGTTGAAATTTTGTAAACAAAAGAAAATGGAAAAGCTCCACCTTCTCATCATATTTTCTTGAATCTTATTGGCTGTTAAAATTTTTATATGGCTGCCAAAAAGTAAAAAGTTACGAACGTTTTTGTTTTATTTTGAAAATGATAAACGAATGTTTTAGAGCATTTTAAAATATTTTTTGATGAAATACAAATGAAATACAAATTATTTTCATATAATATGCCAAAAATAAATATTATTTTACAAAAATAGTTAAGATTTTAGCAAGAATTATTTATTTATTGCAAAGTGGGGAAAAAAAATCATAACGTGAAATTGATGATTGACGTTTCTTTTCATGTCAACCGTAACAAATATTTTTAAAATTATAAATCAAAATTTATTTTTGAACAAACTTTTGTTTATTTTTATAATGTGAGAAATTACTAATATACTTTTTACAAATGAAACTAAAGTGAATATATTTAATAAACGGTCAATAACTTTTGAAAAATTGACACATTAGTTTGTGAATTGGCCAATTAAAAGCTTTGAGTGTTACCACCTGCGACAAATGATATATTAGTCGCCTGAAGGGTTAATTAAATAAAAATACATAAGCACATATATTGATACATCATATATACATATTTGGTAGTGTACATCTGTCTAGTGAGAGATAATTGGGTTGTGTCATAATGATGTCCCAACTAAAGGGCTTTGAAGAGAAGTAGAGGGAAATGGGAAGAGTTATGAGATTTCAAAAATATGTTAATAAAGTGAAAAGTTTTATATTTTATTGAAGAAAGAGTTGTTTAGATATATAGTTCAAATGAATCGTTAAATAAATCGAAGGGTGTTAGTTTGTTAAATGTATATCTATTAAGAAATAACCATTTTGTCAGTTCATAGTTGAGCAGTGGGTATGGTTTGGAGGATACACTGTCCCAAATACAGGGAAAAAATCAAATGGGGTGCTGTATTTTATCAGCAGATTACTCAAGGGCCCCGAATTAAATTACTCCACTACAGAAAAGGAAGCACAGGCAATCATTTGGGCATTTCCAGAAGTTTTATTCATTTTTGTTAAGGTCAGAAGTCATCATAATGACTGACCATAAGAGCCTGGAATTTATAAATTGTAGCTACCTCACCAACAGCCGGCTGATCCGTTGGAGCTTGCTGTTGCAGGAATATAATTATACCATTCAGTATTGTAAGGGATCGGAGAATATTGTGGCTGATGCTTTGAGCCGAAATTCATCTGGTCATCGTTCTGATTATCTGGGAGTGGAGAACTTGTATATTGCCAGTATGGTTATAGGAAGGAACAAAAGGGTAGACGAGGACCTGGCTCATTTGGAAGATCGGCAGCATCAAGATGAACAATTAAAGGAGATAATCAAATGAATGGGAAAGGGAACAAATGGTGAGAGCTCAGTGAAGACAGGAAAGGAAACAAGGTACTGGCTTCACAAAAATATTTTACAGTACCGGACACATGATGATCCAGAGCAGTGGAAACCAGTTATACCTCCTACATTGTGGAAAGAAGTGACAAACTATGTCCACCAAGTATACAGACATTATGGGCTCTAAAAATGGAGCATTTGGTACAAATGTGGTTTTACTGGCCTAACATCCATGCATCAGTCATAAACATGTTGAGGGATTGTGAAAGTTGTCAGAGAATCAAACCAGCAAATCGGAATTATGCGACTCCCATTATGTCAATAATACCAAATAGACCACAAGAAATGATAGCATTAGATCTTTACGGTCCTCTGCCAGCATTCAATAAAAAAATATCTACTCATCACATATGATTTATTTTCAAAATACCCGTTGGCATATCCTATCGCGCAGGCGAATGCAAGGAATGTCATCAAAATTCTAGAAGGCTGACATTTTACAGAGACTGGAAAACCCAAAAGCATATTATCTGACCATGGTACTCCCTTCATGTCCAAAGAATGGTGCAAGCGGATCCAACAACAAGGGATTAGACATAATTTTACCTCCATCAGGAACCCGCAATCCAACCTCTGCGAATGAGTAATGAGAGAGTTGGGGCATTTGTTTCGCACATATATGGGCACAAATCATAAAGGCTGGGTTAAATGGACTACTCAAGTGGTGGATTTCATAAACTGGAACATAAACAAATCTAGCAGTTTTGCCCCATTTCGCCTCCAATTTGGACAGCAAATACCATGTCAGATAAAGACCTTTGTACCAGGGATGGAAGAACCACCTATTGACAAGAAGAGTGACAAGGATAGAGCATATTAGACCTTACAGCAGGCAAGCCATCAAAGAGGGAAGAAAGTGAGACCTAGGGCACCCATATTTAAGGTAGGAGATAGAGTCATGGTTAAAACTCCTCATGTCAGTGATTTGGGTAGGTTTGTATGCTGAAAATTTTGCAACCTATATGAAGTCCCATACACTATCTGCCATAATCAAGGGGATAATGCATTTTGGGTGGACACTGGGCATGGAATCAGGGGTCATATAATGCTCGGACATTAAATCCTGCCTGGCCTTCTGCAAGCAAAAGGCAAATCAAAGAACCAGGAAATAAATAAGTGTTGTACACAAGGAGCAATTCAAAATATGCAAATGTATTTGAAGGCTTTTGGAGGAAGGGGTATTGTGACAGAATGGGTTTGAACCCAGTCATATAATATTATTAATCGGTAAACATATGTAGATGTAGATATGTATATATAATATTTTTTTTTTATCATGTGGTAGTGGTTACAAATACACAAACGTGGGGGAGGGACTCTGTCATTTTTAAATGATATATATGTGCATGTGACAAATGCATGTATGAATGAATTAAGTAGTGAAAAGAGAGAAACGAGATTTTGTTTCACGCTTTAAAAACTAGAGTTGCAGAATGAGATTCCATTTTTTTTGTTATATTACAATAGAAGCTACGACATGAGTTTTCACACATCTAACAGATCTGGTTAGTCCACATTGAAAATCAGAAGTGAGATAAAAAAGAAGGTTCTAGAACAAATGGAGGGGCTATAAAAAGCGAGCCACCCAGAATGCATTTTATCTTTTCTGGCAGAGCTACAACCATGAACACCAAAAAGGTTATAAATATTTAGCTTATATAAAGGTGATTTTAAAAGAAATGTCGCAGTAAGAGAAGGCTGCATTGGATTCAAACCCTAATTCCAACCTGCTGCAGCTGTCTCAATAAAACCATGATGCCTTGAAACAACACATAATTCCAGTGTGGAATCAGGATAAACCTCATCGGCCAATGGACATGAAGATCTCAAATTGTTGCCTTGAATTGCCTAATTTACCTGTGGAACAGAACTCTTTAATAGATAAATAAATCTGCTTCTACTACTTCCTGGGAAGAGTCAGGTAAAGAACTTTAATTAATGAATTTATGTTTCTCTATGAAAAGGAAATTCTTTTGTTTTACTTACTATAATAAGTAGAGGTGACGTATGAACTAATTTAATATTTCCTTAAAGCCTCATTCCATTACGGATGTAATAAAGTAATTAGTGTCAAAAGTCATGTGATACAAACTTTTTTGTAGTATCGACCTTCACTACTTGAGATATGTATGAGAGATCTATTGGAAAGAATGACATATATGTGTGATTTAAAATGACAGAGTAATAAATACATTTTTTTATAATATTAAATAAATATACAAAGAAAGTAGAGTGTTGAATTAGTCATTTATTTATAGATCCATTTATATAGTTGTTATTATTTTTATGTTTAAAAAAAAAAGAAAGTACTCTTAACCCCATTCGTAGCTACTCCCGGCTGTGACGCCACCCGACCATGAGACTGAGCTAGCTGATGGCCAAAACCTCTCTCACATTACGTAAATAGTATTCTTGAAGGTAATATATCCACTTTGCATAATTCTTATATTCATATGGGATTGGCACTTGGTGTCCTTCCGATGACCATAAATATGTGTTGGGGATATATTACAGTTGCAAGATTAAATCCATAAGTTTTGAATAATAATATTTTAGGTCAAAACCACTTAATTAAATAAAAATACATAGGCACATATATTGATACATCATATATACATATTCGGTAGTGTGACTCGTAAACATAGTGCAGAATTTGACCACCACACAGAACAGCAGCACTATCGAGGGAGCGAAGCCACCCATGTTACTGAGTTCGAACATAGTTTATCAGTTCCACAATACAATCCATGAAACAACGCATCTGATGCGACATTAGTAAATATTTCCTTAGGCACGGTGGTCAGGGATATGCAAGAGATTCATGATTTTATTCTCGAGTTAGCCAATAATCAAACTAATATTAATTAAACATTCATATTTACATAATCGAGGAAATATTATAAAGAATGGGTATCGAATAAATGAAACGTAACTGCAGACATATAGTTTAAAATTATTTATTCACACATTTTAATAAGAAAATCATTTACTAATAATATTTTATGGATTCAAAGCTTCATTAGCGGGACTTGCAATACTATTATTTTTTAAAGAATACATTTATTTATTTAGACATTATTTTATATTGAGGACTTCAGTAGCGGTATTTCCGATACTGTAATGTTTACAAAAGGAATACATTTATTTGTTTCGACCTTATTTTATCTTGAGGACCTCAGTAATGGTATTTCCGATACTGTAATGTTTATAAAAGGAATTCATTTATTTGAAGGCATAATCTAGCTACCTAAAATTCTTGAGTAAGTATTTCTAATGCATGCCTTGGGGAATTTATACCTTTGCAATGCAAGAGTCTAAAGTAAGATTTAAGAGTAGTGGCAGACATATATTTATTTAATTAAAATATTTATTTTATGACTAAGGGCAAACATTTATTTGAGAGTGAATTACGAAGATAATGCAGAGGCAGAGTGATATATAGAATAATAAAATTAAGTAAAGGAACATGTGGTACGCTTTAGAAAGGCGATATGGAATGGCAGTATATTGAAACTGCAATGCCGCTAATGAGTTTATAAGACTGTTGGGCTGTTCTCTGCCTCGGCCTGACGAAGTAAGGTGTCACATAAGCATAACCAGGGACAAGCAGTCCGTGTCACAATTTGCCGGCTGGCTGCATGACGGGTCAAATCCTATGGGAGCATTTATTATGTCCGCTTGTGTAGGATGACTGGGGTTAATTTCAACCCTGAAGAATCTGGAATATTTACAGTGGAATAGATCATCGTGTCTTTAAAATGTAACACATGTATAAGTATAAACGATTATGATAAGATTTAAATAGATTTCTAATTCGGCCCTACATTATCAACATTTACTGAAGAATGTTGGTGACTCTCAAAGAAATGTAATTTTCTGGAATTATTCATGATGATTTAATAAATACAAAACGTATATAAATTGGGAATTATTATAACTACTACGTCAGCCATTTGCGAAGTAGTAGACCCCTGCATTACAATAAATGATGCGTTGAATGCGTGTCGATTTATACAAGTTAGTTATGAAAGCAAATATTAATGAAAATTTGACACGCATTCATTGTTCCAAGCGATCATAGATTTAAACTTTGAAAATTGAGACAATTATGAGCATGCAATAATTAAATAATAACTATAGATAAAATGTAGATTTGAGAAATACGCATCCAAGAAAGATAGAGTGAGGTAAGCTAGATTATTAGAGAAATTTACGCATTAAATTAATTATTCAATTTTAGTTATACAAATGATAGTTTTTACATTTTATAATTTAGATAAGTAATATGAAAAAGTGATATAGCATATTATTAGAGTACTCTAGAGTTTGAACACAGACAGGTACCTGTTTTATAAGAAGTTTTCTGATTCCATTAGTTTAGCAGCAAAAAGTTCACGAGTGGCAATTCTTTCTTGTATTTAGATATTTCATTTACTTTCACAGCAGCAGCAGCTTTCTCATTTATTTCAGGCAGCAGATCTTCATGGTGAATTTATGATGGGCAATGGAAAGTTCGGCATCTGATAGGCCATCTCCCAATGGAGAATAATCTAGGTGCTTTACTCGGTCATACCTTGGCAGGAACAAATTATTTTTATATTTTTGGAGACTCTCAGTGATCGAGAGCAAAGCTAAAGTTGAAGTGCATGTCTCCAGCAAGTCTAAGATGGCCTCTTTTCTTATCTTGATCTTTCACATTTTTGTTAAGGTATTTTTAGGTTCTACTTAATCTGCCCTGAGGATAATCAATGCATTTTGTTGGTTTTAATTAAAGAAAGCTTTCACATTTTTGTTAAGGTATTTTTAGGTTCTACTTAATCTGCCCTGAGGATAATCAATGCATTTTGTTGGTTTTAATTAAAGAAAGCTGCCATTCTATTGTTTACATTTTACATTTACTAATTACATTTTGGGGAATTTTTCTTTAATTAATCTATTATCTAACACTGACCGATGCTTTTAAATTTCAAAGACAAAAAGGGAACATAAGATTATTTTAACTTTTAATTAAATATTACATCAGATTTTTTTAGAATTATTATTAAACGAAATTTAAACAAAGCAATAAATACGAACTTTATAATCCAAAATAAATGATTAAAATTATACAAAATTATATAACTAAAAGAAATCTAAATTATATTATTTTATCCCTATTTATTACCTTTAATTTGAGATCGAAATGTGTGCATGTTTATGCTGAATTCTACATATATTTATACATTTTTAATATTGCTACACACACAATTCAATACCAAAAAGTTTAAATTTAAGCGGGATAGACCGGTCAGTGAGAGACGCCAGAAAAAGGTGAAACTTAAGATTCGAATATGAATCTTACTGTTTCATTATATATATATTAAAGTATAATTTATTTTATAGAATAATAAATGCTGCATTAGTAGTTGAACATGAACCCTATATTAGTGATAATACAACTGCACATGTATGTTAAAAAAGTAAAAGATGTGAGATCTTTGTTTATAATTTGGATAGAATTAAAATGTAACCTAATGAACAAAAGACATTTATAAAATAATATATTAATATTATTTTTTTTATTGTTATGAAAATACTTGATACTAGGACTAAATAATAAAAATATAGTATTATGGAAGATAAATAGCATGGAATTTGGTAACAGAGAAAAAAAAATTTAAAACTGTTGTGTTCATAACTTCTTATGTATTATTTTGAAGTGATATATAATCCTAAAGTTAGGAATATTTTGAAATTACTTAAGGAAGTGAGATATATAATTATTTGCATACTAGTACAAATATGATAAAGATCTACAACTAATTAGGTGTTGGAAATAGTTGGTCTCAAATAATTTTGTAGGAGTACTGAATAATTTGCTTTATGAATAAAACCTCTGGAACATAAATTTATCTTCATTTATAAGTTGAATAGTGGAGATAATCTTAAAAGAAATACAATATTGGGAAACAAGTTGAAAATGTTCAAAATAAGAGTCATAAATCACATGACTGTATCTTTTAAGCTTGTAAGTTATAAACAATGAGATTTGACAATTCCTCAACAAGCTTTATGATAAATGCTTAACCAGAGCCAGCACTTAAAATATCTTTGTCAGGAACACCCTCCCAATACATGACCATGGTTTTATGCTTTGGCTTTGGGTTGGTATTTTTAGATCTAGTGTCTGAACCTACCCTGCCATCTCTCTGAGGAGTGCCAAAGCATGAAACCATGGTCAGGAGTTTGGGGGGGGGTTCCTAACAAAGATATTTTAAGTGCTGGCTATGGCTAAGCATTTATCATAAAGCTTGTTGAGGAATTGGCAAACCTCACTGTTTATAACTTAGAAGCTTAAAAGATAGGGTCATGTGATCTATGACTCTTATTTTGACTATTTATAGTCTCTGCCTTAAATCTTATGCAATGTTATATTGCTAAGACTACTAATATATGGTATGGCTGAAGATCTATCATCCACATATAGCTATTTGAGTTGGATAGCTGGGTTTGAAGACATGTAGATGTTTGAAAATTTCAGATTTTCCACTCAATAGATAATGTTTAGTTAAGTGCTTGGCTTTGGGTTGATATTTTTAGATCTAGTGTCTGAACCTACCCTGCCACCTCTCTGAGAAGTGCCAAAGCATGAAACCATGGTCAGGGGTTGGGGGATCCCTGACAGAGATATTTTAAGTGCTGGCTCTGGCTAAGCATTTATCACAAAGCTTGTTGAGGAATTGGCAAACCTCACTGTTTATAAGTTGAAAATGTGTTTATATATTAAAAAAAAACTTTACTAATGCTTTGGTGGTATCATGGTAAGGATGTTGAGTTAGTACATTTCATTGTAAGAAACTTTGAATATTTATATCATGATTGTTAGTTATAACAAATTCCAAGTTATATCATTTTTAAGAGATTATTGAAAGAGATAAAGATATAAAGGATTATTTTCAGTTGACAAATTTTATGAAGGATAAAAAGAATACAAATGGATAATTGTACTTTATGATGCATTGGTAATGAACATTGAATGAACAGGAAAAACTCTCCATACAGTAGTGCCCCTCGGTGCAAGCCAGACTAATCATTGGATGCCTGAAGGTTTGCACTGAATGGCATTACTATATGGAGAGTTTTGAGCAATCATAAGAAATTGCGATCATGTGATGTTTAGAGGTTTGAAGGTTAAATAACCATTTTTTTGTTAGTCATGATGCTTTTATATGTTATTTATTGAAGGTATATAATAAACTGATGAGAATATATTAAGAACAAAAAAGTAAAAGAATAAATAAGTTTTGTCTTGTTTTAGCAAGCATACTAATGAAATATTTAGAATTCATTAGGATTGAATTATTCAACAATGTATGAAGATGGAAAAAAAGAAAAGAATGGATATTTGTATATATTTAGGTGAGAATTATTTATTGTATATATTTAAAGGTAATGGTAAATCACTATTGTTAGTTTAAAAATTAGAGAGAAAAGGAAGAGGAAAAGTTTTTTCTTCTGGTAGAAGACATTGTATTTACTGAAGTTTAGAATGAGTTCCAGTATATGGTGAAATGTTAGTCATAATTTTTTTGTGGGTGTGTGATTTTGATAGTATAAGATTGTGAATTGATTTTTTTAAAAATGGATATGTGAATAGTAAAGTATGTAGTTTAAATAAAATTATTGTTCTTATATGTATTTTCATTACTGCATTCACGATAATAAATAACAAGCATTACAACTAAATGTCTGCCTTAAACATATTTATTTTATTTGTATGGTATTGTGCTGAAAAAATATGTATGAAAATATATTTCCTGAGTAATATAGTAAGAATGTATTATAAATTGTTTAATTTATGTTTGAGTGAAAGGATCTTATTTTTATCTTAAAAATGTAAATGTTTGTTATATATAATAATTATGAAATTTTTTGTCTTATTTATCATTATTGTGTAATAAGATTTTTTATTTATGGAACACTGGCTAGAATTGATTAAAGAATGAATAAAACATATCATTACAGTTAGTATGATGTAAATGGGGAAAAGTTATAAATAGAACTGAAGAGAGAAAAACTAGCACTCTCTCTTGTTTTAGTTTCAACAGAAGCACATCTAATATGATTTTATTTTTATTTATTTTAAAAGTATATAGTTAACTGGTCATAATAATGGGGTGAAAAGCAACAATATTTGCCTAGAACTGTATAATGTATCAAGAATTTGTGAGGAATAACAATTTATTATAAAAACAAAAATTAATCAAATATTAATTCTTAGTGTTTCAAAACCACCAGAATGTTTCTTTGCTTTAAAAAAGTAGATTTTACCCACTTTTCAATGATGAGACCTAAATGTTAACAACAGATAAATGTACACTAAGATTATGTTCATTGACTGAAATAATTTTATAAGCTTGATGTATTATTTATACATGGGTTAAAAATTGTTTCAATTTCCATAACATATAGATGAAATTAGAGTATGTTCACTTGTAATGATTATGAATTGATTACTTACTAAGTGAAAGGAGATCTATATTGTATCATCCATATATGAACTAGGGTTTGTATACTTATAACTTTATATTAGATTAAATATCTGATGAAAGAAAATATAATTTGGATATTTGGAAAATATTGATATTAACAAAATGTATTTTGAATATTATATCTTTTTGTAATATTTCTATTTTTTCTGAAATAACAAAATATCAAATAGCAATTTAAAAAATAAACTATGGTACTATTTTTGAAATGATTTATTTAAAGACTATTACTAAGGTCATTTGCTTATATTTATCATTATTATTGCTATATTTTTTAAATTTAAAATGTATAGTATTTATTGATAAAAATATATAATTTTAAGTTAAATAATGATCTGTTTACATACCAAAATGTAAGAGAGTTATGCCATTCTAAGTTTGAATTTATATTTTGCAGCATAGTAATTATTAATTTAATGTAAGATATTCATTTTTTTAATTTATTGATTATAAATTAACTTTATGTATGTCACTAATATTAGGAATTCAAAAACATTATGTAATAATAAGTATTTATTTTATTTTGTTTTTCTTAAATTTATATTAACAAATAAGTAGATTCATTTTTGTATATATATTATTAACTACATTTTTATATAAATATAGACAGATATATTTTGAACACTCTTGTATTTCTGAAAGCATAATGGTTCTATAACATTTTTGTGTGTGTGTGTTACACAAACATATATGTTTGTATTTAGTATCTAATCAGTGGAGATTGAGGTAAAATCACTTATTTAAATATGAAGTTAATGTCAATTGCAAATCTATTGTTTAAAGAATATTCAAATTATATGCATATATTTTAAATGTTTATTTGCCATAAATACATTTTTCATTCTAATTTATATCAATTTGTTATTAAATTTTGAATTAATTTAAAAGAAATAAACTTGCTTGGTTGTCATTCAATTCACAATGCAAATTTATTGGTTAATTATATTTGGATGAAATGATATTCACAAATTGATTATACCCCATAATACATTAAAAGAAGTTATATAAACAGTTCAGAAATCAAAAATACAGGATGGGTAAGAAAGTGTAATTACAGATCATTTTCATTGTATTGAATTTAATGCTTATTATCCGATTAGGTGTAGATCTTGTATAGCAATAAATTAACTGACTTTAAATATTTAGTAAGTTATTAGAAGCTTATTGTAATTATTTTGCTAATAAGTGATATATATATTTATTGAACTGGGTGGGAGCAGATTGCTCTGATTATATAAATGTGCAATTAAATTTTTTTTTATTAAATCTCAATTGACTCCCACTGCATTTTTATTGTTGCAGCACTCTTTAAGTGGAGAAATCTAATGCAGAAGGTAGATAAGACCAACAGTACCTATAGCCTGACTGAGACTATATAAAGTATAACCTGCAGCCACATTTCTGGGCTATAGAACTTCTCAGCTGCTAAATTCAAACCTCTGTCATCCAAAGTATTTTTATGTGTTTTGAGATAAAACCTCAGGTGCCAGCTAATCATAAGTTATAATTAGCATGCCTGGATGACAGGTAAACAATTTAGCACTTGATTAATCCCTAACTAGCTCTTTTATTTAAATATAAAAAGACAAACTATATGGATTGCCTAAGGCTTATATTTTCTATAAACTATCTATTACTGGCATAATTATAAAAAAGAGAACTGGCCAAAAAATAATTAGCAAACAATTTATTTCTAAAACACTTCTAATAAAAGAAAAGTAATTAAATATTATAATAAAGAACATTATAAATTTGTTTTAAGCACACTTCTAGTAAAATGTATAATAATAAAAAATACTATAATTAAAACATTATAAATCTAAATATGTATATACATATTAAAATATAAATTCACTACTCAAAGGAAAGCTTTGCACATATTTATGAATACATTATGAGAATTATATACACATGCACATACTAGGGATCATTCTATATAATGAATTATAGGAAACACTTAAAGATTGATATGGTTATCAAAGTTCAAGAAAGTTCTTTTATTTGAACATTGATCAGTTTATAAATGGGAATAAAAAATTCATAATTACCTAGGAGTTTTTTACTTTATAGTTCTGGGAATGTGACTACTCTCTTTCTTCTATTGTATTGGTCACCAACTGTGTTGTATTTTTTTATTTCACTAATGGTTTTGGCTCCTGGCTGACTTTATGCATTTCTGACATAGACATTTCTTGACTGTTCAGATTATTATATGGGCATGACTTTTAAATGTAAGATTCCTGATGTTCTGGAGAACTGGGACTGGAGATTAGCTGCAAACTTCAGGGACTGTCTAGCACTGCATGATATTAAATGGTTCTTCAGTAAATATAAAGACACCTACTCATATTCTGGGGACACTAATGGCTTTTCCCACCTTCTCTTGTCTGGAGCTCTTCCATGATAGCAATATGAACATGCTGGCACTATACAGTTACAATAGTCTTAATTTTGTTGATTAATATGCATGAAGAATAAAAAATAATCATGAATCAAGAGTCAAGAATGATGAATAGATTTTTAGTCCTTTTACAGGATTCTTCTTTATTGTCTCTCTACTTACCAATCTGATCTAGTTTAATTAATTTATAAATTTTATTAATTAAATGCTCATTGTGTTTTAATATGCATACTTGCATTTATTGGAGTTTAATATGCATACTTGCATTTATTGGAGTTTATAGTTATTATTCCTTTTCTTCAGTTTATTGGCCAAGCAATCTTTAAGTGGATTTAAATTTATATGCTTTCCTTTCACATTTACACATATTTTTTTTCTTTAAGTTTGAGAAAAGAGAGAACTCTATTTTTTTAATCTTTTACTTAGTTAAATTTCTCCTCCCTCTACTCACACTTTAATTAGCAAACTTTATTATAACAAGATGATGCAGTGCTTTATCTTTTGGTGATCTGTGTTTAAAAAAAAAAAAAACTCTTTAACACTTTCTAAATTATATTTTTCTTGCTTAAAACTTTTCTAAATTATATTTCTATTTCTTTTGTGAATTTTAGTCTGATTATTTAAGTAATGACTCTGTAGTATATATGAGTGGAAGATAGTGATCTGGACCAACTGACGAGTGCTGGTTCAGCATGAAATACAATATTGGAGATTATTTGTCTTTTTCACATGTATGTGGTCATAGGTATCAGTTGTATAAAATAAAGTGTATAGCTGTAGTGAGTTTGAATATCTGAGTTCAAGTCCTTTCTAATTACATTGTTTAGTATAGATAATATACTTATATTTGAATATTATGTATTCAGCCTGTATTCTGCCCATTCCTCTTCTATATATTTAAATGGACATATTAAGATTTAATATGTGAGAATGAGAGTGATGTAGAACCAACATGGGTATGATAATAATATTAGCATCAACAAAGACTTTGAATGTGCAATGATTTGATTTTCAATGATATGAATGGCTGAAGAGTTGGAGGGTGAGAAAATTGAAGTTTATTTATTAAAGTTTGCAGATTTTCTATTTATATATTAAATTGACGTGTGTTTCCAGTTGGTAATTGATGATTCCATTTTGAAAGTTGAGTTGAAAATGATTATGAATATAATCAAAAATATTTTATTATGAGTTTTTATTTATATAATATTATAAATTGTTTACCATTGTTTGGAATATATTTAAGTTTTGTTATTGTATTATTAATATTAGTGGACATTTATTTTGTTTTAATATATATATATATGAGTGGGAGATGGTGATCTGGACCAACTGATGAGTGCTGGTTCAGCAAGAAATATATATATATATATATATATTGAAAATCATTTATTTTTTCACATGTATGTGATAATGTGTATCAGTTGTATAACATATATAATGTAAAAGATAAGATAAAAAAGCTTTTAATAAGATTATTAATAAAAAAAGGTGATATAAAAGTTAAAGAAAATGCATTCATCATAAGGCTGACTAAATAAGTAATGAACAAAGTTTGAATATTTTTCCATACATGTTTTAACTTTTACCAGTAGTTATATAGCCATATACTGATCAACATTGGTTATGTGACAGCTATTTGAATAAAAAAATATTCTAAGCATGATTAAAATTGAAAAAAAATTACACTATAAATATAGAAAGGTAAAATGCATTATGTTCTATCATGAGATCATTATAAGCATATATATATATATATATATATTGTGCCAAGGCCAAATTGGCACATGTATATAAAATAATTTTGTCTAAAAAAAAAAAATATTAAAATCTTTTGTAAAAGAGTTTGATAAAAAAAAAGAAAATTATTGATTAAAAGGGGAGAGGGAAAGTTTTGTTTAGAAAAGACAAAACTAAGAGTTCATAAAAGTTAAAGAGTGTTATTATTATAAATTAAAAGTTAAAATATAAATCTTTTTTCATTCCAGTTTATTAGAATAAATATGTATATATGTGCGATGGTAAATAAAAATAAATGTAAGCTTGTTAATAAGAGATATAATAAATGCATGTTAAAATCATATTGAAAAACACATGAAAATAAATATTGAAACGAAATGTATTTAAAAAAACAGTGGTGGACTACTAATTAAAGAAATAAAAACAACATGTTTTGGAATAGCTACTACTAATTAAACAATCAATCAAAACATGTTGTCATAGGATTAATTACTAAAGGAATTTCAACAACACCTATCGAACTTATTGCCGGAGGATATTAAAATGAAAACAATTCGCATATATAAATAGCTAGATTTTTATCGGACAAGCAGTTTTTTCAGTCTAGTTTGCAGTGACAGTCTTGTTTCAGTTGAGATAACAGTGCATTTCTATTATGTATTCAGAAACAAAAATGCATTGTTGAGCAGCTTTTGGAAATATATGCTCGTGCTTTAGTCTTTTTAGTCCAACAATATCATCAAAACCTGCCTGTGAAATAATGTCTGCATAACAACTCAGATATCCTCCATCAAACGTTCAACTGTCTTCAAGAATAAAGCCAATGGATTCACATAAAATCTCTTCAAGAAACATCCAAATCTAACTGGTTAGATATAATCCATCAGAAGCAGCAGAAGCAGCCAACAACAAACAATATCCACATTCCAAAAATCCTAGGTAAACATTTATTTATTATCATTTATATATAATAGCCACCATTGTAATTTGTCAATCCTACCGAGTAAAGTAATTTGAACTCTTAAGCATGCATAAAATGAACTATTGATGTGCATGTGTGTGAATGTGAGATAATTCAAATGTCAAAGATTATTTATGCCTTCTCATAAAATATATCATAGTATGTTAACTTAAAATGTGTGTGTTATTTATAGATTTATAAAAATGTTTATCATTAGTAAAAGTTAGTTAATAAATTGTCTTTAAAATTAAACTTTATTCATCGGTCAATTCTTTTTATCAATTCTTTTTCTATATTTTATTATTGATTAAAATTAGACTGAGCTAGTTAAGGGAATTGTTTTGAGCGCTGGATTATGAGCCTACTGACTAAATACATTGTTTATTCTTCTGAATAGATAACTGGCACCCGGAGTTTACTCCAAAACATAAAGTGTTTGGATAGTAGGGGTTTGAATCTAGCAGCTGAGGTAGGCCATTGTTGATAGTTAAAGCTATCAATAATATCTCCTATTTTGCTGGAACATGCCGGTTCATTCACGTAATATTTATAAGATTATAAATGTGTTTTAAAGAAGTTTGAACCAGCCAAAACTTATATAAGTGTAAGTAAGTAGTTTCAGCGGTTCGATCTGGTACATAAATGGCTTTTCCAATGATTGGGGCTGGACCTAAGAAACAATAGTAATCAAATACTATGTTTCATGTTTGACAAATTTTTTATAGAAAAGCGAAATTACGTACGTAAAGTGGTATTAATTTAAAAATAAAAAAAAGAATTGACCGAAACCTTTTTTTTCCCCTTTAAATGAAGACAGATTTATGCTATTTACATTAGTTAAAATAAATCATTATGTTAAATCAGAGACAGTGAGTGTTTTGGGCGGAGCTAAAGCATTAGGATCGGGTAGAGAAAAGGGACAAAGGAGGAGTGGAGTCAGCGTATATTTCCATTTTAGTAAGAAAAATAAATAAACAGCTCATTTTTAAATTTAGTCAAAGAAATAAAATATTGTTTTAAAAATGGAAAAAGAGAAAGAAGTGTCTGAGATGCACATGATGAAGAAAATGATGATAGATATGATGAATCTGATGAAAGAAATCATGCAAGATCAAAAATAATTCATTGTAGAAATAAGAGACAGGAGACACGAGAGAACAGGAAAGGTAGAGAAGAACCAAGAAGTTATAGAGTTAGATTTAATTAAAGAAAGTCAGGAAGTTGATATGATAAAAGATGTAAAAATTGAATTAGAACTAGATAGCATTGAAACAGAGAAGACTGAAATAGAAATAGAAATTAAAGCAGAACAGGATAGTGCTAAGACAGAGGAAAATATAGATCAAGAAATTGAAGAGAGACATAGGTTTAAGGTAGAAGATAGCGTTGAAAAGTTTTTACAAAAATTTAAAAAGGTTAAAGTAAAAGTTTGTGTTCATTTTAAATGGAGATTTAAACTAAAAGAAAGAATAGGAAAAAATATTCACAGTTAACAAAAATACGGAGGTTTGTGAAGCTTAAAGGTTTTCTAATGTACAAGGTTGAAAATAGAACGGAAAGAGAAAGAGATAAAATAAATTTTAATCGAAAGAGAGATGTGAGAATAAGGAGTATAATTTATATTAGTGAGTTAGTAGAAAGAAAGAAGGAACCGCTGGACATATTTAAAAGATAGTAAATCGGTGGAATGGTAAAGGAAGTAAACAAAAAGGACCGGAAATGGACAATGAGCACGGACATGATTATTCTAAAGTAAATAATTCTAATAAATTAAATCTGAAACTTCTATTTAAAACTAAAATAATAATTTAAAAATAAATGAACAATGATAAATGGAATGGTTTAAAGTAACAATAATAACGGAGGCTTAGTAAAATAAAAGATTTTTTTTTTCGCCGCACATAAAGTAATTAAAAAAAATGTTCGTAAATATAGGTCAAGTAAAATCAATAAAATCAAGTGAAATAAATAAGTGTAAGATGTCCATAGTAAAAGAATAAAAAATGACTCGTGATAAACTAATAGATGTTTTTTTTTGGAATACATGCACGGTAATAAAAGGAAGTAAATAAATGATTTAAAGTAATTAAGTCAAATCAAATGTCAGCATAATAATTGATCGTAATAAAATTAAATAATTTTTCTGAATACACGCACATAAATAAAGAAGTTAAAATAATGGTTTAAAAATAGTTTTGTAAAACTAATATTTAAAATGTTCGTAAGGGTTTGAAATTAATATTCGAGTAAAGGTTAATATAAATAAATGTTTAGGATAATGTTCATGTAAATATAAAAATAAGATTGTAAGATTAATAATAAAAAATATAAAGTCAATCTAAGTGTATTAAGTGTGTATAAGTATACATGTGTATATATGCGCACATACTCTGGTAATATTTGGTAAATACGATACCTTATGATGCATATCTGAAATGTATTTATCCAGATATCCTTTTAGGTTATTTTCTTAGCACTGCTGCACCTCATGATGCATGCAAGAAGGGATTTATTTATTATAGATTCCCTGTAAGCAAGTCCAGTAATAACTCGATATTTAGAATATTAGTAGGTGTATAATTGTGCTGCATGTATACACATGTGTAGGAATTTATCTATAGCAAAAGGGAATGAGGGTAGTATAGAAATAAATTTAGTTAAGGATAAGTTTAAAGCTGCCGACTGGATAAATTTTAATACCCATAATGGACTTATCAGGGATCATTCCTCTTTCCAAAGCGTAAGTCGAAAATGGACAGTTGAAAATTCCTGCCATTTGCAGCAACCCTTTCTTTTTCCAAGTCCGATCAAGAGAATCGGCAAATGAAGCTTCGTTTTTCATATGTGTAAGTCAGTTTAAGTCAGCTAATCTGCTTCCATGTCATTTCCAAAAGATCCATGCCATAAAATTAGTTTGTCCCGGTGGTTGTTATCCATGATTTAGATCATTGTGAGCAATGTATTCAGCATAGATAGAAGGAAAGGATAGTCAAAACAGATTGCCCTTGGTATGTAAAGTGAAAGTATTATGAAAAGCAAACTTAGAAAATAAATGAATATTTAGAATCAAGAATTAAAGTTGCAAAAGATAAAATGGTCAAAAATGATGCATTTTACTCTAAAACAGAGGAGGGTGTAATGTGCCAAGGCCAAATTGGCACATGTATATAAAATAATTTTGTCTAAAAAAAAAAAATTATTAAAATCTTTCATAAAAGAGTTTGATAAAAAAAAAAGAAGAAAATAATTGATTAAAAGGAGAGCTTGTTAATAAGAGATATAATAAATGTGTGTTAAAATCATATTGAAAAACACATGAAAATAAATATTTAAACAAAATGTATTTAAAAACACAGTGGTGGACTACTAATTAAAGATATGAAAACAACACATTTTGAAATAGCTACTACTAATTAAACAATCAATCAAAAACACATTGTCATAGGATTAATTACTAAAGGAATTTTGACAATACCTATTGAACTTATTGCCGGAGGATATTAAAATGAAAACAATTCGCATATATAAATAGCTAGATTTTTATCGGACAAGCAGTTTTTTCAGTCTAGTTTGCAGTGACAATCTTGTTTCAGTTGAGATAACAGTGCATTTCTATTATGTATTCAGAAACAAAAATGCATTGTTGTGCAGCGTTTGGAAATATACACTCGTGCTTCAGCCTTTTTAGTCCAACAAGATCATCAAAACCTGCCTGTGAAATAATGTCCGCATAACAACTCAGAAATCCTCCATCAAACATTCAACTGTCTTCAAGACTAAAGCCAATGGATTCGCATAAATTCTCTTCAAGAAACATCCAAATCTAACCAGTTAGATATAATCCATCAGAAGCAGCCAACAACAAGCAATATCCACATTCCAAAAATCCTAGGTAAACATTTATTTATTATCATTTATACGTAGTAGCCACCACTGTAATTTGTCAATCCTACCGAGTAAAGTAATTTGAACTCTTAAGCATGCATAAAATGAACTATTGATGTGCGTGTGTGTGAATGTGAGATAATTCAAATGTCAAAGATTATTTATGCCTTCTCATAAAATATATCATAGTATGTTAACTTAAAATGTGTGTGTTATTTATAGATTTATAAAAATGTTTATCATTAGTAAATGTTAGTTAATAAATTGTCTTTAAAATTAAACTTTATTCGTTGGTCAATTCTTTTTATCAATTCTTTTTCTATATTTTATTATTGATTAAAATTAGACTGAGCTAGTTAAGGGAATTGTTTTGAGCGCTGGATTATGAACCTACTGACCAAATACATTGTTTATTCTTCTGAATAGATAACTGGCACCCGGAGTTTACTCCGAAACAAATAAAGTGTTTGAATAGTAGGGGTTTGAATCTAGTAGCTGAGGTAGGCCATTGTTGATAGTTAAAGCTATCAATATCTCCTATTTTGCTCGAACGTGCTGGTTTGTTCACGTAATATTTATAAGATTATAAATGTGTTTTAAAGAAGTTTGAAACCAGCCAAAACTTATATACGTGTAAGTAAGTGGTTTCAGTGGTTCGATCTGGTACAATATATATATATATATAAGGAATTTGAACTCAGATTTCACAATTCACTACAGCTATCTATATCATTGAAGATTTGGAGAGTAGAGAAGATTAAAACTTTTCCAATAAAATTTATGATCCAATTTTTTTTATTGAAGGGAATGCTTATAAAATCAAAAGTCTTTGCATAAGTCTTTTCATTATCTGCAAATTCAAAGGATAGTGGTAACTCACATTCTTGGATATGCTGCACTATGGGAAATCAATTTTATATCCAGCTTGTTCTTTTGGTAGGTTAGAATCCGAAATTCACTGTAAATAAATTGTCATTATCTTGGTAAAAATTTTATATAGAACTGATAAAAACTCTAATATGACTGTAATTTTTAATATCTTATTTATCATCTTTTTTAAATATTAATATTAATACTATAATCTTCTAATAACCTGGTACATCTTTGTTGTTTAAATATTTGGTAATTAACTTTGCCCAGAATTTTTTTTGTTTGCTCACCTACTTCGTTTAAGATATCGATTATAACTATTTTATTACATGGAACTTTTTCCTTATCATAGATTTAATTGCATGTCTTACTTTTTTATTTAAAATCTTGAGCAGTTTAAAAGATGTAGTAATTATATGGAATATTTTTTCTCATTCCTTATTGCTATGTAATTCTAATAATAATATATATATATGTAAAATAAATAAAATGTCCGTTAATTAAAAACAAAATTGTAATTATAATTGAAATAATAAATTTACAAACAATCCTTAAATCCGCCTTTTTTTTTTTTAATTTAATGGCAGTTGAGGCAGGTTTAAGAAATTAACCAAATTTAAGGATTGTTTGTAATAGTTTGTAAACCGTTAAATTTATTATTTCAATTATAATATATATATATACTAAGAATCACAATATGAATATGCATATAAACGTCCTATACAATCGTTCAAATAGTGAATGCTGTTATATATATATATATAACAGATTACGAATTATTAATTAATGAAATGTATTGTTAAGTTAAAATCGCGTAAATTTATGCATAAACATTTTAAGTAAACATTTTAATTCTTATCTTAAAAGTATTTACAATATAAAGGTACATCTAAAAATATAATTAGAGGTAAAGTTAAAATTATAATCCCTTTGTTAAATATTTAATTAATTTGTTAATTACTTGGAAAGATTTCTTGTACAATGAATATATATATACATAAAGACAGCAATTCATTTTTCAGTTGTTTATAAGTTTTGAGAAAGATAAAGTGGGTGAAGAAAATTTAGTTAGTGGGCAGAATATATTTAGATATGTTCAATAAACCTGAAATGATAGTTTTACTGATGCCTTGAAAAATTAAATTGCTTTTAATCTCTAGAGCAATATCTGAAATAAGTTTGATGCCAATAAAAGAAAGAATATCCCAATAAGGAACCATAAAATGTCTTCTGTTTAACTGTTACTCTGCCGATGATACTAATATATATGAAAAAAAGTACTTCTGTAAGTATTTAAATAGTGAAATAATGCCAAAAGCCATGTAAAAAAAAAGTAATAACGGTAATTATTTTAATATTAAAATATAAAATAGTACGACTATAAAATGAAAATTTTTTTATTATTACTTTCGTGTTAACATAAAAAAGTTCCTGTACTTTTATATCATTTTATATATTTTATGTAAGATTGGATCTCCATGATATGGGAATAATTACACAATTTTAAAATTATTAAACTGCTTAAATAAGAATTTGCATTGAATAAATGCTATAGTAAAGAATAAAAATAATTAAACCATGATATTTGTATTAAACAGCTTCATAATTTATACATATTTATTGAATTATGTGCGTTTTTACCATAATTTTATTTTTAAATTTGTCCATATATAGTACTATGATTTTTTTATGATTGTTGTGAGATGTAAATGTAAAACAGCCTTTGAATATTCCTTTGCAAACAAAATCCTGTTAGCTTCTTTCAGAAAAATAGTAATAAAGAAAGCATTAGTGTCAGATTTCCAATTGTTGAATAGTGAGTGTTTAAGTAATACCCATCTTATTTTATGTTATCTAGATACTCATTTACGAAACAATATTGCATTGCTATTTGAGTGGGTTATGAATCTAATTTTTATTTTTTTTTTAAGTATGATTAAAACAAGGAAAAAAAAACTTTATTCAGCTTCAATTCAAATACAGGATATATATATATCAGAAAAAAAGCACTATTTAGTGCACTATAATGTGTGTGTATCCAAGATTAAATATAAAATATTATCTACGTAATTCTAATTCAAAATAATAAATTATAGTGATTATAAGTATTTATAATTTTATATAGAGGTTAGAAGTTGCTGAATTTTACGAGTTGAATTTACAATAATGTGTTCGCAGCAAAAGTTAATTGAATAATAAAACAGTACATTATTTTTTGTTCTCATTTTTTAATATTTAAAAGTTAAAAAGTAAATAAATACAAATTTAACAGTATGAAAATGAAATTAAAAAAAATATATATAAATAAATAGCAGAATACAGTAAAATTGAATATTGTTTATTTATATAAGACTATTGATTTTAAAAACCCTGAATAAAAATATTTACATTAAGTATTGATATGTATTGTAAAAAGAGCATCATTTTCATATTTTGCTATAGGAGCAGCTGTGCAAATAATGCTTCTGAGTCTCAGAAATGGTGCAAGAGTTATTAGAGAAAGTATAAAAGTAAACCTGCAGAAGACTAAGATAACATTCAATGGATTTTCTCAGAAGAAGAAAATAAAGATTGATACTCGGAAATTAGAAAACTATAAATTCCTTAGCCAGAAGTTATTAATAGAGATGGAAACCAAAATGGATGAAATTAATTATAGATTTATACTTAGATGGAGTATTTTTAATAAAAATACCAATATTAAAATAAAATATGCCTATGTGATTAGAAAAGGAAAGTTTTAACGTAAATGTTTGATCAGTCTTATATATAAACCTGATAATTGGATGTTTAGCTGAAGAATGACTTCAGAACTCTAAGTGAAGTATGGAGAAGTATATGTAGATAGTAACAAAAGGAAATTGATATAAAATACTTGGGTGAAAGAAAAAGACAGATATCACTGATATCAGTGAAAAAATTAAGAGACTGAAATGTAAGATGGGCTAGACATAATACTAGAAGATATGATAATAGAAGAATAGTTAAAGTTTTAAACAGGATTCAATATGTGGAGATGAATAAATAAAACAAAAAAATTTCCTGATGTTATAAAAAAGGGGTTTAATGACTGAAGACACTGGATTAAACTTAGGAAGACATTCATTTTGCAATTGATCAATAAAAGCTGGAAATGATGTTGATGATAGCATGTTCAATATAACTATGCTACAAAAAGGGTCTTGTGATGCAAATATAGCATAAACATGTGTTATACCTCTGATCTTGGGTCAAGTAAAATCTCAAAGAGCCAATCCATAGTCAACTCAATAATCACCCAAATTTTGATCAATAAATAGCTATTTCTATTGATAATTAACCAGTTATCTGTTGGCATTCATGATGTAATAAATATATTTAACACACATAAAATAGCTTTTATAGCTTGCTACAAAGCAAGACCTCTTCAACTGTCTTCTTAAAAAAAAACAAAGTCATTATGTGCCAGACTTTCCCAATTTGATGTTTTAATGGTTTTGTATCATTATTAACTCTTTATTTAAGAACAGCTAGGTATTCTTTTGACCAATATTTAAAAATTGCCTTTAAACTGAGCTATCTGACAAAAATTTTCTGCCCATATAACAACTTGAAAATGTTCCAATTTTAGCAGCATTTAAATGCCAAATCATGAGCATAACTGGTAATGACACTAACCATATATCATGAAGCAATTTGCATGTATATATATATTGTGCCATTACAATTTAGTCACTAAATAAATTTATAGTAATGTGCATGTAGAAAAGGTAAACCAAAAATCATCATCACATGTTTATATAACCATAAAAGAAGCTATAGGGCTTCCAAGTTCAAACCCTACCAGATCCAGTTTTAAAAGCTTTAGACAGAAAGAGAATGGGACAACAATTATATGCTTTACTTGTTTGTGTGTTGATAGAAAGGTAATACACACATTTAAACTATTTAATATTTAGTTTTTCTGTTAAAAAGCAAAGTTATAATGCATACGTATAGGCAGTGTATGTGTAAGCTATTTAATTGTTTTATATTTCAAATATTCAACATTTTAACTTTCTTTAAAACTAACCTATGCTTGATCAATTCTAATATCTTATTCTATACTTCTATTTTCTTTTCTATAATTGTAATTGGGATTTAAAAGTTACAAATTTAATTGAATAATAGGGTTATAATTACTAAGCTAGCAATTCTATTAATTAATGTTAGTTTATGAATGATTTGAAATAATGAAGGATGTGTGTACATTACATACAGAAATTTACATTTATTAAATATTGAAAGAAAAGGAAGGATTAAATCGGTCAAATTATTTTTTTGTACAATTTTATGTTAAAAGAGGAAATCTGTTTAATCAGATATCTATCTTTGTAGCAATTTTGTTTTTTGTAAAGGATTGTTTGTCACTTTGGGAGCTTAATTTGGGTGGGAACTCTAATTTTGAAATTGTCTTATCTTAAGATCTAAAGAAGGAAGCTCAAAGATTTGAAATGTTACCTAGATGTAAAAAAAGAAAGGAAATAAGGATTAAGTCTATTTTTTTTTAAAAATAAAAGTGTCTGGAAAAAGGATTAAACTTTTCAGTTGAAAAATAATTTAGTTGAAAATAAATTAGAGATCTAATTAAAACGAATTTGTCCAAAAATAGCAAGTGATGCTATCTCTGATTGGTTAAGTTAGCTAAAAATTGGATATAAAAAGCTGTCTGGAATTATTATTATTATTGTGATTATGATTCAGATTATTAGAATATTAAATTGAATGTTGAAAATATAAGAAATGGCTGGCTAGAAAAATTATATGTATGTCCCATCTTTTCCGGACCATCTGGGGGAAGCTGCACATCACATAGGAAAGAAAAGATGTTGTGTTTAAAATAATATTCTACACCTTTCAACTGACCAGAGAAATAAGATGTTTTTAATAGAAGGAAGAAAGCATTCACCTGCATTCGATAAAAGATGAATTAATCTACCGATAAATATTAATCATCAAGTCCAATTAATTGTTCCAACAACTGATTTTAAACTCAAGAAAATTTATAAATGTGAAAACAACCACTGTATTTCATCCACTAAAAGAATCGTGCTTGACAGGAAGAGAAGAAAAATTAATATAATGATTTCCAAATTGTCCACTAAAGCAAATAACCTCAATAGAGTCATCATCATCAAATAGTTATACACCTCAGGAAAGAGATTGTTCCCACGTAAAATGGAAATGGTAGCTGCAGAAATATAGACATTATACAAGACAAGTTTGAACCCTTGGAAATTTGCCACAAACAAAAGATCGGTAATATGACTTTTTATATCTATTTTCTTTATGATATCAGAGTCTTAATAAACATTTTAGCAATAAAGTGGTATATTTTATTTAAAGAACTTTTAAAGACTATTCAGATCGATTAAAAACAAGAATGTCTTACTAATAATAACTTTGAGCTTCATAAATGATCTTGAATGTATCAAAATTATTTGTTTATTAATTTTACAGTTCTGAAATATTAATGTGTAAAACAAATTTTTTTTATGGTATTATGATTTTAGTTTTTAACTAATATATTATTATTTTGGTTCTAAATAATATTTTGTTATTATGGGATAAAACACGCACATACATAATAATATTTTTATATGTGTATAATTGTGAGTGAATGTGAAATAACAAGTAGTATTAGAATATTAGATTATTTTGTTTCAAGTTAAATATAGCATTTCAGAGATAGAAGAGCGGGGGAGAAAATAATTTAAAACTTGTTTCTAAAACTTGCTCTTTCAATTCTATTAACATTTTTTTTTTTTAACATTCTACTTACATGTTAGATTTATAAAGTATGTGTGCTAATGAGCAGATAATATTTTTTCTTGAAATACTTTTCTCATGGAGTGAAAATCATGGTCAATGTGACATCCCACTTAATACAATATACATTTGAAGGGAAAGGGGGAAGAACTTGAAATTAATCTGAGGATTGTTATATAATCAATTATTATCATTATTATTATTCATGTCAATTTTCATGTTTATCTAGAAATTTTTATGTATATGTTAGAAATGCAGTAATAAATATTAGTTTGTTTTATTAAACGAGGCGTATATATTTCATTAAGTGTAGTCTTTGTTAAGTGTGATTATTCATCATCATCAATGGTTGAATATTAGTTATTTAAGATATAAGTAAGTATGCTAAAATTAAGCAATAATTATGAATTTCTTTATAAAAATTAGTTTTATGTTTAGGCTTAGTCCTAGAACTGTAATTATCGTTATTATTATCATCATCATCATCATTGTCATCAACGTTTTAATTAATGAGCTGTTTAAATGTTTAAAGGCCATAAATAAATATTAATTTCATAATATTTAATGATCTCTTAGTATTATTATAACCACATCCCATCATCTATTTCATGCAAGGATGAGTGAATTGCCATCCTAAATTAGTTATATATAATCTGAGCTAGTAAACTTATAAAAATATTGAAACACATTTGTTATGCTAAGATCTGAGAAATGATTTATGTCTAATATACTCCACTTTGGTTTATAGATGTTTTACTTTTACCTAAATATTAGTGCGTATAGTGATATGGCTCAAAAAGCAAAATCTCTCATTTTTAATTAGAAATAAAGTACCAAAAGAGGGGATTCAAACCCGGTACATGTGAAAGGTTATTAGATATAACCGTGTCTAGATTCAGATAATCTAGTGGCGCCCTGCTAGACCATATTCACTTAGTATTTGTTTAAACATGCACTTAACATCAAACCAAGAAATGAAAGTGGATAAAACCTACTGTCTGTATACCTGAGTTATAATACTTGTTATTAATAATTTGTTTATAATTCTTGATATTTGGATTTTGAGAAATCCAACATTATTTTAAGTATTATGATCTTACACATTGTAGACAACTCAGATATGGTATGATAGTTATCTTTTGATTGTCCTTTAATATGTTACAATATATATATATATTGCAAGAACCAACAGATAACTGGTTATTATTTGTAAATTATATCTGTATTGCTTTCATACTCAAATAAACCAATAGAATATCAGCAATTTGTTGTCAAGACAACATTGCAGTTAGCAGTAAATAGAACACTCTTACTATTCTGACTTAAGATTATTAATATATTATAAATGAAAACACTGATTAGACAGAATTAATTGCAATTTGTTTTATTTATTGCTTTCCATTACAGTCTATTTAAAGATCCTAGACCAGGGTAATTGCACTTATTGTCTAATCATAGTGCTGACACATGACAGATTGCTGATATTCTATTAATTTTTGTAAGCATGAAGGCTGTGCATATGTAGAATACATAAATATTAAATAATATAGTGCTTTTTAAAATATGTAATTAGGGAAATGACATGCTTTATCCATGCTGTTTATATTAATGCACTGCCCTCTATTATCAGAATTGCTTTGTGAATGTAAAATAAATTCATTTACATTTGCTTTTCTAGTTCTTATAAGAATAGTGAGTTTAAATGCAAACTCATGGGCATGACAAGTTTATATATCTAATATAACTGAAAGTCTGCCATTTCATTATTGGTTCTGAATGCTAACTGGAATAGAACTGCCTATTTCATTTTATTCATACTGTCATTGTGGTGGAGTGATATTATTTTAGTAATAGCTATTTGTTTAGTCCATTTTTCTTCTGGATTATAATTTATTCATAAAAATAATGAATTTATATATATTTTAGTTTTCACTTTTGTTGATAGATGAGAGAATTAATCAGGTGACAAAAAAGCTTCAAAAAATAAACCATATTACTTACAAATGATGCCAGAAATATATTATAGTGTGTGTGTGGTGGAAAAAATTACTATGGCAGAGTATACCATTTAATATCTTTTAAAATAGAAAGGAAAAAGTCAGTTTAATTGACATAGATTAGTCATGTCAGGATACTTGGTTGCCATGACATCATAAACAGAAACTTTGAATAAATATTACCAGACGAAAATGTCACCAGAATAATATGTCATAGCAGGAATAATATGAAAGTACCATAAATTTTTTAAGAATAAAGTTGTACATCTATATAAAAAATATCATTTTTGTCAAGCGTTGTTAGCCGAGAGGTCAGGGCAGTCGCCTTGCAAGCAAGCAGTTCGTTGGTCGCCCGGCTGACGCTATGACATATGGAAAAAAAAAAACATTGTTTTTAAAATGTTAAAAAATATAAACAATAAGGCCATATAGGATTTTGAAATAATTATTTGTCTATCATTATAGTATTTATAATTTGTTTTAGTTATAATTATTAGTAATAAGTGAAATATTTCTACTTTATAAACTTAATATCATTTTTTTAAAAATTGAATTACAATAAAATATATAGGCTGATTTAAATATTATTTCTGGTTGTTATTGTTCTAGATAACTCTAAATAAAAATACATGGCAACTAGAAGGCAGTTTAATTATTATTTAAAAATAAACTTGGTAAATTTTATATGACATTATATTTATATATGTAAACTAATGTATTCTCGTATATGCTATTATTACAGAGAGTAGATTAAAATTTGGAACTAAATTTATTTAACAGAATGAATATCTCTTGCATTAATTTGTTTTTTTTTTATTGAATGGATTTAGGACATATTAGGAAGGGTTTTTTTTTTTTTTTATAACTGATTTTTAAATGAAAACTTTTTAAATCTGTATTCTGTAAAAAAAAAAAAAAAATTGATATAAATGAATTGCGTTATATTTATAGATTATAGATATAGAAATAACAAAGTTAGATTTTTAAGTTAAAGTAGAAACATTGACTGCTTTAAAATTTAAAAATAAATTATATTATTAAAAATAGCCTAAATGAAAAGATTGATAAATTGAGAAATATAAAGACATCATAAATATAACTAAATCATTATTAAAATTGCATACTACAAAGACGAGAAATGTACGTGAGGGGGGGGGGGGTAAATCTTATTGTATAGAATGAAATTATATGAATAGAATTAAGTAAAAATACTATTGGGAATATAAGTAGAAAGAAAAAAATATGATATAATTAAAATTATAATAATGTTTTTACCCCAAATTATAAGGGTAAAAAAGTACAAAAATGTTACTGCAAGGATTATTTAATTTTAATGTACTTATATTAGATGTATCTGGCAAAGATGATTTAAAATGTTAAGAAATTATATGCATAAGTTTGATATTTAAAATACATGAGAAGGAAAATAATATAGAAGTATTTTTTAAAAAAGAAAGATGTAAACACGTGTTTTCATAGAATTGTAATAAGTTATGAATGTATGATATCAAATATTGTTGAATTATAGTTAAGGAAAAATACTAAGATTAAAATTTATAAATAATATTCAAAATATTAAACTGTAGCAAAGAGCCCAGAAATAAAGATATAATAAAAATAAAATATAGAATGTGTTGAAACAAAAGACCTTTAGCCTGCATTTATTCCAGCCATCAGTAATAATATCATTAACTTGCCACATTTAACAGATAATCTAGACTATACATGTGAACATGGATGTATTCAACTGAATATTTTAGAAGGCTGAATTATTATAAAATGTATTTAATGTAGATGCAATTATAACCAAAGTAATGTGGATGAATTAATGTAAAACTGACCTAACATTGATTGATTTTTGTAACTAAGAGAATAGAAATATCCAAATAGAGAACCAAACTGCCAGAGATATATAATAAGATTATGAATTAAAAAAAATGAAATAATCAGAGATATATAAGGTAATTTAACTAAATAATTTATGTAAAGCAATCTTAAACATCTAAAATATCTAAATAGAGAGAGAGAGAGCAAATATTCATACTCAGGAGTATACTGTTTGCATCATATGTTTTTGTTTCACATTATCAAGTCAATAAAAATGTTTAAAAAAAGGGATACAGTATTTAATAAGTTGGCTAGTTAGGACAAATAAATAGTACTACTATTACTATTAGTAAAATTATTAGGAAGATTTTAGATTATCTTAATATTGCTTTTGCAAATTACCTATAATTATTACAGTTTCTAATAGATTCATTTTATCTTATATAATATGTTAATAAGCAATATTTATTTTGTACTTACAATTAAGTGCTTTTAAAATAAAGAAATATTAAATATAACAAATGTGTATTCTGTATTGCCTGCAAGAACTGATAAGACTGCTTAGACCATAGTTAATTAATTTGAATACATTAAGAACCACCCTGCTGAGAGTATGGTAAAAAGGACCACTGAGAAAATGAAAGATAAAACAAAAGAGAGATAAGACTGCCATTAATTTGTATAATTTAGTACATTAAGTCAGTTATGATTATGTGTTAGAATAGGTTTAGGTAAAATAACTGAGAAGAATCAAACCCTTCACTATGAGTTCTAGATTTTTATGTAGTGTGATTGAATCCAACAAAATGATAAGGCTGATGAAGAATATATCCAAGAAAAATAAAAATATTTAATCTCAAGACCTTAAGTTGGAAATTGAGTGATTCACAATCCTCACTTATAAAATCACTAAGATTATTGATAAGGCCCACCATGGATTATTAAATGTAAATAGAGGTAAAACTCTCCATATAGTAGCATCACTCTGGGCAACCAAAGCAATCAATGGATGCAAGAAAGTTTGTGCATAAAATCCCTATCTAGTGCATACTCATCCAATATTCCTAGATTAGTTTCTAGCTTATGATTTTATAGTTAATTAAAAAAGTAAAAGGTGGTTACTGGAGGGTTGCATTAGCTCTTAAGATCTAGGTGCACTGCTCTCAGATCCAAGGCTCTGCACTGATGAAAGCCACAATCTAGAAACTAGTCTGGAGAAATTGAATGAGTAGGTACTAGATAGGGATTTCATGCACAAACCTTCTTGAATGCATTGATTACTTTGGCTTGCATTGAATGACACCATACATGGAGAGTTTTGCCTTTGGATTAACAGCTTATGTAAGCCTAAAGAATGGTGATCATGTGATGCTTAGTGGTTAAATGTAAATAGAAAGGTTTGACTAAGAGCAAACAGTTACAACATATGCGTTACCTACAGAAAAGAGAAATAAGGGCAAGGATCACAAAAAGTTTGTGATAATCTGTGAAATCTTTTTTATGTAATTTATTCCAAATATTTTATAATTTCTAAATTATAAATACTAATTGATATTATTTAGAATTGAAAATTTCTATATTTTAATTAATGTTTTAAAGAATCAATTATTTATTACTTCATTGATTTTGGTAGGAAAAAATATATAGATTTATAATTCCATATTAATGTAAAAAGTTCAAAAATTAAATGTCATTTTAAAAATGACTTCCTTTTTTTGCTTATAATTCAAAATAAATAAGTTTAACAATATATCAAAGTTTTACAAAAGAAAGACGTTTTCAATAAATAAGAAAAGAGGTATTTTGAATGTTTCTTCTATTAGGAAAAGAAATGTAATGAAATAGACAGACAGACTCTATGTTTTAATCTTCGATTTCTTTAAAAAAACAAAAGAAAGAAAATTTGCCATAGAAATAGAAATGACTATTCTCTGGATTTATTGGAAAATTTATGATTAAATCTCAAAATTAATTAAATTAAAAGCAATTCAAAATACCCTCAGCTATTTAATAATAAAAGTATTAAATAATTAAAATTATATTTTAATTAAAAGGTTTAATGGTGAAATTCTAATGCCATGAATCAAGATTGAACGTGAAAGGTTTCATATAGCCTAAGATTTCTAAACAATGTTAAAACTTTTTCTATCTATAGTCAACAATGCTAGTCATCTAATTACTGATTTGGTAAATAGATTTTGAATGTGGGTCAAATAAAAGTTGGAAAATATTTGCAGACTGTAATCAGAAATAAGAAATAAAACTGTTGAGAATACAAAAAGTATTTTTTAAAAATGGTATAAAAAAAATAGAAAATAAAGTTTAATGCAACATATATATAAAATTATCCGAACCACAAATCAACAAAACAATTTAGTTCATCTATGTATTTGAAATAGTAGAAACTTTCTAAAACAATAACGCTAACTAGTTCAAGCTATAGCAATCAATAGATGCTTGCTCTAGATGGCGTACTTGTGAAAGCATAAGAAATAACGGTCAAATGACATTTTAACGTTTATATGTAATTGCTTAACAATGAACAAAATAAGAATTATTCCTATACAATATATACATATTAATAGTGGTTAATATCTATTAAGAGTGACTTTAAACTAGAAATATCTACAAATCATTACAATGCACACTGATCCTTATTAAACATGACCTTTATCCAGAATCTAACCTGAATATTTGTATATAATATTAATATTTAGTGCCCATTGATTATTCATAATTACAATAGATAACACTTAAATAAAATAAATAATGTGGCTTGTGCTCCTAATATAAATGTTAAAGGCGAACAGAAAAGTCATATTATGTATTCTTTGGTATATTAATCATGTTTTTTTTTTTGCCTTCATTTCTAAATAATTTAATTTTAGTTATGTTATTAAGAATATTTCTTTTCAATTTATTTCAGAGCTATGTAGATGTAAATATTAAATAGTGATAGTACAAATGCAGATGAAATCAAATCAGAAGTTACTGGAAAACTCCAGTGAACTATGTATAAACTAATACAAATCTCCAATAAACATAAATGTGTAGAATGATTCCAAATGTACTTTAGAGTGGATCACAAATAGGCATTCAATTTATAGACATGTTATAAATGCAGAATGTGAATTTTATATATTAATGCTCTGTGTTATAATATGTCAATACATTTAATGCGTATTCGTGATCCAAATTAAAAGTACAAGTGGGCTCTTTCTGTACTTTTCTATTTATTGACAGATTTATATTAACTTATAAATAGCTCACTGGAAGTTTTCACCAACTTCCAATTTTATTTCATCTGCATTCAAGCTATGACTATTTAATATTTACATCTTCTGATTATTGTTTTGTTTAATATTTGGGGCCTATTAACACAAGGCTCAGTTTTTCTGACTGATTGTTTATGAATAGCTTATGTGTGTACTGAAATCATGTTAATATATATAATTCACATTTGCATTGTAACACATCAATAAATTGGATACTTATTTACAATTCAAATTAAAATATAGGCTGTTTCATTTTGTGCTTTTTCATTTATTGGCAGATTTGTATTAGTTTATATATAGTTCATTGGAGTTTTTCGGTGACTTCTGATTTGATTTTAGCTATCTCAATTGCTAGCTTTACTATCAATGAATATCAGGTAGTAATGTTAGCTTATTTATCTTCCTAATCTAATATCTGGTTTATGTTCTTTATCATTGAGGAGTTGTGGACATAATTCATTGCACATAAAGCACTTTTTATTTCTTCTACACCAAGACTTCTTAAACTTTTTTTGGCCACAAACCCCTTTACCAAAAACTTTTAAAACCATTGACCCCTAGTCATTTATTTTACTTACTCAAATTAGTAGACAGGATTCAATATTAAATATATCACTAGATATCAAACTTTTCATTTTAATCACTTGTAATTATGATTGAAAAAAATAAAAGGACTATGGAATATGGCATTATCTTGCACAACATTTAATATCGAAACCTGAACTAATGAAAATTAAAGCAAAAAAAATACAAGCAGATTTTTTAAAATTTTTTTTGGTATTTATGAAATAAATATGTAAATTCAAAATAAGTACAAATATTAAAATCACTTTATTAAACATAAAAATGTACTGGAAAAATCAACATATTCAGACAGAATTAAACATCAACAAAATTACAATAATGAAAGGTTTTAACCAAAAATATAAAAATAAGAATACCAAATAAATTAGCTTGGAAAACTGAATTTAATGAAATTGGTGCACCTAATGTTATGTCAATTTATCTATGTCTGGTTTTAAATAGGAGAGTTGCATTCCCAAATCTCCATGTTCAGTAATATGCAATTGATATCTGTTCTGAAGCAGGTTAAAAGTCCAAACTGTACTGTCTGTATTTATTTTTTGATTCGGTCATATTATTATCACAAGAAATAAAAACTTTTATTAGCAAACAATTTCAACAACCTCTGTGATAAAACAATAAAGTATGTAATTACTTGAAACAGAACATTTTTGTTCAAACTCAAATAAATCCTCAATAAATAATTACATTCAAAGTTCAAATCACAAGTAAGTATATGTCTCATCAAACACACCAATTTATAGTGTTTTATGCAAGTGTGACCATTCAAGACTGATAGATTCTGCTAATATCAAATATCTCACCCCACCACGAGCAAATGCAGACATGCAACAGTTTTTTATGTCCACACTTGCTTTGATATGTTTGATAAGACATTGTGCAGATATGTTTGTGCTATATGTATTTGCATGCATTCCTATGTGTGAATTTAATGACACATTTTACATTTTCATTTGCAAGTTTGCTTTGTAATGTGTTTTTATTAAAAAATGTTTTTTTAATTATTTAACTTCTTAATTAGGTACCTATTGGAATCATAGATATTTTGAAATAACAAACAAATAGCAGTAGTAAGGGTATCTATTTTACTGTTGTCAACTCCAAATTGTTTTATTGAAACTTTTGATCCCTAGAAAGTTCAAATTAATCCTAGCGCTCAATATCAACCACTTTAGGAACTCTTGCTTTATATTATGAAATCAATAAACAAGAGTTCAAAATCTCCCTAATGTTTTAAACCTTAGTCAAAATGCTTGTATGTTTAGTTAGATTTGACTCTAACCCAGTAACTACCTTAATTTTATGTTAATTGTAAGACTCTTTTAATTGTTCAATTAGGACAACATTTACCAACTGTCATTATATACTGTGAATTGAACAAAAACTGTTAAAAGTTTATTAATCCATTTCAGATTAATTTATTATAAGCTTTGAGTGGATACCAGATAACACTGCCATTATATCAACATCCTCAGCCTACTTTCAGCCTATAAATTTCTTTGGGGAGAATACATCAAGTAGCCACTTTTTACTATCAACGTAACAGCTTGGAAAAGTTTTGTTGGCAAATACTACTCTAGCCAAAGTTTGAAATACATCTATAGTAGACATAAAATTAAAAACACCAATACATATATTTACTGATTTGACTTCAAAATCATAGAGTGGCTTGAATTTAGAATTAGTTTGATAATTAAAAAAAAGAATAAAAGGCAGATGCTTAATGTGATGTTAATAATTTGCCACTAACTGAAGACACATATGAGAAACTAATCTCAGGATGTAGATAAAATCAATAAATGAAATTCAAAAAGACTGAAGCTTTATATTAGCTATAATTTTCTTTATATCAAACAAGTCAACTGGCAGTTACAAATAGCATTGAAGGTGAAAATTATAATAATTTTACTCCATGAATAATCTTATATTTTCAGCTTACTTGATTAATATTATCATATATCACTGTTAATGTAATTACAGACTTTTTGAGTACCAGTGTTTGATTTATTTACAATATAACAATATGGAGGAGATCTTGAAATTGAAATTATTTGCAAATTTGTTTAAAAATAATTCTTTGGGAATATGGCATGTGAATTATTACAGTAAAGTATTCAAACTTAGTTGCTTGGTAAATAAATCTATAGTTTTGATGTTAAATATTTAATAGCCATAATTTTATTTGCCCTGTTATTAAAATTATTATAATTTTCATCTTTATATATATCAAACTTTTCTATATACTCTCCTCATATACATTTCAATGCAATTTTTATATAATTTCTCCTCATTTTCCTTACAGTTTTGACTGTCCTGCAATCTTCATCAGAGCTATAACATTTAAACATATAGTCATATAACCATTATTTTATATACATATCTTTATACATATTTTATGCATTATTATTTCTAATTACATATAATTATAACTAATTTTACCTTTACATCTTTTAATTTATACTTATTATTTATTTATTATTATTTTTAATTATTTTTTCCCATTCTGTTTTATTTTACCTGTAATTTATCTATCATTCTATTTTCATTCTTTTATATCATTATACATTTCTATTCCACTTTTTATTTCCATTATCTCAATCTCTTTTATTACTTTTTCTATTATTTCTTTATAATTCTTCTATATTCTTATTTTATCTTTATATACATATTTTCTTTTATTCATAATTTCTATTTTATTTTTATTCCATTCTCTATTTTTAGTTTTTATTCTTATTTATTTTATCTCCTATATAACTTTCACTTTTTCTTCTTACAATTTCGACTATTTTTTTTTTTTAATTTTTAGCCTCTTTTTCATATATTCCTTTAATGTAGCTCCCTCTATTATCAATTTTTTTTATTTTTTATCTTATTTTTTAATTTTTAAAAAACCTGTTATTATTATTTGAAATTGTAAGCTGGTTTACTTAATATTACAAAAATAATTAGTAATATAAAATTTGAGTCTCTCAAATATCAATGTTTAATTTATTTATTATATAAAGGTGTGAAGATCAGATATAGCCATAATCTTTTGTCTGACAAATAGATTCATACTGATATGAGAAAGTGGACATTGTTTGAAAATTATTAAAAAATATACTTTAGGAATCTGACATTAATTATTGTAGTAATGTACAGACTTAATTCAAGATATTCATGTTGCTATATCTTAAGTAAATCAAACACTGATACTCAAAAATACTGAAATTGTATTAGCCATGATTTTTTGTAATATTAATAACATAAATTCTGTCAGAGCTCTTTATGAGATCATGGACTCAAAGGTAATACTTGAATCCATTAACAATTTCATCCTGAGACTGTGATTTTATTTTCGACAGATGAAATGATCTCTTAGTGCTTTGTTAAAGAAATCTCTGAAGTTATAGCTCAATGCTAGCTTTCTCAGATTAGTTGTAAAACCTCTTTTTTTCTTCTCTTCTCCTTGAGTACAGAGATTGTAGTAATGATTACTGAATCCAATCCAAATAAGATTTCATTCTTGATAAGTTCATCAATTGAAAGTAAGTTGAGCCATAATATATATATTTAAATCACATTGCACCAAATAATCTTTAAATAAACTATTAATATATCAGCAATATGTAGTCAAAGCAACACTTAAATAATAACAGAGGCAAAACTCTCCATACAGTAGTGCCATCCAGTGAAATCCAGAGTCATCAATGGATGCAAGATGGTTTAGTACATAAAATCATTATCTAGTCCCTATTCATTCAATATCCCTAGGCTAGTTTTTAGTTTGTGGCTTTCATTAGTGAGAAACCTTGAATTTGAGATCATTGCACCAAGATCTTAGGATCTAAAGCAACTCTCCAGAAGCCACCTTTTACTTTTTTAGCTAATTATAAAGCTATGAGTGCAAAATTAAAACACAACATTTTCAATCCAAGGGTTGCATTAGATCCTAGAATCTAGGTGCAGTGATCTCAGATCCAAGACTCCTCACTGATGAATGTTACAAGTAAAAAACTAGTCTGGGGATATTGGATGAATAGGCATTAGATATGGATTTTATGCACTAAATCTTCATGCATCCACTGATTATTTTGTCTTGCACTAGGTGGCACTACTGTATGCAGAGTTTTACCTCTGTTTTAACAGCTTGTGTAAATGTAGGAAATAGTGATCACATGATGTTTTGTGGTTTAGATAATAAATGGGGTTTTATTAATTATCTGAGTATTGTTTTGGCAACAAACTTCTGATATATTATTGGTTTATTTAAGCATTGTCTGGAATGATGTGAATTACATATGATAATCAATAAGCTGTTGCTGTTTATGATTTAATATATATAATAATTCAGGGAACTTTTCACTTCAGCATAAAATCCCAACAAAAGATCTATTATAGGATAATTAGAAAACTAGTTTAGTCTCAGGAATTGTCAATTAGTAGCAATTGATAATTTTTTGGTAACATCAAAGGTTAAAAGTTATTTCTATTTGCATGGACAATATGTCCTCATTTTTATTCTTTATTATAATAGCAATCCATAGAAATAGTTTACATCCAGTTTTTATACAGATAGCAGACTTAACAAATGATATTAATTAAAGCATATATGTAATAGTATTTAAATATTAAGAAATCTTCATTCAAAACAGCATCTAAAGTTTACTTTGTGAAGTTAAATTATTAGTCACAATGAATAAAACTTTTTTAACATTTGAGTATAATTGATCATTCACCCCAATTGATATCATTTGTCAGACCTGCTTTTCTTATAAAACTAAAGCATGTGTAAATATATGTTTTGGGTTGACAAGGAAAACCTAGTACTTGAAAAGTTATTATTCCAGTGATTAAATATTGTTACTGCTACATTATTTAGTATACATATATGAAATAGCAAAAGGTAAATTTATTAAGTTAACAAAGCAGCCATTCACTGGAATACTTTGGCATATTATGATTATAATAACGTGAAAGCTAAACACCTTCAAACAGATACACTTTAAAAATGCTTATGTGACAGCCAATCAGATGGAATAATGGCATCACATGGGACTCTAAATTCTAAAACACAAGCCAGAACTATTAGAAAAAGATGGGACCCATCACATCTTTTTGTAATAGTTCTGGCTTGTGTTTTCACATCTTTTTCTAATAGTTCTGGCTTGTGTTTTAGAATTTAGAGTCCCATGTGATGCCACATCTTTTTCTAATAGTTCTGGCTTGTGTTTTAGAATTTAGAGTCCCATGTGATGCCATTATTCCATCTGATTGGCTGTCACGTAAGCATTTTTTAAAGCGTATCTGTTTGAAGGTGTTTAGCTTTCATGTTATTATAATATTATCTGTTTACGCTTAAATTTAATATATTTGCATATTATGATTCTAAATTATTTTTCATTCTTGTTAAAATAGTATGCAAACTGAAATTATTTCAACTAGAAGTTGTCTCCTGCACACTTTAGCTCATTAATAATCAGATTCAAGAGCTAAAGATACTAGGATAAAAACTCAATTATCTCATGATCTGCTGATTAACAAACGGTTCCCTTATGAATTATTTATAGCCAAAACTTCTAAAAAGCTGCTGTTAAATTACAAATTTTACTCGTTAAATATTGATAATCCTTTATCACTTTATCAAACGATAGTGTTTAGATTTTATAAAAATGCATATGTATTTTTAACAATTTATTTATAATAGAATTTATTAGTATTTGCAATATATATATTAAAATTATTAATTTTTAGTAAAAACAAACAAAAACAATAGCAACTTCAATCTGATAGCTTTATTTTATTTTTTAAATCGTAAACAAAAAAATTTTAAATAAACAAACAATTCTAATTATTCAAAGCAGTTAATAGATTAACGAAGTTATAAATGGACTTTTAAAAAAAAGTCTACTAACATAAAAACCGTATATATATTTTTCATATGTCATAGCATCAGCCGGGACGCGAACCCACAACCGTCTGCAACCAACTACTTGCTTGCAAGGCGGCTGCGATGAAACACTAACAAACGTCGTTTCTGTTCTAAATAGTCAGTGTTAGCATTTCCATTCAAAAGGAAATTACTTTTATGGGAAATCTTTTTATTACTTCTGCTTCGAAGTTAAGGAATGTATATATATGCAATATATTTAACTCATGGCTAATCACATTTATACATTTAAAAAATAGGTTATAGATACTAGAAAAATGTAAATGGTATCTAAAATATTTTGCGACCGAATTAGCTTTTTTAATTAATTAGTTCAGTCGAAATGCATCTCGAATGTCATTGACATTTTTTTTCATGGTCGGCAAATGTACTTTTAAAACTCGAGATTGATAAGTTGTGTTTCAAAAAATATTTAAAATCTTGCGTATATACGTGAAGAAGGTTAAAATTCTTGAATAAGAAAAAAAAGATTGTTCATATATAATTAATAAAAATGTCCGTACATAGTTTAGCGCAGTAGTGGAGTCCAGAACCTAAGATCTTTGCATTTTAGTTCAGTCTGCCACCAGATTTAAAGTCCATGGACCGCGGTTTAGTCGGTTACTTCCGGTTCTCGAATTTATAAACTTCTAAGTAATAAAACCGTTCGATTATTTTTTTAGACATGATTTTTATATCTGGGATTAAAGATATGTGATAATTTCTGGTATAAAAAAGAAAGATAGTTATCATTTATTCATTCATCAAAAGATAATAGTTTTTACAACACTTCTATAATAAATTGATATAGAATGTAAATATACATTATAGTTAAAAAAAATCAGGGTGATGTGTGTCTGCCTATATGAACCAATAAATGATGAAAAGACTAACTCAACCAATAGGCAGAAATATATATTCTTACTTATTTGCAAAGACCAATAGTTATTTATCATGATAATATTTCTCTAGATTAATAAAAATTTTAAAACTAATTATCACTCAGCCTCATAAAATATTCAATTTTATTTGAATAAGAGAAATAACCTTAAATCGATTACAAAACATTAACTGGAAAGAGTATCTACGAAAATGTCCTGGTGATTGCAAGTAGATCTCTTTGTGTCTTATGTTTGAGCATCATGCAAGCACTTAAAATTGATACACACAAATATATACAAACACATTTTCTTATTGATCGTCAATTGATATCCCATTAAAAAATAATTGAATTGTTTGTTATTCACCAGCTCATAAGAAATTGAAGCACTAGAAGTGGCAGAGTTAGAACCCTGGAACACCAAAGTCTGCCTCTCTACTGTTTAAATAAGACACCCAAGGCTATGTTTCATTAAACTAGAATAGGTAGTAAAATATAAGATGGAACACTGACTCTAAGGCAGTGTTAATAATTGTTATAAACTCAAACTAACTTCTCAAAAACTTACTCTGAAATAATAGGCTTGCTCTTATTACAAGATTATCAAAATGCATTCAACTCACAATAAGACTGACCAATGGAATAATGGTAAAAGGAAATAAAAAGGCAATGTCATAAACAGGTCAATTGGAGAACCAGGCCAGTGACTTCATTTGCTTCCAGTGAGATCAAGATTTCACTAGTAAAGAAGACAAAACCAGACAACTGTCAGATATTGAATGATAGTACGTCCATTATGTACAATATTGTAGGCTACAGTAAGCCAATCTCAAGCCTAAAGGTAGACATTTTTAGCAATAGCTATCACTATATCAACACACAAGGTAAGATTTCTAGATGAAAGTAATAGGGTATCAATAGAGAAGTAACTGCACTCATTCGCAAACATTAACAGTACTGCTAATAGCTAAACTTGCATAATTTTCCAATCATAATTTGTATAATTCGCCAATCATAACAGATGCAAAGTAATGCCTGTAAATATTGTATATATATATATTTATATTATAATTATGTATAACTAATATATTTATATTTATTTTCTAGAAGTGTGTATTATTCTGAAAGGGATCAGCAATATTACTCCTGGCCATACTAAAATAAATACATAATAATAATTTAAATTACCTTTTGCTATAATATATATATATATATATATATATATATAACTGAATATTTGTAAATACAGTAACTTAATAATTAAAAAATATTTTATCCACTTAGGAAAAAAGAACTAAAGAACACTTGCTATTATTAAAACATGTTCAGAAATTAAAAGAAAAAGAAAATTGCATAGTAGATAATAATATTTCAGCATCTGTTTTTTTACGACCATAATAAATCATGTATTTATGGTTTTGACTTCAATTTTAACAGTGCAAAAATATTGCAAATTGAAAAAAATAACAACAAAAGAAAAATTAAAGAAGCTATGCTAATAAACAAATATAAATATGAATTGATTAACAGGCAAGCAGCAAACGTTAAGATCACGGAATTGTGGGAAAGTTAGCATTTCAAAGCTTTAGTTGAAATAGATTACTGGGATAATTGAAAGTGCTCCTAAGTGGATAAAATATTTTTTAATTATTAAGTTACTGTATTTACAAATATTCAGTTATATAATTACATATATTGTTTTTAAAAATACAGACATCGAATCATAATATTATTACATATATATATATGAAGATTTTCATGGTTTGCATATATAAATACATATTTTGCAGGTTCATCCATGTTAACAAATTTAAATATTAAAACACTGATGTTTCGACTTGATCAACCAGTGAGATGACTTGTATGTGATCAAGTCGAAATGTCGGTGTATTAATATTTAAATTTTTTAACATGGATGAACCTGCAAAATATGTCTTATATATATATATATCTTTATAATAAAAAAATATAATAAATGATAATAATGCCAAAAGGGTTAAATAATAGTAATAATTTTCTTCTTTGATAAGCTTGTTTTTTTTATTTTCTAAGTAATTGTAATATCCACATTGTGCCACTACATTTTGGCACTGTGCACACTTTTCCAAAGATTACAAAAATATGAGGGAGCCACTAGGCATATAGCCTAGCACCAGAATGTGAAGAATGTTCAGCAATCATAGTGATTATTTATTTATGTATGGCAATCATCAAATAGATTTTAAGAAATAATCATCTTTGGACTTTATTTGTACCGAATGGATACTAAATTACCAATATTTATCAAATATAGATTCACCAACCAATTTCTTTAAAAAAACTTGTTCTTTATTTAACTATATAAAATTTACATTCAATAAGCAACGTTTCGACTATTTCTATCCTTATAGTCTTTTTCAAGCCACTAAGAAAAAATACAAACAATATTATTAATAAATAATAAATAAATAAATACACAAATAACAAAAATTAAAATTAAAAATACAAATATAAAATAAAAATAAAATAGAATAAAAAATAAAATAGAATAAAAAATAAAATAAAAATATATATAAAAATATAAAATATTACATTCCCCAAGAATTAAAAAGCCCAACAAAAAAATCTCAAAAAAATAAAAACCCTTTTTATTTATAACTAACAATTAAATTATTTAAATAGATAAAATTCCTCCATCTAGTCATGTAATTCTTATCTTAATCTATCAGTTTTCTATTCATATATGGTTTAAATTCTTTAATGTAGAAATTTTCCTTTAAAAACCTTTCTTTATAATTATTTACAGTTTTCAAAAGTTCAATTTTGTAATCAGTATGACCAAATTTACACCTATGAAAATAAATTGCAGATTTTCTATCAGATAAATGTTGTTTTAACCTTGTTTCTAATTTATTCTTAGTATTTCCAATATAAGAAATACTTTTACCCCCCTTCCAACAATCTAAACATTTAATAATATATACTCCTTTCATTGCCTCAAGCATGTTAAACTTATCATAATAATTAATCATCTTTTTTAAATCTTTTTTTTTCTTATATACAGGAAACAATTTAATATTAAATTTTTTATTTATTTTTTTACAAATATTTTTAATTCTAATAAAAACATTTTGTGATACTTTAAAACCTATGTATACCTTATCTAATTTTTTATCCTTATTTTTAATTTTATTTTCTCCTTCAATTTTTCTTTTAATTAAATTTAAATTATATCTCGAAAAAAATTTTAAACTAATAAACTAAATTAAAACAAAGTTACTCAAATATGGCTTTATAGCTTTTATTATATTCTCTTTTATTTAAAATACTTATCGAATCCTCTTTTGAAAGCATTCAAGACTGACTCGATCCGTTTTATGACAAAATACTAGCTTAATTTTAATCCATTCATTTTCAATTTAATACTATTCATTATTAATGTTTTATAGCTTTACTGAGGTAACACACAATGCACAACTTCTTTGAATATAGAACCCTGGTTTATTCAGAGAACCTGTCTAAATAGGCGTGTCTTAGTTGACTTACAGTTAATAATGGGCCTTTATTAAACACCGATTTAAACTCTCAATCCTCCATATTACATAATTAAATTCTAAGCTTAAATGATGATGTAAATGTCCGTTGTTTGCTTACAGCCATCAGGGTATCCTTTCTCCATAAACTAGGTTCCAACATAAGGTTTCTGTGCTAGCTTATCATCGGAACATTTAACTGAACTAAAACCCCCTAATCTCTCCATTTTCCTTTAAAGATCGAATAGTTAACATTTTTCAGAGAAATCTAATCTGATTCATACATTGAATTATAACAAAATACATAAAAAAACAAATTTAAATAATCTATCAGCATACCACCCCCATTTTAATTACATTAAAATAACATAATAAAATCTTTATTTATAATCCCATTGTTGAAACGTTTAACACAATTAATGGAGTCTACATTTCTATTATGCAAGTTGAAATAAAAGTTCACTAAGTAACAGTTCATAGTTACCCTGATTGATTAGTGATTCATCTTTCTCCAGGTGATCAACATTCTTATATGCTGGTGAGAATCTTATGTGTTGTCCATTGGCTTTTCTTGAAATCCTTGGCTAGCTGATTAAACTCCCTCCTGTCCATGATTGATGATCAGTGTGACAGGAAGACAAAGGGGAAGTTTTTTAGATGTTCTCTATCCAGAGAACATTTTCTTGGTGGTGGTTAATAATGTTTTCTAGCAACAGTTCTGGATTTGTAACATTTTTTTTAGAAAAATGGTCCCAACCGCCATAACAAAAGAAAATTCTGCAATTACACTTCCAAATTTTGTCCTTTTTTGGCCATTTACTTTTTTTTTTTTAATCAGTGAAAACATTTTTGTTTAATTAGCATAATAGATAGAAGCTAGTTATAAATCTAATTACAAATATTTTTAGTATCTGGAGTTTCAACAATAGAGTTAATTGCGCAAACTAATTTTTATCTTGATTTTTCAGGTAGAGAATTAATTAAAATGAAGAAATTCTGATTTTTGATAAAAAAACTTTTAAGACATTTAAAAGATTAAAATAATGTCATATATTTTTAATAAAACTACTTTAAACCAAACTCAAAATTAAATAAATATATATTTACCGATGAAGTGGCAGAAAATTCCACTTCAACATAAATGTTCTGGCCATTAATACAGAAAAGGCTGTCTATCTTATTAAATTTAGCTTTTATTAATTCTTATCAGGATATATAACACATAACCATAGCTTATGATATGTTATATAGCAAAAGCATGATAAGCAGTAATATAAATTTAATAGACTACTATGGATGTCCAGAAAATTTATGTGAATATTATTCTTTTATTCTAAACAGATCTTGGGGTCCTAAATGATTATACTTTATTCTTTATTATATTACCAATAGTTATTTTTTTATGTAAAGCAAGAAGTAAAAAAAAAGGTAATTTGAAATTATGCACCTGCAGCTATATACAAATTGAAAATAAGTGTATTCATTTTCTTCAATGTATGATATTAAATCATGTGTTTAAGGATTGCAATAAACATTATATTAAAGAAAAATATGTAATACCACACATTCCTCTAATATACATACTTGAATTTACTCATTATATGTGCAGAATATATAAAAGTATCAGTAGATTCGATTCATATCATTTACGATAATCCCAAAATAATAACTATCTTTGTTATCTTTATTGTCAAAATGTAACAATGATGTTATGACAAACTGGTTTACTTCACTAAATGATAAATAATAATGGATCAATAATATATCTAAAATATTCATTTAGATTCTTTAATGTTTGCATCTCTAAAATTGCCATAGTGATAAAAAATATATCCCAGGAGGCTCTTATGGCAGAGAGAACTAATTTACATTTGCTTCTGGCAGAGGGAGCTAATTAACATTTGCTTCGCGGAGAGTTCACCCGATCTTTTTATTGGGTTGTTTATAAAATTCTGATACTAATAACTTAAAAGAAAATAACCTATGTTTGTACTGGAACATGACCATGTATATATTCCTCTAATATTTATAACTATTAAGTTTTTTTTTTCCATTTTTTACAGGATATGCAACAATAATAAACAAGTACATACATAATATTTGCTTCTCAAAATATTTTTGTTACTACTACGTTTTAAATAGAAAAAAATACTTCGTTCATTCATTATAAAATATATAATCACATAATTATTAGAGTGCAACAAATAACTTTCATAAGTTCTACCAATAATAATATATTTTTCAAACATATATTAAATAAAAATATTTGCTCACTGTCTCTTAAATATGTGTGCCATTACATGTGAATATTATTATAATATTAATATAATATTAATCAATCTATCAAATCTATTTTTTATTATTGTCGCATGGATAAACATAATTTATAAATCTTTTGATTTATATTTGATCGCTATAAAATGTAGTTTTAATTATATTATAATCATTTTAGTAAAAAAAAAATAATAATAAATATGGTCAGGTTTGACAGAAATAAGCATTTTAGCTTATAAATGAGTTGCATTAATGTTGTTTATTGTAGGAATAAAAGGGTTAAAACATTTTTTTGAAATTTTTATGGATAGCGTTAATAAAAAAAAAGTGCATTTGTTTATTTTTTTAAATTGTCAATTTGTAGATTGATTAAAAAAATAGTAATTTGTTGGTGGATTATGACTGTTACAAATTAAGGTAACACTGCACTAGGTAAATAATAACACTATTGAAGGTTTGTAGAAAGTAAGAATATTTCAGGAATAAGATTTATATAGGTGCAAATAATTTTGAGTTTTTATGATAAGGGTTAGAATTTATAAAGTGGAATTAAAATAGGTACAAAATCTTATTGCTACACATTCACAAATGTGATACTGAGCATAAAATATTGTTTAGTAATGCAAGGGTTATCTTTCAGAAATATAATGAAATTAAAAGAAACATCAAAGAATCTTTTTTGGTATTAATAATCAATTTGATGCTGAGGTATCAATTTTGTATGTACATTTTTTAACTGTTACGGATGATTGGTAGTTCCTTTGAATTTTAAGTAGTTATATATGTATGTTTTGTTTTGTAGTTTCACTTGAGAAGGTTTATTTGTCTAATAGGCAAAACTACAACCATGAGATAAAAAAAAAAGTTTGTAAATTTTGATTTTGGTGGTTTATATCTATCTAACGGGTTGTCTGGTTGTCCATTTGTCGGTTTATCTATCTATCTGCCTATATGTCTATCTAACTGTCTGCCTGGCCATCTGTCTATCTAGTTGTCTATCTACCTACCTACCTATCTATCTATCTATCTATCTATCTATCTATCTATCTATCTATCTATCTATCTATCTATCTATCTATCTATCTATCTATCTATCTATCTATCTATCTATCTTCTATCTATCTATCTATCTATCTATCTATCTATCTATCTATCTATCTATCTATCTATCTATCTATCTATCTATCTATCTATCTATCTATCTATCTATCTATCTATCTATCTATCTATCTATCTATCTATCTATCTATCTATCTATCTATCTATCTGTCTCATTGTTTATCTACCTATCTGCCTCACTGTCTAGCTGTCTAACTGTATATCTGTCTACCTGTCCATCTGTCTAATTGTTTATTTGTCTATTTATCTATCTAGCTGTCTAGCTTTCTTCCATCTATTTGTCTATCAGTTTATCTGTCTGTCTAGCTGCCTGTCTATCTCAATGACTGTTAATATGTCTGTCCATCTAGTCATTCATCTATCCATAAAACTATCTGTCTTTTGTCTATCTATCTATTTATCCATCTATCTATATATCTATTTATCTAATTTTATATTCCCTACTTACTTGCATTCTGTGGCAAGAAAGATCATTTGAAGAAAAACTGTAAATTTATAAAAAGAATAATGCTATGTTTGTGAAGAAATAGAACATTTATCATAAGTTTGTCTAAATAAAGAGAAAAATGCAATAAATGAATAAAGTTCAGGCTCTATCTATCTATCTATCTATCTATCTATCTATCTATCTATCTATCTATCTATCTATCTATCTATCTATCTATCTATCTATCTATCTATCTATCTATCTATCTGTCTGTCTGTCTGTCTATCTATCTATCTATCTATCTATCTATCTATCTATCTATCTATCTATCTATCTATCTATCTATCTATCTATCTATCTATCTATCTATATATCCTATCTATCTACCTATTCATCTATCTATCTTTTTATCTATTTATCTATCTTTCTAACTATCTATCTATCCTATCTATCTATTCATATATCTATCTATCTAATTATCTAATCATCTATCTGTCTATTTATCCATAAATTCATCTATCTGTCTATCTATACATCCATCCATTTATTTACCTATTTCTCTACCTGCATATATGTAAATTAACTGGAAGTGAAATACACTTTTGAGAGCTGTGATTAAACAACCCTACATATCAATAAATGTAAAGAATATTGATGTGTAGTACTGTTTATTTGTACTCTCAGAAGTGTGTCCTGTACATGAGGGGTCAGATTGACCTTAGATCAACATGGGTGTGACAAGAATCTCGGCCTCAGGGTGGCCTTTGAACGTTCCATCATCAGAATTTCTATTGGATGGACGGTTGAAGAGTTGGAGTGTGGAGTAAATTGAAGCCTGTCCATTAAAGTATGAGGTTTGGCTATCTTAATATATATCTGAGCATTTATAGCATATATGTGTGGAGATGGTAATCTGAACCAACTGATGATTGCTGGTTTAGCATGAAATACGTATATTGGTGATTATTTATCTTTTCAACATATATGTGTTCAAGTGTATCAGTGTTATGAGATAGTGTGAATAGTGGTGGGTCGTGTGAAAGTCTGTGCTCATATACCCTATATATTCCATTTAATGTATATATACATTAAGTTATATACGTATATATTTACAAATATGGTAGGTAGCATAGACTTTAATTAAATCACTGTAGAACAAAGGCTTCTTCATCAGCATCTCATAAAAAACAGTAAAAATAAAGTCATAATAGCTGAACACTTGGATATCGATTTAGCATACATATTATATAGTTAGTTAAGATTTAAGATGCCTACAGAATAGCTACGTAAGAAAAAAATTGCGTGTTGAAAAAAAAAAAATCCTTTTCTTGACCCAAATGCAAACCCTAGTTCATATACATACGATGATATATTTTTATTTTTCTGTTATAAATCTTTCACAAAATATTCGTTTTTTTTTCTTTTTAAATTTATATATATTTACAAAATTATAAAAAAATATAAATAACATCTTTTTTTTTATTTTGGTCAAATTAAGTTGGTATATTTAGAAGAAATACAAAAAATGGGAATGAATAATTAAAGTTGATAATCAAATAACGATAACTGTATTAACATATATACTTAAAAACATACATTATTGTTTATAATTTTCAAAATACACAATTTTTGCAAAAAATAAAAATAATTTATATCCTATGTATTATGTGTGTATATACGCGATTGTATATATATATATTGTGATGGAATTGTCGTACACGTGAATTTTGCTTATAAATAGATAGTAGAACAATATAAAATGTCCTCATTTTTCATTTCTTTATTTCATATGCTTCCATATATCACAATTGACCATTTGTAAATTTATAATAAAATTTCTCTCTGCTTTCAGAAAAGAAAACATCATCGTTAGGAATTTCCAAAATGAACAACCAATTCATATTTCATACACTTAAAAAAATAGCATGGTCATACAAAAACTACAAATAGATTTAAAAACATTGTATACAATCTGATACTATACGATCATTAGTATAAAATATAGTAAAAATGAATTGGTAATCACTTAACAGAAAATATGTGTTACATTAGCAAAGGAAAAATTTAATGGAATTTTAAATTTTAAAAACTTTTTATTTTGTTATTATTGTCTTTTGTTATTATTGTTTTTATTCTTAAAGTTAATACAACAGTAAATGTATTTACATGCGATAATAATAAACACAGTACCACGCAATATGGTTAAATATTTTATTAACTTCAATTTAAAATATTTTAAATCAAACATCTGATATATTATTAGTCTGATATCAAAAACATCTAGCTATTCAAACAACCCAATAAAGTAAGGGACTTCAGGTGCCCTTGTAGGTGTGCTTAACACTCCCTGATGTACCATGGATGCTTGCTTCCTGTCCAGATATGGTGACACTTCCAGTTGTACCATGACCGTTTGCCTCCTGTCAGGTCTAATATTTGGCATATTCTAGTTTGATCATGAGGGAAACAGTGTAAAATTTATTATTCTTTCACTCTATCTGAATGTGCTGTCAATTTATAGTCAGATCTTCCTCTCTAATGATAGCAATTGGATTCACTGAGAATATTAATCTATTAGCCTGTTTCTGTCATTGGTTATATTTTATCTATACACATATCCACTGGTGTGTAGCAATAAATGCTGAATACAATCAAGATATAATTTTAATATGGAGAAGTCCATTATATTAAGGTAAGTTGAGCCATATCAATAGTTGAAAACAAATTTTAAATATTGATTATTGAAATAAAACTTTTTATCCAGTTTTAAATGTTTAAAAGATAAAAGCCTGAACTTATTCAGTTATCTTACAAATGGCTTCTATTAATAATTACAAAATTCATGTATACTTCTGGACCCACATCATTTATTATTTTAAAAGAAAAAAAAGATATATTCTTTAAATTATATGAATATAAAAATCCTAAAAAAAATAACTGTGGGAAAATCAAGCAGTGAATAATTGACTTAAAATAAATTATTGGGATAATATTAAAAATATTCAATAATTTTGTGTATCTCAGTTATAAATTCTTCCTACAACTTTCATTTATTTTAAATAACAGTCAGAGGATGGTAAGATTTTATTCTTTCAATTTAATATTTTTTTAAAAAAATTTAAAATTGATACATAACAAACTTAAGTTTAATATAACTTGGTGAAATTTTGTAAATTTGTTTAAAATGTCTATGAAATTAATAGAAAACATTAATTTTTTAAAAAATAAATATTTTCAATCAATGTAAAATGTTAAAACACTTTTCACTTCAAAGAATATTTCACATTTTTCATCACTTATATAGACATACATTATTATGTACACATACTAAATATGATATATACATAAGGGGTATACATTTTAACTTATAGCAGATCTATATATATATATATATATATATATATATATATATATATATATCAACTATAAGTATCCAGTCAGTTTAAAGTATGATATAGTTTTGCATTTTTATTTACTATGCCAATACTAAACACTTAAAAGCAATAGAGATGTTTTTTTATATTAGTTGTTTTTATTTGTGCACTAAAAATAAAGAAAATAATTGTTTTTCAATCATAATTGAGTTTATAGATTTAACTTAAAATAAAACCATAGGGGGAAAGGGTTTCAAAAATTAATTAAGTCAATCTCATAGCTTATTTAATTTCTGAACCATCCCCATGCTTTTATTTCAAGTTAAATCTTAAAACCTCAATTGTGGTTGAAGCAACATTTTTTATATATATTTAACACACAAATAAAAGCATTTAATATAAAAAAAAAATTGACTCTATTAATTGTCTTTTAAGTTAATAAGTGGGATGATGGAAAGTAAATCTTTACCTCTATATTTGTTAATTAATAATTTATTATTATTATTATTATTATTTTTGTGTAAAACTTGAATTTTTGTGTTTATTTACTTCTTTATGTTTTTAAATATAGATATAATATAATGTTACTATTTATTCAATGAATAAGTATATTTTATATTTATATATATAAATAAATATTATAGTGGCATCATGCCATAATACCAATTAAATGTTATTAATATTAATGCTGGCTGTAAAAAAGAATTTATTATCACCTGAAATGAAATTCTTTGATATCACTTTGAGACTTTAATAAACCAAGTAGAGTAAATTCCTAATGTCTCCTCTATACAATTTTTTTGTTGCAGTTGTTATTATTATACGTTTAATTATATGGTAAATGAACATCATTGGACACTCATCAAACAGTGTGGTAAGTTTATAAATTTTGACCTGAGTTTAAAATCCAAGAAACATCATAGACTGACTTTCTTCTTAGTTTTCCTGAAAGACTTTTAGTTATAATAAAAATACCAAAAAAAAATAAATAAACACTTTTATTCATATAAATGTATTAAAAAATAAAAAATGAGTCTTGCATTGGTGGTCAAGAGGTCAGCGCGACTGCCTTGCACTTGCAGGTAGTTGCCTGGGTTGTGGGTTCACATCCTGGCCAATGCTATGACACTTAAAAAAAAAGACCTAGCATTCTCAGAAATCTTGATTTTATGCAACCAAATTAAAAATATGTGGTGCTCATGCTTAAAAGTATTCTTAGTTTTATATGGTTCCAGAAATTAAGTGTAAATGTAATTTAACACCACTAGATGGAGAAAGGTAATGCGGTATGCAAAAGATTTGGATAAAGAATTTATATCAATATATTTGTACAAAAGATGGGATGATTGTGTTAAGAGGATTATTGAGTATTATAGTAGTAAGGAATGGGATAAAATAATAAATTTATTAATAAAGACTAGGGAGTTAGAGAAATGGAGAAATAGTATGGAGAGTAAAAAGAGTTTAAATATATATAGAAATAAACAGAATATTAGGTGTGAGTTAATATATGATAATAGTAAGGAAAGTAGTTTATTGTTTAAGGCTCGAACGGGATCTTTAGCTACAAAGAATATACATGTAAATGGAAAAATATGGGTGATTTATTTTGTAAATTATGTAAGGAAGGAATTGAAAATATTAGGCCTTTGCTAATTGAATGTAAATGCTTGAAAACAGAAAGGGTACATATAATGAAGTTGTGGAAAAATAAATATGAAAAGAGTGATTATACAGAAAGTGAATTATTGGTTTTTATGCTGGGTTTGGGAAAAGATAAGGGGGATTTAGATATAAAGATTATAGAGTTGACAAAAATTATGTTGTGGAAATGGGATAGAGCAGATTATGGGTAAATTTAGAGTGGGAAATGTAAAAGAAAGTGGCTAACAGGTTTATCTGGGCATAATTGCTGAGATATTCTTGACTTCGTTTAAGGAGAAGCCATAATACATCACATCACATCACATCCCTTACAAAATTCAAAATTTACATTTTATACTATTTTTTTTTTACTTAAAACAAAAATGTATTGCCATTAAAAATATATATGTAGGAAAATTTATTATTAGATTGGTACTTAGAAAGTAAATACTGACTTACAAAATTTTAATAGATGAAGAGACAGACAAAAAAATAGAATAAACTAAATAAAGTATAAAATATCAATTGGGATTTCTTGAAGTCAGAATAGTGTGTGTGAATCATTTTTTTTCTTTATGAATATTTTACAGTGTTGACAGATAAAACAAAATTATGGACTTTATTCCCAGGAAGCTATAAAATATCAACTAAGTCAGGAGTTGGCAGTTGAAGACAAGGTATTAATATTTCCAGACTGCTGATACAACTGATATTCAATGATAATCTTTTATTTAGATATCTACAACTGCAAATCACTTTCAAGTAAAGAAATATTTTACAAATTGCAAAAAGAACTCTATAATATTAAACAGGATATTGTTAAATTTTATGAAGTTACAGGAAAAGATAAAGAGAAAATTGATGCAAAAAGTAATAATGCAATTTACTATAAATATTAAAAGTACCAAGTGCAGAATGATTTATTACAAATAAAAGTAAAAGAACAACAATGTGGAAATTAATAGTCTAGTAGACAGAATGGTGAGATTAATTGTTCACACTAATAGGTAATACCAAATGGAGATAGTTTAGAGTTATACCCCAAAAAGTTCTCATGGTGATGAAGAAGTTATACAAGATGATTTTGATCAGACCAAACAACATTTTAAAATTGTCATGGGTTACTTCAATGCTAGGATTGGTAAATGATGAAAAAGATGAAAGTAATGTGAGTAAATTTGATTTCCTGATGAAAATTAAAGGGCACTGATTATAAATTCTTTCTTTGAAAAAACAAATTAGAGGGAAATGTATACGAAAGTATCTAAATAAAAACACAACAGAACTGGATTATAAGATGTTTAACAAAAATGTGTATTTCAAGATTGTAATATTCTTAGTAAATTCAACAGCGGAAGTGATCATAGATTAATAAGATATAAGAAACACATTATTGCAAAACTACAGAAATAATAACTATTAAGAAAGATAGTATTAATAACTGACATTTCTTATCTTCCAAAACATTCAAGACAATCTAAATTAGAACTTGTTATCATTTTTAAAATAATAAAAGACCTTGAAGATGGTTCAGACAAGACTGAAATCAATAAAAAGAAAAAGGATTTTTTTTTATTAATAATTGAAAAAGCAATACTTGGCACAAAACAAATAGCATTTTACTAGTAAATTTTTTATTGAGATGAGAAAATGCATGGAGAAGGAATATGAGAATTTTTAAAATGCTCCATTTAAAAAAAATCTAGGATTTTTAAAAATAATATAAAAAAGGGATAATAATGATATAAGAAAAAATAATTGTGAATTGGGGAAAGAAAGTTATAGAAGAAAACAAAAGGCTTAAAAATGTACAACAACACCATAATAATGCAAAGAAAGTTGTTTCAGCAATACAAATAAAAGATGAAATTATTACTAAAAAAGAAATGACTTCCATAATATGTATGGAAGAATAAAGAACAAAAAAATAAAATATTCTATACAATTACTATGTCTCCTAAACTGGCAGATATTTTAAATGAAAAACTAAGACATGCTATTAAATCTAAAAAGAAAAAAACATGAACAACTGATGATTGCTGGTTTAGCATGAAATATGTATATTGGTGATTATTTATCTTTTCAACATATATATGTTCAAGTGTATCAGTGTTATGAGATTGTGTGGAGAGTGGTGGGTCATGTGAAAGTCTGTGCTCATATACCCTATATATTACATATATAGACATTGATATATAATAACTGTGTGTTTCAGTTATTGATATCTTAAAAGAAGCATGTGCAGAATTAAAAAAAAACATACCAAAACTATTTATCAAATATCTAAATAATAAAGATGTATCAGATGACATAGCAAAAATGCAGTAATAATATTTATTTTTAAGAAAGGTGATAAAAAAGATATTACAAATTGCAGACCTGTCAGTTTTCCATCAGTTCTATATGAAATCTTTAACAATTCAGTCAACCAATAGTAAAAAAGTGATTTTATCAAAGTAATTCACATACAAGTACTGAAAAACTTATAAAAAAGCCCAATAAATATGACTTGCTATGATGCTTTGGATTTATTGATTAAGAAATGGCATTGTACTCTATAATTATTTTCATGATGATTGATGCATTGGATCATAAAGCCATGATCTATCAAATCAATGGCAATTATTAGATTACATGACGATAATATGAATTTTAACATTGAGAAGGGTGTATAAAAGAATAATTCCATATGTCAAAAACTTTTTCCAACAGTTTTACAAAATGTCTTTTGTCATTTAAAATTGCAAGCTAAGTGGATAAAAGTTAATGGGCATTATTTTAAGTCAATAGATGGTGCATTTGTTATGAACATAATTCTTCAGAGAATGTTGCAAGAGTTATAAGATAAAAGTAAGACAGTAGGATTAGAGATGAATGCTATCAAAAATAATGTTCAGTGCATTTTCTCAGGAGATAATAAAGATTGATAATCCTTAAATTAGAAGAAATTAACAACTACAAAATATCTTGGTCAGCTTATTGATTGCAGATGTAACATAATGAATGAAATTATTCAAAGAATTGGCCTTAGACAGAATGCTTTTGATAGAAATAAACTATAAAAAGATAATAGATCTATGTGTTTGAAAGGAAAGATTTTTAATATATAAATTAATGAAATATAAAGAAATGTATGTTTAAGTAGCAAAAAGGGATCAAAAATGAAACACATGGATGGGAGAACTAATAGGTATAAATAGTGACACTGAAAAATTAAAAACAGGAGGTAAATAGTGCTAAAAGAGATGATAGTAGACAGTAGATAGACAGGTGAACTTTTAAATTATATCCCAAGAAATTGTAACATGCTAGAGAGAGATCATATTTAAGACAGATGAATTAAATAAGGAAGTTTCTTGATGTGTAGAGAAAAGAGTTTATGGATTTGAGAAATTGAATTAAACTTGGAAAGATCTTCATACAGCAGGGGAGTGATAGTGGTCAAAATTGATTATGAAAATCAATCAGTCCTATTACAATTTGTCACCCATTATTTTTAATTCAATTTTCATGTGATTTTTCTATTACCCATATTAAATGTAAGACTACTTCCCATATCTTTATTCATATAGAGTCCTATCAAAATTCCCATTTGAGTACTTCAAGTTATTTATTTCTATATAATATTCCATGTTGTCTTATTCAGATTTATAATCAAGAGAAATGAAATTGAAAAGCTGCAAACCTTTCACACTTATTGTACTTATCTGACAGCCAATCAGATGTTATGATGGCTGCCTGAATAATGATCAAACCGTAAGCACAAGACAGAATTTTATAAGAAAAGTGCGGTCCACCCTCTTTTTTACTTGTCTTTCTATATATCTAAGCCAATCTGAAGCATAATATCATGATACAAAAAATAATTAAGATTATGATGCTTAAAATAAAGAATACCAAAAATTAACAAAAGACAAAATTTAATTTACACTATAATAGTACCAGAAATGTGAGTTAATTAGAACTCAAAGTTTGTTACATTAAATATAGAGAATAAATCAATTAATAGCCAACATTAGCAGAACCTTGCTATTATTACTTATCTACACTTCAAATGCCAATCGGAGAAAATTAATTACAGCACTTTACAATTCAATATTTTAATATTTAAATAGCATATTAGCAATTATGGTAAAATTCTACCACAGACATATACACATTGTTGTCAGCATTAAATTACAAATATAATGTATTAATTATGAATATTTTTTATTCAAAATATATTTAAAAATGGAAAAATATTTTATATCTACAAGTTTACCTCATTACTCATGAGTACTACTTTTTTATCCTTTCCTTTTCTGGCTATAATTGCTATTTTATATTTAAATACAATAAATATTAAGCATACCATTATTATTGGCAATATCTAATTATTTAAAGTAAAATTACAAGTTTGCAAAATTTTTTAATTTTATTTTATTCTACTTTCTGTTTTTAAACACTTTCATTTAATGTAAAAATTTTGAATGATTATTTAGGTAAAATTTGGTTATTTTTATTGAATGTATTTTTTTCAAGTTTTGTATATATGTTAGGAGTAATGTTACAATCCAATATAAAATTGCAATATTTCAAAACTGTCCAACCATTTGTACAATCAAGAAGTGTTGATGGGCTGAATTTCAAATCATGTTGATACCAGTTTAGTAAGTTTTCAAAGATTCACAATAGGTGGTGGTATATATTTTTTAAAACACAGTTTTGCTGAATTTTATGATTTAATTTATTAAAAAATGTTTAAAGTTAATTAAAATAGAAAAAAAAAGAAGGGTAAAACTTTAATTTCTCTTGATGGTTAAGCTAAAACTTGCACTTTTTGAAAAGTGTTGCTTTCATCTAATAAGTGACACATCAATTTAATGTAAAATAATGGAAATACAGGAATATTATTTTGATTGTTAGTTTTTAAATTTGACTATAAAATATCTGTCACAAAATATTTGATAATTAAAAAATAATAAATATATATATATATATAATGCTTTATAAAAATCTCATTTTGCAACTGTATTGCTATGATATTATTATAAAGATATCGAAAGCATGCTGAGTGTATTATATTAAGAATATTATAATTATATTTCAAGCCATTCTTATTTCTCATTAAAATTATCAAGTTTTTTTTGTTTTTATTTTTTATAAAAAAATTATTTTTTTTAAAAAAAAAAAATAATAAAAAAAAATAAATAAATATAAAAAAAATTTGTGCCTGTGTTTGTAATGAGTATTATATATGTGACATATATTTCACACAAACAAAATTATGAGTGTAAAGTAAACAAATAAACTAAATACGATAGATAAATAAAATGGATATTGGGTTTATTTGGCTAAGTACTTTCGAAGGAATATCTTCATTATCAAAGCTGTGTGCTAAATAAATTGCGAAGTAAGACCGTTGCTATGAAATGCAAATAATGTTTACCATTTTTTTGGATATTGCGTAATGCATATCTCTTTTGTTCATCAAATTAAAGTGATTTAATTAATTAGTTTATGGATGCCCCATGCATCTATTTCAAAGTACATATAATAGCCAAAATTATATAAAAAATGTTTTGGTTTTTAGCACATTTCTAATCAAATTAAATAAAAGCACTTTTTACAAAATATTATTTATATATATTATTCTAATTCTAACTTAATTTTATTATGGATGGCAAAATATAAATGTACTGTTATGATACTCAATATAAATCTTGCTTTGTAGTCAAATTTTTTGAAAACTATGAGACAGTTTTTTTGTTATGTAAAAAAACTGCTATTGTAAAAGTCATAAAAATAATTGCACAGAAATTATTAGTATAACTATTATTAAAGTTTCCAATTTTTGAGTATAACTATTATTAAAGTTTCCAATTTTTGAGAAATCTAGCTTTTAACTCTTTGGCATAGTTTGTCATACACTAATGCTTGTGGATAATTGAAGGTCCTTACTGTTGAATTAAAGGTTGTTTTTAGCCATTCATTCCCCATAAAATTTGCCTGATATTATTAAACTATTTATTCTGTTTACCACCATCCTGCAGTTGGATTCTAAAACTTCATTGTTATACAATGATTTACTGTTATGTATTAATCTTCCTGTCACAGTTTTGCACTGTTACTTTGGTTGCTGTTTTATTTCTGTCACAGTTATTTCAATTGGTTGTTTTCCTACGATATTATTCAATTTTGTTTTCTATGGAATTTTAAATATTTTTGTAAATAATATATTGTTCAAATTTGTGTATTACTTAATTGCTGTATTTTGTTTTCCAGTAAACAAGTTATATTGTTTATAAAAAGAAAGTCAAAATTTCTATTTTATAATTAAAAAACATTTTTATAAAAATATATGATTAAAAAAAAGTAAAAAATTACTTAATATCTTTTGCAACATATAACAGTATGAAATAAAGTTGTTTTTTATTTAATTAAAGAATGCTGCTGAAGATTATATTTCCCCCATCAAATGAAGATATGTAGTAATTATCATTGACCAACAAAAAATTTAACCAATAACACATAAAATATAAATATTTATGATTGAAATCAATGAAAGTAGTATTTACTGATGAAAATAATTTATTTAGTAAAAAAAATAAAATGTACATATTTTTTTTGAAAAATGAAACCTATACAGCTGTTGCTTTCACTTGCATACATGCTCTGGCAAGTACTTTTCTTTTCCTCTAAACAGATTACTTTTTGGAAATGGATTTCTTATAGGTTTGCATTTGGCTTTGTATCTGCATTTCATTTCTAAATCATCACATGATCATTTCTTATGTTTACACAAGCTGTTTAAACATTAGCAACTTTATTCATACAATAATACCACTCACCCAGCATTTATTGCTTACTATGGATTGCACTAGGTGGCACTAGTGTATGAATAGAATTGCTACTGTCATTTCATTTCACATGGATTTTCATTTAAAATACTTATTGCCTCAGCCTAATTTTTGTTTGTTTTTATTTAATACAACTCCTGTGATAGACTTTTTTATAGTTTATTTTTTTAAAATATAAAATAAGACATATTCATTCCGTATTCTTTTTATTGTTAAATATGTATTTTTCATGTATTTATTTATTACCCTTCCTTCTGTAAATTCAGTAATAAATAAATACATTTTATTTCTTTGCTAAATAAATTATTTCCATTACTAAATATACTTTCACTTCATTTAATTTACTTTTTTACATTTATTCAATAATAAATACATACATCTATTTCTTATTGATTATTTTTTCTTTTCACGTGATGTGATGTGATGCACTATGGCTTCTTCTTTATTACTGTCAGGAATCTCTCAACCATTATACCAGAGAAACCTGTTAGCCACATTAGCTTCTCTTTCCATTCCCCACCCTAAGTTTTTTTCATATTCTTCTCTAACCTGCTCCATCCCATTCCCACAACATTATGTTGGTCAATTCTATAGCTTTTATATCTAAGTCCCCCTTATCTTTTCCCAAATCCAGCATAAAAAACAAAGAACCCACTTTCTGTATAATCACTTTGTTTATATTTACTCTCCTACAACTTCATTATTTGTATCATTTCTGCTTGTAGGTATTTACATTCAATTAACAGATGCTCAATATTTTCTATGCCTTCCTTACATAACCTGTTGATTAGATCACCCATATTTTTCCATTTATGTATATATTTCTTTGTTGCTAACAATCCTGTTTGGGCCTTAAATAGTAAACTACTTTTCTTGCTATTATCATAAATTAACTCACACCCAATATTCTGTTTACTTCTATATATATATTTAAAACTGTTTACTCTCCATACTAGTTTTCTAACTCTTTATTTTTTATTAATACATCTATTCTTTTATCCACTATAACATTCAACAATTCTCTTAACACAATCACCCCATCTTTTGTATAAGTATATGAACATAAAGTTTGTATCCAAATCTTCTGCATACCATACTACCTATCTCTCCTATCTTGTTGCCTGTTCTTTACTCATAATCCAATTAAATACTATTTTGACTATTCTCTTATTATCCATAAATTGCAATGTACTGAACATTTTCATTTTGCTTTTTTCATCTCTCATATAAAAACTTGATCATCCCATTTCTCCTTGAATTGCCTCCTTTGCCATCCACACATCTGTATCTAGTACATGTCTTCCTACTTCTATTTGTACCTTTTCTAAATGATCTAACATACCTTAAGTAACAGATAATGCATCGTTACCATAAGTTAACTCTGCTACTGCCCCTCCCTTCCATACAATTCTAGCTACATCATATTTATTATATAAAAACACTGTTAATTTGTTTATCAATTCCTTTCTATTTTTTGCTTCACTTATCAATTTTTTCTCCCATTCATCCAAGAAATTTACCTGATTACTAAAGATGATTCCCAAATAGTTATAGCTATTCACCATATTTAACTTTTTATTCCTCAATAAAAATTCTTTCTCTTCTCTTTCCCCATCATTTATAATCATTCCTTTTGATTTTCCTTCACCCATCCTTGCACATATCTTCAGCATAACTTCCATATCATCCCAACTTTCTTTGCACAAAAAAATATCATCAGCAAATAAAAAATATCTAATAATGTTTATAGTATCTCTAACTCTCTTCCAAGTCTTTTTTATTGCTCTCATCACTTTTCTCAAATATAATAAAAACAAAATAGTTGACATAGGACATCCTTGCTGTAGTCACCCTCCATTTCTAAATTTAACTGATTCTACATTTCCTAATTATTACATATTGTAATTATTTTCAAACAATCTCTTAATAAGATCCACTAAAGCTCCATTTATTCCCAAATTTACTAAACTTACCCATAATGTACTTTTTATTTACTCTATCATATGCCTTCTCTATATCTATAAAACATATAAAACTGTCTACATGTATTTGTAACTCATATCTGTACATTATGTGACTACAAATAAACTATCTCCTATATGCCTATCTGATCAAAAATGGCCTTGCATTCTTCCATTATATTATCACCTTCCATTCACTTTGCAACCCTTCCAGCCACCATATCTGCAAAAACTTTATAAAACACTGACATTAGCATTATTTATCTATAATTCTTTAACTTTCTATGATCCTTACCCCTTCCTTTAAGTGGTAGCCTTACTTTTGTATTATTCCAGATACCTGGAAATTCTCTCTTCTGTGCCATCATATTAAAAAATGGTAATAGATTTAATTTTTTCTTATTTCCTAAATTCATCACCATCTCTGCTTCCATCCATCTAAACTCTTATCTTTCCACTTTTCAATTTTTTTGCTACTTCATTCAATTTATTTTTTGTAAACCTAATATTCCTCTTACTGTACACTTTCATATTTGTTATAACTTTGTCCTTCTCATCTAACATCTTTTCTATATCTATTACATGCTTATTTAAAATTGTCTTTAATTCATCTCCAAAGCTACAATATATTCCTTCATCATCTAATAATACTATTTCTTCTTCCCCTATATTCTTTCTTTTAATATATTTCCAAAATTTGTTACTCCCATTTCTTTCACTGTTATTAATATCCTCTAACAATTTCATTATCTCTATTAAATTATCTTTTTTAGCCAACTTCTTTTTTTAAAGTACTTTCTCCATTTAATATTAACATCTTTTTCAGTTTTTTGTTTTTAATAGCACATTTATATTTTCTGCATGCTTTCTCCTCACTTTTACACTTTTACTAACTCTCACTTTTATATTATTTGTACTCTTCTGAATATTCTCATTTAAACCCCTATTTGCCACTTTTCTATTTCACCACACCAGTCTTTATGTTTATCCAACAAACTCTTCCATGATTTCCTTTACTTTTATTTTATATTCTTCTAACTTACTTTTATCACTCATTCTCCATTCACATCTTTCACTGTCATTTCTACTTTTATTATTGTTTTCCATCACATTACTAACCATTTTTATTATAAAGCAATTATAATCACTATTTCATACTCTCTCTTCATTATGAAATGCTTTAATTTTCCATACTTTATTCATTCACTCTTTCTTTGCTAATACATACCCTATTGTATGAAATATATTACTTCTAGACCATGTGCATTGTCTTTCATAAATATTTGAAAAATTTCCAATGCTCAAATTCACTCTCTGATAAAAATTCTTTACCAGCTGTCCATTTTTGTTATCTATGACATTAATTTCTTCAATATGCCTATTTATATTTCCTATAACCATTATTTTCTTCCCCTTTGTTTGAAATTCTGTAAATCCTTAACTAGGTATCCATATATAGTACTATTCCATTATAGTTTGATTATCTCCAGTGGCTATATATACTATAGCCACCATTCATTCTTGTCTTCCCAACCTTATCTCAAATCACAGATGTTCTTGACACTTAACAGTATTTAAATATTTTTTTGACATAACTCCTATACCACACCCCTTTTTTCTTTTTCTTTTCTATTTATACCCTGCCATAGCAAGTCTTTCAGTGTAGGTTCTTCTTGTTCACTTAGATAAGTTTCCATTACTTCTAATACCTCAATCTTTTTATTTTTAATTGTTTTGTTTAATTCCAGCCATTTGTCTTGTCTCCTACCACCCTTCATATTCAAATATCCAATTTTAACAATTTTTTCTTTTCTCAGTACCCTTTTATAAATTCTTTTAACTCTTTCTTCTCTATTACATTTGTAAATAACTTGCTTACCATTAATTTTAGAGACATCTACATTTATATCTAAATAAATTACCCTTTGTTTATTTCTTACATCCTGCCCATTCTGATAATATTGCAATTTAAAATCCTACTCCTCTTTATAAGTTTTCCAAACTATAGTATTTTTTATAAATCAAAGTTTTTAGTACTTCACTTCCATCTTTTGCTAAGTACAATTCATCTTTACTATACAACTTCCTCTTACTAATAAAAAATCCCACACATCCACAAACATAACATTATTTCTCTCACATAATTTTTTCAATTTCTCATTTATATAACATGCACTATCTAACATATACCTATTATCAAATCTTGGTAATAATCCAAATATTCCTACTCTTTCTTTAATCTTACTCAAATTATTAATCAATTCTATGTACACATTCATTACTCTCTCCAATGGCTCTGACAAATTATTTGTCCTGACCATAACATAAACATCTCTACTCCCTTGTTTCTTTACCTTATTTGAAACATCCCTAATTCTAGCTCCAGACAAACATATTCTTACATATCTGCTTTTGTTTTTTCTTGCAATTACATCTCTACATCCTCTAATTAGTGAGTCTCCTATCAATACTATCCCATCCCTAATTCTAGCTCCAGGCAAACATATTCTTACAAACTTGCTTCTGTTTTCCCTTGTAATTATATCACATTCTCTAATTGGTGAGTCTCCTATCAATACTGTTTTACAGTTTACTTGCCCTACTTCATCCATGATATTTTCTCCCACCTTCTGGATTTCCTTATCTAGTTGATCCTGATCATTTCTATTCATTAATTCCTTAATCTGCTCATACTTCACTTGTAATGGTTTTAATTTTGCTTCTATATCTATTATAACTGCCATCTAGTGTCCATTGGTGACTCAATGCTTATAGACATTTAAGTTGCAGAATGAGTGAAATATAAGTAGAATAAAAGAAATGAAATTGTTGTTATATAAAAATTAAAAAACAACAACATACACATTAGTACCAAAATGCTGAGATTCATTTTCCATATACCTAGAATGTACCTGTAAAATGATCTTGTGAAGTATATGCTAAGTATCTGACAAAGTATAGAGCCAGGCCCATTGCCTGTCAAGTGAAATCTAGTAATTTAAAAGATCAGAATTGATGGAAGAATTACTATTAGGTTGGAATGTACCCCTATCTGCAGATTGGGTAAAGAGTATATAATCAGGATTTAGAAATTCCTTAGATAAGATATCAAACCATTCTCTAGTTACACCTGCCCTATTCCCTCTCCCTTTTGAAATTTAATAGATAATGATTTTTTAGTTTTTCTGAATTAGAATGAAACACTTCTTTACAACTGCTATCAAATACTAAAAAATGAGATTGCAATCAAAACAAAAAGATTATACATTATCATTAGAAAGATTATTTTCAGTTTACAAAATCAATAAAATCTTCATTATTATTTATTTTAAAAATCTAAAAAAATATTTATTGCTGTTATATTTAACAAAATACATTTTAAAAGTTTAAAATTTTAGAATATTTATTGCAATATTTTTATATGTAAGTATAAATCTATTATTATTTTTTAATCATTAGTATAAGTAGGTTATTTACATAGAAGCTAAGATTCTAAATACAGCTTCAGGTCATATTCACGTTAGATGCTAATATAACATTATATTTTTGGAAAAAAAGTATTTCAAGTCACAATAAGTTATTAATAATTTAAATTTCTTGATATCTAATAAATATAGTGAAATATGAAAGCTATTAAGAAGAAACATGAATCGCATAACTTCAAAATCGCATTAAAATAATCCACATAAAACAAGATCCAGGTGTATACAATATATATATATGTAAATCTTTAATGGGTGGAGTTATCCATTTGTAAGTACTTAATTAGCAAACACTTAACCTAGAACAAACTGTCCTAGGCTCAGAGCTTATGTAATACTGATAGTCTTATTGCATTTAAAATATTGTCAGTGTTACATAAGCTTTTGGGCTAGAGCAGTTTGTTCTATGTTAAGAGCTTGCTCATTAAGTAATTATATATGGGTAATTCCACCGATTAAAAACTTCCATCTAAAACATCCATTAAAAATATCATATATATATATATGCGTGTGTGTGTGGGTATGTATGTGAGTAGAACTATTTATATTGAAATATGTAATTTAATTAAATTTATTATCATTAAGCCTTTGATGTCATAGCTAATTAAGTTATAACTATAACTATATATATATTAAGTTACATCTATATATATGTAGATAAATATTTAAATCTGTAATAACAGTTAGTTAAATTATCCTGTTATACAATGGATTTCCTATATATAAAATATGAAAACAGTATATAAAATCAATTTTAATTATTCTAAAAAACGAATGGAAGATAATAGTTTTAACAAAAAAACCTGCTGAATGAATGAACTGGTTTGGCTACTTTAAAAAATATCTAAGAGACAAGTCAGAAGAGGGACTAAGATTCAGCTCATCAGAAGAAAGTTGTCATTCTAGAGACATCTAAGTAGTCTCTGGGATAAAATTGGATCTGTAATCTAAACTGGCTGTTTCAATCTTAATTATTTTCAATGGAAATCTTAGGACAAATTTTTTGTATATATGTAAATAGAAGAATCATACAATTAAGTAATTGCAATATTATCATAGTGTATTTAACTAGTTGGAAAAAGCTATTACATAGTTTTTTCATTAATTTTTAAGTAATTTGTTTATGTTAAACACATAGTAATTGAATGTCCTTATTCAGAAGTTTATAAGAAGTTCAAACATCAAAACTGTCAGAATTGGAATCAATCTGACAATGTATACTTCAGAGTTTGACACATTTAAATTTTTTGTGAACTTCCAAGCAATAAAATTATTCCATCTTTTTGTTAAACCTCTACATGTTCTATTATAATGTTTTGTAATAAGTAAGCTGTCTAAAAATCCATATGTTAAATAAAGAAATAATTTATATTCAGCTTTGTTTATTTATTAGACTCAAAACAAGTGTAATCTTATCTGCAAATATACTTTCTACATTTCTTTGTATTATAATTTATAATTGTTTAACTATCTCTTATATTCTCTTGATAATGCTTAAGAGTGACATCACACTTTATTTTCAAACTATATCTAATGGATCTGATAAGTATCTTAAGTCAAACAAGTCTTTCATGTTTGTGATACATTGCTCTAAAGCAATGGTCTTCAAGCTTTTCACACCTGCGGACCAGTAAAAATAATGATAAGGCTTTGTGGACCTGCAAAAATAAGGATAAGGTTTTGCGGACCAGCAGAAGTCTATACATAAATTTTCTTAAAGATGTAAACTGCTTAGTCTTAGATGAGCATAATTGTTATAACTGATCAAAACAATAATGTTAAATACACATGATGAAGTTTTATATATATATAGAGTTTGTATAATAAAAAACTTTTTTTTTTAATTTTGAATTTTTTTAGAAAAGTAATAAAAAATTTAATACTACCCCCCCCCCCATAAGCATCTGTGATAACTAGAAAAACAAATTAATTTATGTATGATTGATTAGATTTTGTTTTCATTCCGTTTCTTCCTTTTTAATTGAGTAAAAATGAGATGAAAAATTAAACAAAAATTGTTTACATTAATTAAAAGTTTAAACTTTTATTATTTTGTTATCTGCCAGTTTTGCACTGACTGGCAGAATACTTCTGTGGCCCAGCTTTGGTCCACAGACCAAAGGTTGAAGACCACTGCTCTAAAGCATCAAATGTATGTCTATTGTAGATTTGAGGAAGACTGCTGGCCATTCAAAATTTTGGAAAGGGAAAATATCCACAAAGAGCATTGAAAACACAAAGTGTGCCCTCATTTCTCTGAACATTTTATTATCATAGCAGAGTAAAGAAGAGATAAGTGCATTCAAGCTGCTACTTTCAGGGTGTAAATTTCTATTTAACTTCCATGGGATTAAACTTTCAATTATTATTACTATGTTGTGTCTAATGGTTAAACAAAATGGCAATATTGAATTAATATTATTAATATAAGACTTTTGATTAACATAATATTAAATATGATCTTTTTAACATTAAAGTGATTTTGCAAGAGATGGGTCAAAAGTAAGTCCCTATTGTATTTTAAAGTATCAATGAAATCATTTTTCTAGAAAATTTCTATCAAAAACTGATATATTGCAGAAAGAATATAAATTAATGAATTTTTTTTATTGTTCCATAATAAGTTCTTTCTTTTTTAAATTGATTTCAAGTTATATATAAACATTTATTTATTTATTTATTTATTCATTTCAAGTTCTGCAACATCTTTAGCAAAAAATGATAAAGAATTCACTAAAAATGAATGAGAAGATTAAATAACTCAGACACCTGCACCATAGTTTTTCAACCAGTGCCTGTAAACAGCTGCTCAATGTGGTTTGGAAAATTATGCTTGATTATCCATATAATAAAACTGTCAGATAAGAAATCAGTTATTAATGTCCTCAGTTTGGTCACCTGTCATTGAAAAAAGGAATGAACACAACTCCAGGTCAGCATTTCTTTTGGATGATACAGTGTCTAACTCCATTCTGATAAATCACACTCCAGTCTGAGTTTGATGTAGCATGTTTGAATTGGTTTCAAGTCTTCCATTATCTCTTACTGAGCTTTGATGATAGAGTCAGTTGAGATAGAGAAATCAAACAAATTTTCTATATATTGTGTTGTATTTAGACAATACATGGAATTTCATTTTGATAAAAATGTGATTTATATTACATTTTTAATTCTCTTAATCGGACATATATAGTTGGCAAGCATGGGAAAGGAAGCCTATTTGACTTTAAGCAATTTTTTCCAAAAAAATTTTCAACTTTGCAAAAGAGTTTAAATTTGGCTTCACATTATTTTAGATATATGTAGTTCATTACATCTGATTGTTTTTTTAAATCAGCTTTTATTTCATTTGATACAAAAGACTTTTCATTTTGCTATAAATTCTTATTTATTTTTAACCATTTAACTTATTTTAGTAGAATTTTAGGCACTTGATAGCCTGATTCTGTTTTTGGCTGCTTGAAGAATATATATCCTTCATTACATTTGGGATAATTTATTTTACTCTATGATGTATTTCAAATGTTCTTTCTTGTTGTTAATTCACAAGATGCATTATAATTTTGACTGTTGATTGATTCTTCTAATTTTATAGTTTTTATGATTTTGCTTCATATTTTTTATTTATTACCAGATTTATCCTGCATTAATGAAGTGATATATTCATTAATAAATAATAAAAGTATACACTTTGCATGTTATTAATTATTTTTCCTAATGTGAGTTAGTATATATTATCTATCAAAATGATGAGATAGATAATTTTATTTAAAAATTGCATTCATTTGTGAATAAAAATCAAGTTTATATATACAATAATTTTTTTTTCATAATAATTCTTAAATATTAAACATATAATAGTAAATAACCATAAACTAATAATCACCTTAGATTCATTACTTATAGATTGTTTCTTTACCTTTATCTACTTGATGATATGGACATTGTTTTTCTTTTTGAATAAAAGCAAATGAGAATTATACATGTGCATGGTACACACAAATTTGCATAATAGCATTATAAATATCTAATTATTTATAATAATCTTAAGTCTTAATAAGCCTTAGTTTGACAAGATTTTTAAAAAATTATATATATATGTTTTTAAATGTATTATTGTTTTCTTTTTTCGAACATTGATATTTTATGAAATATAAAACGATAAAGAATAAAACTCAAAAATGTGCATATGTAATTAGTTCCTGTATCCAAGGAGACAAGTGTACCTTAGCAACAAAGTTTTAGAAAAGATGTGATAATGAACAGTTAGTTGTCGTTATAAACTTGAGAGCAATTTTATTTTAAAAACTTTCATTTTCTAAAATGTGAAATCCAAATATATGTTTGTAATATTAAAATTTTTTTAACATGCACTGGTGAATTTTGAAAACTTCCCCAAGGAATACTATTCTTTATTCTCGTGGATTATTTTTTTAATTTTAAAAAATCTGTCTGTAAGTCATTTATAAAGTAGATACTTTTATATTAAAAGTATTAAGTGCGCAAATAAATGTAAACTTCATAATCATCAATTTAAGAAAAGAGGAAATAATTGTATTGATCATCTAAATAATTATATATTTATGTATTCTTTTCAAGTAAATAATTATATATTCATGTCAGGAGAAAATAAACCGAGCCTTTATGCCAGAAATAAGATGACTAAAATTGTTACCAAAGGAAATTACAAAATAATCAAATTGAAATTAATTATTATACTAAAAGATTACAAAATAATCATTTTAAAATATTACATTAATATTTTACCGATTGTGAAAATTTACTCTTTAATTAATGAACATTGCATACTAGTAAGATTAAATGAATAAAATAGTTTAATATCTCTTTATATTATAGTTTTTATTATTACTTTGTTTGCAATATAATAAATAATTATTGTAATGCAAAATGGCGTATATATATAAAATAAACTTTATTAATTACAAATTATGTTCAAGTACTAACATATAGAGGGCTTGTAAAATATAGTTATTATGATTAGTGTCTAAAGGCAGATACAATGACTGGGTTTTAAAGTATAATTTATATCATTTTAAAATAATGAGCAATTAGAAAAATACTGTGTCGCCAAATTTTTCTCATTGTATTTCTGAAAATATATTTTAGAGCATATAAATATACATTATACCACTCTTTACTATTTTTTTTAGAACATTATATGTTTGTAATAAAAAATACAGAAAGCAAGCAAGCCACATCATTCTAATAATTTTAATAGTGTGAATATTATATGGATTAAAATATTTTAATATTGTTCTCAAGCAATTTTTTTAGATTAATTATTTGCTTGTGGAGTACTAAGTGTCTCAAACTTGATAAATATGGCCATGTTTCAAAAATGTGTATCATATTTTTTGGAAGACTATTACATAAGATACATGTGGGATCCAGATTGAATTTAAAGATATTAAGAAGGAAAGTTTTTATAGTGATTGTGTTAAATAAGTTAAACAAAAATTGTTGCCATGATTGAGGAACACATATTTTGGTATTTGATTAAAGTTTTGGAAATTGGGAGTCTTGATCATGGATGTCTGTTAGGATATATAATTTTTTTCAGATCTTTAAATGAAACACTAATTAAAGATTTGATGTTATAATTGTCCAACAGATCTGCACACTCAATAGCATGATCAGTATAAAATAATGATTTGCATATGGATATTGAACAAGCAATATTATATGTGGGTAAGTGGTTTTGAGGGTTGGATTAACTGCGGTTGCAATGCACATCTTAGCTCTGATATAGGGGCATGATTGAGGACATATTAGATCAAGACCACATTTGCAAATATAGGATAAAAATCACTTGTAATTGATAAAATATTTAAAGTTGATCTCTCAGATGTATAACTTTATTCCGGTTTGACATTTTTAACAGTACTCTTTAAAGGTTGCATTCATGGATTCTAGTAAGCAAATATACCATTCAAAATAGTGTTAAAATACAAATGTTTACTATAGGGTAAGGAAAATTTGGGTAAAAAGCTTTTATTTTTGTATTTAACTTGCTTATGACCAGATAATTTATATGGTGGCTTGTATTTTGGGTAAATTAATTGAAATTTCAAAAAAAAAGATGAGTGTGTATCAATCTTTTTTTATTGTTAATCCTGTTAGTATTTCAAAGTCCTTCAGAATATGAAGAATAAGAGAAATGTTTTGCAGGTACCTGAAGCCTATTGGGACATCATTAACAAAAAATATTACTTAAACAATAATATGAAAAAGAAAAAAAAGAGACCTTCTATGCACTACTCAATCTCTTTGATAATGGGGATATATATATATATATATATATATATATATATATATATATATATATATATATATATATATATATATATATATATATATATATATATATATATATATATTGCAAATAGTAATGAAGCAAATGATAACCCTTGTGGAATATTTCAGCTTTGTTTAAAAGGATAAGAGAGGCACATGCAAATTTTAGTTTGACAGACCTATTGGTAATATAATTTTTATGGCAATAATTAGATATCTATGACTTGACAGAAGTTTGCATAATGTGCTAAATAAATATTCTCAATTTACCAGATAAAAAGCAGCCTTAAAGTCAGCTTAGTATGTGACAGTTTGTTAATTTATTTTGTTTTGCATATAAAATTGACTCCTGTACTAAGAGAATAGTTTGAAATGCACAGTGGTATTAAATTGCATGATGTGATAAGGAAAGTTTAGAGAGGGTAGGATCATTTAGATGTTTAAGAATAATTAATTATTCTAAACATTTTTTGATCAGTACTCTTAAGACACATGCCATTTTCTAATGGATATAATGCTTTTGAGTTTTCTCAAATGCAAAAAATTACATTAGTGGATAGGTTAAGTATGTAATATTTATATGAACAAAGTTAATTATAATACTTATGTATAGTATAGTTTAAGTGCCTATAAATATTAGTTGGAATAAGATCAGTTGCTTGTGAGGTGTTAAATGTAAGTGCATAATTTTATCAAGAATTTGTTACTTTGAGATGCAATAATTTTGAGGAAGATGCATATTACAGTTAGTAAAAAATAGACAATAATCAACTGTTTTTAGACTATTTTTTTTAAGTAATTAAAAAGTTTGATATCAATGTTCATGCCTGACAAAAGTTTATTTTCTTTTAACAAAATTGAAATACCATAGGCATGAGGGCAGGTTGATTTGGTGTAACTTACTGTCATTTTTGTTAATGTTGAGAGATTAGGGATTACCTTTCTAAGCCTAAATACCATATTATTTTGGTTTGAAAGAACAGTTAGATGATTAGTTTCACTTAGCAGCTTATAAATAAGTACTATCATTTCAATGAATTTTGTTATAACATAAAGAGTTAAATTGATGTCTTCAATACATTGTTTCATAAGATTATTTGGATGATAATCTCATAATCGATTAGAACAGGCAAAACTCTCCATACAGTAGTGCCATTCAGTGCAAGCCAGAATAATCACTGGATGCAAGAAGGTTTATGCATAAAATCCCTATCTAATGCCTACTCATCCAATATCCCCAGACTAGTTTCTAGCTTGTGGCTTTCACCAGTGAGGAGTTTTGAATCTGAAAACACTGCACATAGATCTTAGGATCAAATGCATCCCTCCAGAAGCCATCTTTTATTTCTACTTAATTACAAAACTATGAGTCTAAAATTGAAAACATATTTTTTTCAACACAAGCTCATTAGCTTATATAGTCATATAGGTCTGAATTCAGTTCAGTACCCATATATTTTGGTGTCTTTGATTCAGTAATAACCATAGCCATCACTATTCTATTAGGCAGGATTGGTATCAAACCACTAAACATCACATGATCACCATTTTTTATGCTTGCACTACTATATGGAGAGTTTTGCCTGTTTTAATAACTTGAAAAAGCATAAGAAATGGTGATTATGTGTTGCTTAGTGGTTTAATTGATTAGAACAACAATTATTTAGAAATCTTTTTATTAGTGCCATATTTCAATCAAAGAGATATTCTGCAGTTGATACAAATAATTACAATTAATTTATTTGAAATATTATCAATACTTAATTTAAATTCATTAAAAACTTGCCACTTAAATGTAAACTTATAAATTGTTGGTTCATTTTGATGGGTATCTTGTGTGAGAATTACACAAATACAGTCAAAAAATGAAATATTAAACAGGTAAATTGAAGTTTTGAGGTAGTAGGAGAAACAAAAAAGAGCTCAATGAGATAAGATTCTTGATTTCCAATAATTGACACAGCATTTAGAGGATAAAGTAATAGTAGTGGTAGAAAAACCAGTTGATTGAGTTTTAGTTTCAAAGTGGATGAGAGATCATTATAGAAGCAATTAAAATCACTATTCAGGATAGATAAACCAGACTTATGTAGAATTTTACTTTGGGCAATGAGAAGAGTATTTAGAATGTCTTTTGCTTTTTGGCATAAATATATTGCTATAAGATAGTATAACTGCAATTGGAAAATAAAGGAAATAATGATTGCATTAAATTAAGGGGTATATTACATTTTTTTAAGTAGTAGTATATACATTTTATTTATAATGAAAAAAAATAAAAATAAATATGCATGGGAATGAAACATATTAATCTACTTAATCTCTTATCTAACACTTAAATATATGTGCAACTTGTCAGTTATCAGGGGGTTAGAAGTCATAATAATTAATGAGTATTTCAGTTAGAACATTTGTTAACTGTGTAATATCTGTGTTTTTTTTTTGACTGGACTAATTAAATAATTAATAAAATAGTTAGTTTTAATTTAAAAAAACAACAACAATAGTATACAAATTTTATATTTAAGTTATTTAATCCTGCATCTGAACTGGTGTCTCATATAAAATACAAGTGGATAGGGATTATGTTTAAATAAATCTGGGCTGTATCAGAATAAGTGGTAAAATTATTATTTAATGATTTTACTTACTGGTACTTGGCCGAAAGTTATATGATTTATAATCATGTATTCTATGAATATGAAAATTAGCAATTAAAATTAAAAATATCAGATCACTATAGTTGATCATGAAGAAAAATACTACCTTATCTAAAATTTAATTAAGTGATGGATATTACAAATTGATTTTAAAAACACTGACAAAAATAAAAACCTAACCAATGATCTTACAATTTATATGATTGATTAAACATTTATCAATCTATTTAATTATATATTTATCCTTCCACCCACCCATTCATTTATCTGCCTATATATATAATTTTTTATAATCATTTTTCAGTAAATTATATGATCAAAATGTTGTCAAAAAATTATGAATTCTTAATCAACCGATAAATTATAAATAAATTGATTAGGATATACATATGTAGACACAGTATTATTTCCAGGAACTTCTATGCAATAAAAATATAATACGTAAATAGATGATGTTTCAGTACAATAACAAGTACTTTCCTCAGAGTTTATTCTTTCTCAAATCATAACAATGTGTATGATGAGATTTAAAATCGTTATTTTTTTGTTATTTTCTTCTCATTCTCATTTAAATATTAAATACATACATATACATTGTACGTTGAATATTATAGATATATTCCAGTGTATTTTTATTATTATATTTATCAGATTTTACTTACAATGAAATGAAATATATAATTTTTTAAAAATTATATATATATAAATGGTTTATCATTGCAAGGAAATCAAGTCATATATCATGTGACTTAATTTTATAAGATTACGAATGTTATGTAATGAGCATGCCAATAGCTCTTAATAAGTTTTTCAGAATATCCTTATCATCTGGCCAGTTTCTAGCTGTAACTGTGATCATTGAGGTACTATAATATTCCAGCATTAGATTTATAATACTAGGTCAAGCCTAACACTTTATTTAATGTTTAACTATTATTTTCAGACATCTATATGTCTTCAAATCCAGCTATCTAACTTAAATAGCCAGATGGCATTGAACAAAGTTCAGATACACTATATATTAGTAGATTTAGCAATATAAACATGCCAAATCTGGTGTATCTGAACTTAGTTCAATCCCATATGGATATTTAAGTTAGATAGCTAGATTTGAAGACATATGGACGTCTGAAAATTTTAGATTTTCTCTTAATAGTGAAACATTAGATAAAGTGCTGGACTTGGTCTGATATTTTAAATTTAATGCTGGAATATTCTAGTGCTTCACTGATGAAAGCCAGAGACAGAAAACAGTCTGAGGATAAGCATATTCTGAAAAGCTTGTTAAGAGCTATTGGCTTGCTTATTACATAAAAATGATTTATCATATTTTAATAACTACCACAAAACCACAAATATATCAGGAAGCACACATTATAGCTTTCAAAACAACATATGATTCATAATCTTCAGTGGATTAATGCTGTATTAGATTTTTATTTAACAACAAAACATTTTTTCTTTCTACTCTTAATCTATTTCAAAGTCATCTATGTAATATTTAATAAATTCCAAACCCACATTAGTATTAATTGATTACTTGAACTTACAGTACATGTAGCTATTTTTTTTGTAAATTATATTCTTGAATTTAACACTGAGGCTAGTTTATTATATCATAAAAATATTTTTGGATCTGAAAAAGCAATGTGTACTATCTAATCTTAAAGCAAAAAATACTAATTCCTTTTTCAAATAAGTGTGAAACACAACAATGACAAAGCTTTCTAACAAGATTCTTTTAATTAAGTGCAGACTAAAATAATCAATTTCTCAAACAATGAGTTTTAACATGTTAGAGAGTACAATAACTTCTCAAAAAGTACTACTTCAAACAAATCCAGATAATATTAAGCACCCCTAATTATCTCCTCAAAAAGTGAAAGGTGCCAAAAATACTAAGTGATTTCATAAAATACTTTTTCAAGTGGAAGATTATCTTAATCACTTTATCACATAATTCTCTTTCAATCAGAAGCATACTCACCATCTTATAATCACTTGGATAAAGTCTCTCAAAAGTTAATCCATTTTTCTAATTCCTAAATTCTATCCTTCATATGACACCATCAAACTTCCTTATTTTATCTATCTATCTCAAACAAGAATTATTTTGAGATATTTTACAATTTTTGGAGATTCTATTTAAAAGTTCACTATTCTTATAAAATATACCATATTAGATTAGATAGGTTTATTGTTAAAAGGCAGTTGCCTTGACATCATATTGAGATTGTTATTGATATTGAGATTGTCTAAGTGTTGATTGATTTTTATAAATAGTATTATATATATTACATATACATGTGCAGGTTGCAGCTTTTCCCTAAAGCTAAATGCCAGGGCATGACTTATGCCAAAATATCTAAAAAAAATAATAGTTTAATTTTATCATAAATAAATTTTTGTATGTGTCTGTAATGGTAAGAATATGCATATAAAAAGTTAATATATCAATATTTTGGAGTCTATGTAGCTGGAGCCTAATTTCAGGTAGCTTACCTTATAATATTTTAATTTTAAATGAGTGCTATTCAGAACCAAAGTATTTACATTTTTAATAGATGATAAATTAAACGGATAGTTAATGGTATTTTATCATTTAATAGTGTTGACTTAGTTATAATTTACTACTAAAATGTTTCAGAAAGCTGTTATTAATCTTAAGCTAAAAAAACCAAGATCAAACCCTAATAATTAAATTGAACTCACAATTAATCTAATTTTAATTTCAACACAAAATATTATAATTAAGTGTTTTAAATTTATTTAGTTACAAGCAGTTTAATAAATTCAATAATAATTAAAGATAAGATTTTTAAGTAATAGAAAATGAATGCCTGGATGAACGAATAAATGTAGTATTTAGTTTTAATATTTATTTAGTTTAAAGTATTATTAAATATCTAATTAAAAAAAAAAGACAATATAAAATTATATTCTGTGACATTTGTCTAAGTTAAAATAAATAATAAATGAAGGTATTAAATATGAATATAATTTATTTTTAGTATAACATACATTTTATTTGTGTAATATTTTATTTCATTCTTATGTTTAAATTTATAAATAATAATCACAATAAGAAATATATTTAATTTTATTTGTCTAGATAATATAAAATAATTGTTTTATTTTAAAAATTGAATATTAATTAATTAAGTTTTTGGTTAGCCATCTTTCTTAGTTTCAGTATAACATAGATTCAGACCAATAAAGCAAAGGGAGCATAGATTTAAATGTCAATAATCAATGTTTTAAAATAATCACCTGACCACTACTATAAATAGATAAAATTAAAACCTGCAGACACTCCACTTCATTTTCTCTCTAAAAACTTTACTTTGACACCTCACTCTTAAAATCATTTTTATTATGTCTGTATTTTTAATTTCAGTTTTAATTCAAAGGTATAATTTTATTTAAAATTTATTTTCTTAGCTTACAGTATATCAAGATAATTTTAAATTATCTGGGCACAACATCTGATTATAAATCTCAATGACAATAATCTTCATTGTAGCCAGCTTTATTTGTAAAATTAGTTAATGATTATTATAAGGTTTAATCTTGGAATAATTAAACATCACACACTAGGAAATTTCAAATGACATTATTGTTATAATTATAGCAAAGTATGAATTATTATCAATTTCAAGACATATTGTCATGTCTATTTAATATTCAAATTTGTTGCAGAACATTGGAAATTATCAGCAGTGATAATATTTTTAAATGCTTTGAATAGCTTTATGAATTTTTTAATAAAATACTTGTTTGTAATTTATAATCTGAAATTAATTTACCATGGGAAATGAATTTTATAATTTTAGTTTAATAAGGACTTAATGTATTACAACAAGTATATTATCAGTTAGTTATAAAAATATTCTCATGTCTACAAGCATGAAAGAAAATATTTGAAGTTATTATATTACTGAAATAGATAATTATCTATGCTGTTATTTTAATAAAACATTATTTGCTATTTTATAACAGCATAAAAGAAATTTCATTTATTATGATTGCTTTTACCAGGAGAAAAATATTTATTTCTTGGAATGGGGGAAGGAAAATAATGGACATATCTAAAAAAATATTTAACAAATACTTTGAATTATCTTAATAAAAATTCCTTATATTATAAAATGAGATATAAATTATTTCTAAAAGTAATATTTCATTTAAATTGATGTTCAATAAACTTTTCTTGGATCATTTTATGAAAGACTACATACTTACTCTCTTCCTTGGTGTAACTATGAAGACCACCAATGTACTTTAAAAAGTATAATATTTAAATAATATTTCTCCTGCTGAATACTTGGTATGATTTTAAAATGTGGTATTTGAAAAAAAAAGGATTTGTTTTATTGAATACTACTTTTGACATTAATGAATAAAATGTTTTGAAGGAGTACAATGGAAATGCTTAAATTAATTGTGAAAAATAATATATTACATCTTAATAAATATTCACTATTAACCCATGGAAAGCTGCTCTATGAATAGCCATACTTATAGTTTGCTAGCATAATTTATTTAAAATTTTATTTAAGAATAATTGTGATCATCTATATGTTAATTAAATAATATTTGTGCTTAATATCTTTGCACCAACAAAACTTTGTTGCTGAATATCTCACTGTTCATATTCCCATCTAATGGTTAATGGTAAAAAAAAAAAAAAGACCTTATCTTTATTTTATTTATTTTAAAATGATAAAAGATTCATATTTTATTTAAATGTATAATTTTTCTTACAAGTTTTATACACCATTTTAGTAATAATATTTTGGTCAAAGTCCTCAAAATATTAGTGAATAATATTTGCATATTTTTAAATTGTATGTGTTTCCTTCTGAATTATTTATTTATAAGATATATATTATTAAATGTATATTTCTATTATTTATTTTATTACTTATTTATTGCCTAGTTTTAATGAAGCTATGTTCAGCATTAATTATTATTTATTATCTTTTTCATCTGTTAGTTATTATATTTTTTTAGAGATATCAGCTCTAGCTCTCTCTCTCTCTCTCTGTTTATTTAGGAATACTTATTTTTCCAGTATCATTATAGATTTAGCATGTGTCTCTCATCATTTTTTCTAGTTATTTTCAAAACAGATTATAGCATTTGTATCTCTCTTATATATTTTATCTCACTAGGATATATATTTTTGATATTGCAGCTTAGGATCTCTCTAGTTTAAGGCAACTCTATTTAATATTTTTGTTTCTGATGTGCATTTTCATTATTCCTTGACTAGTGACAAAGTCCTAGATCATTTTTCTCATTGCCCTTAAAAGTAGGTGCACTTATTTTGAGTTATGCCATCATATTTTTACTTTGCCTTTTCTCAGTAATTTAGTTTGTTGTTGAAATGCATTTTCTGAAGCATGTGTAATATTTTACTATGACTTTTCTTGAAAATTATAGTTGTTTTATCAAGGTATTTAGAAATGCCACTCTCACCTCTTTAGAATTCTTGGTGAATTACATATTGTTGATGTGTAGGTCCTGTATTTAAGATTTGATAAGTTAGGACATAAATATGGTATATAATTGAAAATTTTAAATTGTTTTAGATATAAGTAGTACATCTTTCTGTTAACATCACATGATCACTATTTTCCATGCTTGCTCATAACTGTTGTTAAAATAGGCAAAACTCTCTCCATACAGTAGTGCTACTCAAAGCAAGACAGAGTATTCAATGGATGCCAGAAGGCTTGTGCATAAAATCCCTATCTAGCACCTACTCATCCAATATCCTCAAACTGGTTTCTGGCTTATGGCCTTTACCAGTGAGGAGTCTTGGATCTGAGAACACTGCACTTAGATCTTAGGATCTAATGCAACCCTCCAGCAGCCACTTTTTATCTCCATATAACTACAAAACTATGAGAATAAAATTGAAAACACAAATATTTTCAATCTAAGCTCAATAGCTTATATAGTCATATGGGTCTGAACTCAGGTCAGTACCCATAAATTCTGGTGTTTTTGGTTCTTTTATAACAATAGTAATCACCTTCCTATTAGGCAGGATTGGTATTAAACATTTAAAAATCACATTATCACTATCTCCCATGCTTGCTCATAACTGTTATTAAAATAGGCAAAACTCTCTCCACACAGTAGTGCTTTTCAAACCAAGACAAAATAATCAATGGATACCAGAATTGTATATAAAATTCCTATCTAGTGCCTACTCATCCAATATCCCCATACTAGTTTTTGGCTTGTGGCCTTCATCAGTGAAAAGCTTTGAATCTGAGAGCACTGCATCTAGATCTTAGGATTTAATGCAACCCTCCAGCAGCCATCTTTTATCTCTACTTAACTACAAAACTATGGGAATAAAATTGAAAACTCAATAATATTTTCAATCTAAGCTCAATAGCTTATATAGTCATATGGGTCTGAACCCAGTTCAGCACCCATACATTTTGGTGTCTTTGGCTCTTTAACAACCATAGCCACCACTATCCTATTTGGCAGGATTGGTGTTAAACCACTAAATGTCACATGATCACTATTTCTTATGCTAGCACATTACTGTTATTAAAACAGGCAAAACTCTCCATACAGTCGTGCCACTCAGGGCCAACCAGATTAATCAAGCCAGAAACTAGTCTGGGGATATTGAATGAGTAGGCACTAGATAGAGATTTTATGCACAGGCCTTCTGGCATTTCATTGATTACTCTGGTTGGAACTGAGTGGCACTACTGTATGGAGAGTTTTGCCTGTTTTAATAACAATAATGTGCTAGCATAAGAAATAGTGATCATGTGATGTTTAGTGGTTTAACACCAATCCTGTTTAATAGGATAGTGGTGGCTATGGTTGTTAAAGAGCCAAAGACATCAAACTGTATGGGTACTGAACTGGGTTCAGACCCATATGACTATATAATCTATTGAGCTTAGATTGAAAATATTATTGTGTTTTCAATTTTATTTTCATAGTTTTGTAGTTAAGTAGAGATAAAAGATATTTTCATAGTTTTGTAGATAAGTAGAGGTATCTAGGTGCAGTGCTCTCAGATCCAAAGCTCATCACTGACAAAGGCCACAAGCCAGACATTAGTCTGGGGATATTGGATGAGTAGGCACTAGATAGGGATTTTATGCACAAGCCTTTTGGCATTTGCCTGTTTTAATATTTCTTTCTTCTTCTGTAAAGTTCATTCTGCACATTATTCATTTTGTCATTTGTTTTAACATGTTTTAATTTTATTTTTTGTTCTCCAACCAATATTTAAAATTTTTTAACATGTCTCTCATTTGCTTTCTCATTTATCATACTTCTTTTTATCACACATAATTCTCTAAATGTGCCTTCTTCATTGTTTGTTATTTTATCCCTCAGTATGAATTCTTTATTATTTTTATTTTTTTTATATAAATCTGTTATCTTTTTATAACAAGTTCTAAAGTACTTTTTACAGACATTCCTTTTCATATTTTTTATAATATTTTACTATTAGTTAGTGTTCTTTTTAATTTCTAAATCTTAATGAATTTAGGTATTATATTATTATCATCACTTTTTTTATATTATTATTTTTATATAATTTTATTATACTATTCCATTGCACATTCATTAAATTTACTTCTATACATATTTTTCATTTTAAATATTCCAACAAATGCTTAATACTTTTCTATTTATTCCATTGTCATCCTTGAATTTAAATGTAGGATTTCAAAATACACATATATATATCACATTTGCTCCAATCCTTTTCTTTGTGTTATCTAGATTCTTCAGAAACTTTACCACAATCACTCTTTTCTTTATTTTGTTCTAATATCTTATAAATACAATTTATCCAAACCACTTTGAACACTTTTTTAGAAAAACCCTTTATTGTACATATATACATACAGCTTATGTTTTGACTGTCCTGCAGTCTTCTTCAGAGCTATGATATAATAAACAAAATAAAATAAAATGCATAACTATATAAATAATACCATAAAAATGTAAACAATAAAAAACTAAAAACAACATAAAATATATAACAATACATAATTAAACAGAAATAAATATATTCAAAACCCAAATAAAATAATCCAGTTAATATAAAATAAAATATGCAATATAAATACAAAATAGAAAATAAATATAAATTATACATGTGTATTCCTAACTGTATACATATATATTCAAGAACAACTATTAATCTAAATATATTATTCATTTTTAATAATCTCCTAAAAATAATTAGGTTACATAGAAGTATACACATGGGTATATTTATAGATATTACATATTGGGAAAAACTTAGATAATATTTATATATAAAGCAATATAATATTTATAAGAGAATTGTATAATAATAATAACACATGTTAAGGTATATATATATATAAAGTGTTATAGTAGTTATAGATATATTTAATTTAAATTATACATAATAGAGGGAACTAGGGTATAAGATAATTTTTAAAAACATTTTTTATTTTGAAAAGATTAAAGTAAACTGGGTAAGTTAAAGATTACAATTTATAGGTTATAGATATTATAAAAAATAATAATAGATATAAAGTATTATTTTTAACAGAAGAATGAATAAGTTAATAATGGATATTATATGATTTAAAAATTAAAAAAATATTAATAAATAAAGTACTGTTGAACTGACAATTATATTAATATGAAATGAGTTATTAAAAGTAAATAGTGAGTTGGAGTTAATTGAGAATAAAATATATATAGTTTATATATGTACAGATATGAATACATTTAAGAGTTTATGTTTAAATTGAATAATATATTTATATTGCTATGTTGTATTTTATATTAACTATATTATTTATATTTGTGTTTGATTATATTTATTTCTGTTTAATTATGTATTTTATTTTATGTTGTGTTTAGTTTTTATTGTTTACATTTATGGTATTACTTATATAGTTATGTATTTTATTTTATTTTGTTCATTATATCATAGCTCTGAAGAAGATTGCAAGACAGTCGAAACATAAGGCACATGAATATATGTGCAATCAAGAATTTTGCCAAAAAGTGTTCAAGGTGGTTTGGATAAACTATATTTGTAAGGTGTTGGAGCAAAATAAAGGAAAGGGTGATTTTGATAAAATTTCTGAAAAATATTCAATGATTGGAGAATCCTATTATTAATTAGGTTTAGTAGGAATTTCCAAAATGTCATTCAAAAGTTCTGTTATTTAATAAAAGTTAAAACAATAGACAAGATTTAATAATTGTTTATAGAATATCATTTTGTGAAGAATTTTTTGATTGTTCTGTTTTATTAACTAAACTACTTATATCAACTGTGATATTTGTAGATGTCAATCACAGTGAATTTTCTAAAAGTAGATTATTAAGGATAATTTGAAAATAAATCCGAATGTGTCCTTGAGCAACTGTAATACAATTTCAAAAACTGAACAAATAAATTATAACTAAAGAGAATTAATTATGCACTAATTGCATACACACACCATAAATTCTGGAGCATTCATATTAAATAAAAAAGTGCAAGGCTGCTTATTTAGCCATCTTATATTTGAAAAATACATGGGTATATACTGACATAAAATCCCCAGATAATAATATCAATATTGATATTATTTATTCGTGACAGAATTAAGATATCTAATAAGCATTCAATCAATTTTATGTTTTCACTCGAAAAAATAAAAACTTTAGATGGGCCACACAAAACTCACCCCAGCCACATGCAGTACATTGACTATTTGGAATCACCTGAATTAAATGATTTTGTAAATTGCTTTATTTATTTCAATAATTGAAACACTGGAAATCAATAGTAATCTTTAGATTCTTCTATCTCTCTTCTTCTGTAGCTGTTAATAACTTCTCATCAATCTAACCCCATCTATAATTATTACTTCACAGTATCATAAAAAATTATAAGTCTATTTGTGGTCAGGGGTTTGGGGAGAAATTCCTGACAGAGATATTCTAAATGCTTTTTCTGGCTAAGAATTTATCACAAAGCTTGTTGAGGAATTGGCAATCCTCATTGTTTACAACTTACAAGCTTAAGAGAATAGGATCATGTGATCTACGACTCTTATTTTGCCTATTTATAAATATATTTAGTTTTTTACCATGTACAATGAACTAGGATTTGAAATTCCTTTTGTCTTTATAAAAAATCAATGTGGTTAATATTTAATTTTTCTAAAGATTAAAAAAAGCATATACATAATTTTTTTTAAAAAAAACAAAACATTATTTTATAAAATATGAATAGGTCTGAAATCACGTGGTATATATTAATCTTAGACAGCAAATAAGAGCAAAGAAAAAGTAAATCTAATTAGTAACAATTTCATATTCAATATTATAAAACCTAGCGATGTTTAATTATTTATTTAATTAACTAGTAATTACACATCATTAGTATTTAGTTTTAGCTTATTAAAGTTTTAAAAACTTTTATAATAAGAAAAGATACTGATTCGATGTTTGCAGCATATCTAACTGACAGATAATTAGTTCTTAATATTATCATCGCAATTTCGTTTAACCTTATGCTCATACAGAAAAATTGATTATCCTGAAATAATAGCTTCAAGCAGTCAAAATAATTTGTTAAAAGAAATTTATCATTTCCATTAAAATTAAATGCATTTTTATATTGCTAATTCTAACTTTTAACCATTGAATTTTTTTTTTTAAAAAAAATGTCAAGCTAAAAATACTAACTTAACATTTTGGTGTCATTATATTTCAGTGTAAAGATATATTCACATTATGACTTATTACTCATCGTTTGACCCCAACCTTCTTCCTTTCTGAAGTTATTTATTCATGAAAAATATTTTACTCTTTTTTTAAAAAACACGAAAAACAAAATAACTTATTATAGAGCATTGGATAGTGAAAATTTGAGTGATTTCCCATCCTGTTTTACCATTTAGTTGTTAATAGCTAAACACAAATTTAACAGTATTAGTTGATTAACTAGGTAGGCGACCAAAAAAAAGTCTAATCTTGATTGAAATATGCAAAGTTTTAAATGTTAACTAACCTAGATTTAAACTTTAGTCAAAGTCATGTCCTACTATTATATAAACAATTTACAAATATTTTATTTTTCAATTAATGTTCATACCATATAACAATTTTCAATAAATACATAAAGAAGCTTAAATAATTTTTATCGTTACAAATTTTTCCATTTTTTTACAAGTCTAGATATTTTTCATATATCAAATGCGTTGACTGGGAAGCGAACCCAAAACAGCTGCTTGGAAGGCAGCCATACTAACCGCTAGGCCACCTACGCTTGACGAGTTTAAATATTTTTTTCCTTTAGAAATGTATATGATACTTGCATTAAGTTTACCCAACTACCCCTTTTATCATATATGTATCCAATATTATATTTATTATTTATTTCTTCTTCACTATTTTTTTAGAGATAAGATCTGTTCTTTTTAAAATGGATATTTAAACTCACGTGTATATGTTTTCAATGATTACAAACTATATGTTGAAATAAACACAGCAATAGTAGTAATTCGCATATATACATATTTCTAGAAAAGATGTAATAGATGGACAATTGAAATCTTAAAATGGATTCCAAGAGATTGTAAAAGACCCAGAAAGAGATCACATGTGAGATGGGTGGATGAAATAAGAAAGTGTGTAGGGGTGATGTGAAGAAGAGAGACTAGCGATCAGAGAAGATGGATTGAATTTGGAACGATTTTTATTCTGCAGTGGATTGATAATGGTTAATGATGATATATGACATGATAAAAATGATGATGCTGGGAAAATGATCAATATAATCTGAATAAAACATAGGCCAATCATTGATCACCATTTTGTAATGGAATATTGATTATAATATGGGATGTTAATATAAAAATGCTAGTATGTCTCAGGACTGAGACATCATTTATAATAAAATAAATCCAGCCTAAATGTGGATTGCCATGTTACAACAGCATCAAAGTTGATTTGGCATTTTGTGGCAATTGCCACTTGTACATGATCATCATTGGTTAGCATCAGGTAGCTACTTTGTAATCATAATAATGGATCTTCTTCCTCACTACATCTCTACATTTGTTTAGTCAACATTTGTCATAAAATAAAAGAAATTGATCTATAGATTTTTAGACAACCACTTATTACTGACATTATATGGAAATAAAAGATCATGAAGAAATGCCCTTATGATTTAAATGTTATTTGTATCAGATCAAAACATGCATCAATAAATAGTATCTCTGTCATAACCTGTATAAAATTATCTAACTCTGTCATTGGTCACACTAGACAATAATAATATTTCCAATACATAATTATTTAGATTGCCCACTACACTAAAATAAAATACTAATCATAAAATCTAATTAATTCAGATAGTATTTAAAACAAAAGAAAGCAGACAAGATCATCATGTTAGACATCATCAAATCTATTCACTATTCCAAAGTACATTGCAATAAGCAGTGAAATGATATATCATCACTCTAAACAATGATGTAAGCCTAAAATATCTATTTGATTTATAATTGAATTAAATCAAATTTGAATTTCATCATCATCATCATCAACCATTATCAATCCACTGCAGGATGAAGGTCTCTCCAAGTTTAATCCATTTTCTCCGATCTTTAGCTTCTCTTCTCCACATCACTCCTGCACACTTTCTTATTTCATCCATCCATCTCACATGTGGTCTCTTTCTGGGTCTTTTACAATCTCTTGGAATCCAGTCTAAAATTTCAATTGTCCATCTATTATCATCTCTTCTAGAAATATGTCCAGCCCAACTCCACTTCAATCTTTTAATTTTTTTCAATGAGGTCAGTAACACCTGTTTGTTCTCTTACCCATACATTGCATTTTTGATCTCTTCTTGTTACTCCCAACATACATCTCTCTATACTTCTTTGAGTGGTCTGAAATCTCTATATTGCTCTTCTATTAAGTGTCCAAGTCTCAGATTCATAAGTGAGAACTGGTAAAACACAATTGTTAAAAACCTTTCTTTTCAAACACATAGGCATATTTCCTTTTAGTATCAAGTTATTTCTACCAAAAGCACTCCAACCAAGTTTAATTCTATGGTTAATTTCTTCCATTATGTTTCCATCTGTATTAATAATCCGACCAAGGTATTTGTAACTGTTAACTTCTTCTAATTCATCATAATCAATCTTTATTTTCATATTTTGAGCAAATCAATTAAACATTACTTTAGTCTTTTTACCATTTATCTTTAGTCCTACTTTTCTACTTTCATCTGATAATTCCTGCAACATATCCTGCAGCTCTGAAGCATTATTGGCAAAAACTACATCACCTGTGAAATCTTAATGACTTAAATAATCTCCATTTATTTTCACTCCTTTAGTTTCCCATTTTAATCCACAAAATACTTCTTGCAGCACTGTTCTAAAACGTTTTGGAGATATGGAGTCACCTTGTCTTACACCTTTCTCAATGTTGACTTTCCCAGTATCATTATGTAATCTGTTGCATTTTTATAAATATTCTTCAACATATGACAATATCCTGGATCTATACCTTGATGATCCAATGCTTTAATCACTGAAGAAATGTTTATAGAATCAAATGCCTTTTTATAATCTACAAATCCAAAACATAATGACAACTCATATTCATTCATCCTTTCTATAACTTCTCTCAACACCTGGATATGATCTACTGTACTAAAACCACTTTTAAATTCAGCTTGTTCTATTGGTTGGTGGAAATCCAATGTTATCTGTAGATGAGTTGTAATTATTTTGGTAAAAATTTTATATAAAACTGATAAAAGGCTGATAGATCTGTAATTTCTAATATCTTCTTTATCACCTTTTTTAAATATTAATATTATCACTGCATTCTTCCAATCATCCGGTACATCTTTATCATTTAGACATTTGGTATATAACTTTGCTAAAAAAAATTTCTATTTCTTCACCTGCTTTTTTTAATATATCAATTATAATTCCATCATTACCTGGAGCCTTTCCTTTCTTCATACATTTAATTGCATGTTTCACTTCTTCATTTAAAATTCTGGGCAATTCGGAAGATGTAATAGATATAGGAGGTACTTGTTCTTTATTATTATATAATTCTTGATAAAAATCTTCTACCAATTTCATGATGTCATCTCTCTTTTTAGTAACAATTCCATCTTTTTTTCTTATTGCAGATATAAATTTCCTACCAATACCAAAATGTTGTTTTACCTTCTTAAGACTTTTATTTTCTTCTACAGCTTTCCTTGCTAGTTCACAGTTATACTTTCTTATATCATTTTCAACTCTATTCTGCACCATTTTACAAAATTTGAGATATTCATTCTTTTTAATGCAACATTTTTGTATATCTTCATATTCCTTCTTTTCTTCATAAATTCTCTAGTCTCAGTAAAAATTTCTTATATCATTTTCAACTCTATTCTGCACCATTTTACAAAATTTGAGATATTCATTCTTTTTAATGCAACATTTTTGTATATCTTCATATTCCTTCTTTTCTTCATAAATTCTCTAGTCTCAGTAAAAATTTTATTGGTCACTTGCTGCTTTTTTCTACCAGTTATCTTTGTTGCAGTTTTTAAAAGTGTATCAGTTATTTTCTTATTAATTTTATTCAAATCTGAATCATGTTCAAAATCTACTAATACTTGAAACCGATTTGTAAGTTCTAATTTAAATTCATTGGAATGTTTCTGTAGATTAGAAATATCAACTGTAAATATTGTTTTTTTTAATAATTTTTGTCTCTCTAGTTTCACATTAAGATGTATCTTACACCTTACTAATCGATGATCACTTCATATGTTAAGTTTATTAAGAACATTACAATCTTGAAATATGTATTTTCTGTTAGTCAAAATATAATCCAATTCTGCTGTATCTTCATTTGGATGCTTCCATGTCCATTTCCTTTTAACATTTTTCTCAAAAAAAGAATTCATAATATAAAGTTTTCCTTTTTCTGCAAACTCCACAAGTCTATGTCCTCTCTCATTTCTATTACCATAACCAAAATTACCTACAGCACTTTCATCTTTCATTTGTTTAACAATTCTAGCATTAAAGTCTCCCATAACAATTTTAAAATGTTGTTTACTCTGATCAAAAGCCTTTTGTACATCCATATAAAAATCTTCTACTACTTCATCACTATGAGAACTTGTTGGGGCATAAACCTGAATTATCTGTATTTGGTATCTGCTATTAAGTTGTATAACTAATCTTGCCACTCTGTTCGATACACCATCAATCTCGACAATATTGTTCTTCCACTTTTTATTTATAATGAATCCTAGTCCACTTGTATTTCCAATATTTGTGCCTTTATAATAGAGTATATGTCCACTTTTTAAATCAATTGTTTCTTCACCTTTCTTTTAATTTCACAAAGTCCAATAATGTCCCATTTAATATAAGAGAGTTCTTCTTCTAATTCTTGCAATCTTCCTTCACTTGAAAGTGATCTGCAGTTGAAAGTACCTAAATAAAAAGTTGTCATCAAATGGCAGCCTGGGTCTGCAGTCAGAGGATTCTTAGCACCCTCCACCTTTGGCCACCAACCGCTATCTTAGTTGATGACTTTACAGACTCCTGGGAATAAGGGCCATGCTTTATTTTTGTCTGTCATAATTGTATATATGTATTGGGAAAATATTTATCATTTACACAAACATTCATTCTGCCTTATCAGGCACTGAGAAGAAAGACCATGGTGTTTCTTGATCTTAAACTCAGAGGTAAAAAGCCAATAAACTCACTATGCTGGCTAATGCGTGTTGGTGAGCAGCCCATCCATGTTCGTATACTATATGAATAAGCACATAGTAATAACAGCTGCAATGACAAGAACGTATGGAGTGGACATTAGGAATTTGCCCTGCTCAGTTCCTTTAAGGCCTCCAAGAGGAATCAAAGGGTCTCCTTTCAGTTAATAGCAAACTCCTTTCTGCAGCCAGTTTGAATTTACAAGTAACTAAGTTTTAACATACTTTTACTAATCTAAGGTTATTTATAGTAATGCAAATTTACTTTAACATTTAATGACAGTCTATTTAAATCAACTAGTTTTGTAATAATTATAATAACATTTTGAGAACGTTTTATAAACCTACATCATTTGGAATGTTCATATAAAATAAACCCTTACTCAGTTTTATATCAAATTTAATGAAACATTAAATCTAATATCAATATTTTATTCATACTTTACATTATATTGGTATGCAATTATTGTTTGTTATGTATTAAAATAAAACACACTAAAAGAATTCTTTATCAACAAATATATTAGGTAATCTTGTATTTGGCCATACCCAATCACATTATATATCAAATATCCCATAGATTTTTATTGGATATTTACTAACTTACAATCACTGATATTATTCATCTATCTAAATCTCCAACCAATCGATTATAAAAATGGATTTTATAACAATTAAACTATCAAAGATGATTCTTGGCAGTTGTCCAAGCCAAGTATAATATTAAGTTATACTAGTTCATAAAATTAATGATCCCCACTTCAAGAAGTTTAAAAATATTTAAGATAAATCATTCTGACCAATGACAAAACAAAATCTATTAAGAGTTTTGTAACTAGACAAAATAAGCAAATTATAATGCAACCCTGAACTAATGAAATTATTTTTACCAGTTATATTGACTTAGATAAGTAAACAAATATTTAAATGTAGTAACATATATAAAATTTATATCTAATCAAACTTAATAATAATGTATAAAAATATACATATACCTAAGTCTATTTCACTTACCAAAATGGGTTTGATCTTGGATCAAACTTTAAGTATCAAAAATTATCTTGCATATCCAAAAGAAATAATTAAACAGATTTATTGGCTTTGAATCAACTCTAAATTTATTGGTTAATAATTAAAAATTTATAATAGTAATAAAAAAATTGTATATAAAAGAACAATAACAAATGATATCTGCAATAGACTAAAATCATAGCCAGTTAAAAGAAAATATAATACCATGTTTTTATCACATATAAATAATTGATAGTCTATCACAATATAGAATCAATAATGAATAATAATAAAATATATATGTATGAAACTCAAAAATGTGTTGCATGACAATAATACTATATATAAAACTGAAGGAGAGATTTTAAATATCTTCCTGAGACTTTAAATAAAATACCCAACAATAAAAAATGTGATCAAATAAAAATTGATCTCTATTTATTCATTAATGTAATTTTTAAATAATTAAACTAACATAAAAATCCCTTGTATTTAAAATCTTCTCTATATGAATATACCAGAATTAAATCTGAAAAATAAAAAAAAATTAAACACTTGAAAACATTGGGTCATAAATTATCCTATATCATCAGTAAGAGTTTAAATAATGGTAACAAAATGAATCTCTCTAACCTTTTTATCATGTGAATATATATATATCATTTAAGCCTATGTTTTAACATGTTAAATGTATAGAGTGGTAACACAATGCAGCAGTGGTGCTTCATTGACATTTGTGTATTTTTTAAAATTACATGAAAACAAGAATGACATCAACAAAAATCCCAGCATTCATTACATTTTTCAATTTTCTTTCTAATGGTGTCCATTATGCTAAAATGTGGGGGAAAAATGGATTTTTTATGAATATTTTTGTGGATAGGTTTATTTAATTTTTCCCCCCAGTTTACTAGTTTTCATGGAAAAAAGAAAGGCAGAAATTTTTAATTGGCCAAACTGTCTACTAAAATGGATTAAAAATGCACAAATAATTTCATTTCAAGGACTTCAAAATGTAATCAGAATATTGGGTTGTAAGTATTAAAACTTTTTATTTTTTAATTATTTGAATATGTAATTATAAATTTATTAAATGCACATTGATTACCTAAGTAATATTTACTGAGGCTATAACCTCAATAATATGCATATAAAATGCGATAGTGGGGACCTCTACAGGTGTTTAACCACAAGCTTACGTTATGGAAGAAAAGAGGGGAATAGTACATTTTTAAAAATTATTTGATAAATAGTGTTTGCATTTGTATTCATGTCTGTGTAGTATATAAATTATATATCATTTATGCTCTTTATTATACATAAATAAATTTAAACATTTGTATTCAAATGCAACAAAAGTAGTTTATGTAATTTTGGGGCTCTGATCTAAGTTTAGGCAATCCTATTTTCTAGACATAATGATTCTCAAAAGGTTTAATAATATGTTTATATATTACTGTCTTTGTGTTTGCAATTGCAGGTTTGTGTTTATATAACAATCAATGTATATATATATATATTGTAACGGTATATGCCGTTACATTAATTTAAAATTTAAATAATTTTTTTTCTTAAGTTCGCAAATAAAAACTAAAAGCTACAAAATTAAAGAGTTGTTAAACATGTATACGTATATATATTCGCACAGATGCAAAACTTTAAAAATTATTTTCTTTTTAAAAAAATATATATTTGAACGTACTTTTTTAGTAAAAAGTACAAGATCTAAAGACAAAATATTTTTGTAAATGGAAATGATTGTTTTATAAATTAATTGAAAAGCAAACTAGCCCTTGGGGCTCTTATAGAAAAAAAGGTCAGTTGAAAGATATAGATAAGAGAATCAAAAAAATAAATTAGATGTGCATTATAGAAGCAGCAATGAAGGCCTGGACCATAATGGAAATTATTGCAACAGGAAACGATGTTCAATGAATCCAGAGGAGTACTATAGAAGGAAAAATATTGAAATTAAGAACTGTTTGAGCTTGATTTTTGTGAGAAGAGCAATAAGACGCACTTGTCGCTCTCTTTCTCACTTATTTCAAATAAAATGACTGTAATACCAGGATTGAACCAGCTTAGGCCTCCTCCAGAACAACAGACTGGACTTCAAATAGAGACATCATGGGAATTGGCACTAGGAAACATGATTCTCCTTCTGTAAGACATGAACTATAAAATTTAAAAATAATTGAGAACTTTCATTCAAGCTTTTAATATTCAGAACCTAAATTTTAAATTGATAATTAATGTTTAGATTTTATACAGTTAGGTTTAAAAAAAAATCATTTCCATTTTTATTTTTTTTATTTCTATTAATATTTATTTGTATAAATTATTTAAATGCATTAAATTTAAGTTTAATATTGATGCTTGCATAGATTCATTCATGTTTAATAATGTTTTTGTTTTCATATTTGATTAAAATATATAGACATTCGGTAAATAATGATATCTTACATTGAATATCTAAAATGTATTTATTCGGATGTCTTTTTAGTTATTGGTGTCAATGCTGCATCTTATGATGAATGCCATTGGGTTTCTTGTGAATTCCCTCTGCAATTACATCAATGACTTTATATTTTGATCATTTATGTTTATTTTGAAATGTTTTTGAACATGTAATCTATGTAGTCGATCTATGCTCAACATTAAAAAACAAACTTTTATAAATCCATCTATGTGAACTTATATAAATGTTAAATATAAGTCGGGCATGAATGGCTATATAGATTTGTAAAGTTATATTAATTAATTAGGGGAGAGTAATCTTAGGTTATTTGTTTCGTAGTTAAATTAGGTCAATGGATTGGATATATTGGTGTAATTAGTAGATGTAGTATGAGGTTCACTACATGCAGGATCTCCATTTATACACCACACACCCCCTTTTTTGCCTATGGAAGGGATAATAAGATGGAAAATGCAGTCCCTTTCTATGGAGTTTTTTGTTTATTGTTCTTCTTGCTGACAGATGTAGCATTCCTGTTTGGTTGAGAGTCAATGTCTTTTCTAACCATACTTACTGTTCAGATGTACATTCCTGACAGTATTGGTATTTAGTGCTGTCGTATTTTCATGCTGCATTGAATACATCAATGTATCAGATGGTTTGATGCTGGTTTGACTGTGAACTTTTGGCCTAAGGTTAAACAAGGGATAAAATATTTTCTTTTCAAATGAAATCTATGTAGTCTATTCATACTCGACAATCTTAAAAAAAGATATTATTAAATTCATTGTGCGGATGGTTTAAAATTTTAAAATAATAATTTAAATTAAAAGTTAATAATAAAATCTAAAATAATAAATGTTATTCCTCAAACTTTAAATGATTATATATGTGCATAAATAAATGTTGTTTGTGTGTTAATTACTGGCACTAGCTGTTATTTTTTTATATTTAAGATACAAATTAAACAAAGTTATATTTTAAAGTTTATATATTATTATCTCTGCATCTCCACTGAGCTAGTGACTGGGGCTAATGGTCTTAATAAATAAAAGACAGATCTTTAACAGCGCATATCTGCCTACTTTATAAATTTTCTAGGTTCAAATGCCTAGATGGCGCCTTTGCAGTGCAGATACAGTAAGACTGTAAACTTCCACTTCATTTCAGACTGTTATAATATATAAAATTAAGGTATTATAGAGAAATACAATGTAAATTTTAGGACTGATTATCAAATATACAGAAATGTTGCAGTTGACAAAGCAATCACAAAATTTACTGGGCATAGTACCATGTGAAAATATAAACACTTAAACAACAAAGCAAAGAGAGATTTCAAATGGTGTGTTGTGTGTGGAGATAACTACAATAATTATGTATATACCACATGAAATTGTATGCAGCCAAAGAATCAAATTCTGATTCTTGCTTATGTCTTGATACTCATGTTGTGGGGTCAGTAGTTTTGCCACATCTTGCATCACATTATTTTTAATTCTATAGCTAGCAAATGAGCTATATGCAAATAAGTTATATCTCTGTGGGACAATAAATATAACAAGATAGCATCACTGGTATGCATAAAGAATATAAACATCTCTGATGTACACAAAAATATAAAATGAAGAGATAAAACTCATTTTATCAGTGATGCAGACAGTAACCTACAATTTCTAGATTTAGATAGACAAAAAGCCAACTGCTATGATGATAAATGCATATCCATCTTCTGGAAATGATTTGTTTTGTATCTTTTATTAGGATGAATCTTTTTCTTATAGATGCCTTTGAGATGTGTCACCTTTGTGGTACAAGATAAAAATGAAGAATTTTTATGTGAATACTTTTGGAGATTCTGAAGCTGTGAATTATCTCAGATAAAAAGTATTATATATGGTTTGAAAGATAATTTTGTGAGGAATACAAATAAATTATCAAGAAAGATGTAATTTAAACTTAGTTAATGATAGATTAACAATTATGAACAAAAAATAAAGTAATAATTATGTTGAAATTTCTTTTTTACCTTATTTTTTAAATGGTTATCACTATTTGTCTTAGTCTTATTATTTTCCTTCGTTTGTAAAGCTTGTTGCCCTAATATTATTAAAACTGAAGTTATTGTGAAAATTGTGTCTCAAGCCAGTTTTTTAGTCAGTATGGCACCAAGGGCGGTAAAACAGATAAAGAATAAAGCAATGAGTCAGTTTAAAATTCCAAGAAAAAAGAACTTTTAAAAAATCTAAAAATGTAAAAATATTTATGGGCAAATTTTTATACATGATAGTGTATTTGTTTCTATCCAGAAAAATGTGTTTACTGTAAAAGTTATTTTATGTTGAGCATAAATCTAAATTCTAAAATAATAGGCAATATGTTTTTACATATTCTATAGGTAAACATAGAAAGAATTTTATATTGTTACAATAATTTATCTCATAAGTTAAATTAATGATTGAAACAGTTGAACTGTATCAAATAGCTGTTGCAAATTTTTTTGAAATGATAATTTTTTTGTTTTCATTTTAAAATTGCAGGAAAACCATAAGGACTATGCATGTGTAAAAACAGTAATTCTTTGGAGTTTGATTTTTTTAAAAATAATGCATGTTTTGTTAAAATCAAATAAAAATTAGATTTTTTATTAATTTTTTTATTAATGTTCATCTATTTTTTGCTCAATTTATTAATTTGTACACAGAAAACATGGCATAATCATCATCATCAACCATTATCAATCCACTGCAGGATGAAGGTCTCTCCAAGTTCAATCCATCTTTTCCTATCTTTAGCTTCTCTTTTCCACATCACCCCTGCACATTTTCTTATAAATACCACATATTATATATAAGTATTCAATTTAAGATTTTTTTATAATTTGATCTTTATTTTTTTAGATTTTTATTATTATTTGATAAGTGTAATGAATATAACGTATTATCATGCTTGTGTTTATTTGTGTAGTATATAAATTATACTTATATTAAAATACAACAAAAATAATGCTTTTGACTGCATCTATAAAATTAGACAGTTATGTACAATGTAATTTTGGGATTTTGATCCAAGTTTGAAGCAATCTAATTATATAGTCAGAATGATTCTCAAAAAATTTAATAATTTATTAGTGTGATTTTGCTTGCATAAAATTAGACTATTATAGAGCAATACAATAGAAATTTTAAGGCTGGTTATCAGATGTACAGAAACATTGCAGTTGATGAAGCAATCACAAAATTTACTGAGCATAGTACCATGTTATAATATAAACTCTTAAAACCGATGAAAGATTTCAAGTAATGTGTGTGTAATAATAGCCACAACAGTTATGCATACCACATGGAATTGTATGCAGGCAAAGGATCAAATCTACATTATTGCCTATGCCTTGATACTCATGCTATGGAGTTAGTAGTTTTGTCACATTTTGCATCACCTTAACTTTAAATCTATATCTAGCAAATTATCTATATGTGCAAATAAATTGTATCTCTGTGGAAGAATAAATATAACAAGATAGCATCACTAGTGCACACAAAAAACAAAATGAAAAGTGGAGATACATTTTATCATTGATAGAGAGTGACCTTCAATTCCCAGTCTTGGATAAACTAAAAGCCAATTATTATGAGTACAAATGCATATTCATCTTCTGGTAATGATTTATTTTATATCTTTTATTAAGAAGAATCCTTTTTCTTTTAGATACCTTGATATTTTTTAACTTTTGTAGCATAAGAAGATATGACAAATTTTTATGGTTCTCTTTTTGTAAATTCTGAAGCTATGGATTATCTCAAGTAAGAAGTATTATATATGATTTGAATGGGAATTTTGTCAGGAATACAATGAAATTATTACTGAAAATGTAATTTTAAACTTAGTTAATGATAAATTAGAAATTATTAACCAACAATTAAATAATATATATTTTTTGATATTGAAATTCTTTTTCCTTACTTTTTTTAATAGTAATTACTATTTTTATAAGCCTTATTTTTTATTTTCTTTATTCTATTTTCTGTCAATGTATAGCATTTTGCTTTAACATGATCAAAACTGAAGTTATTGTGAAAATTATTTTTAAATCAATTGTCAATATGGCGCTAAACTTTTCAAAACAGTTAAATTATTAAATGTATATGTGCTTGCATATGCAAATCCTTTTTGTTTTATTTGGCTTTTAAAGATAAATTAGTAGTTAACCAGTTAAAATACTTTTATATTAATAGAATCATATATAATATTTACAAATGCTTTAAAATACTGGTTGAAGAAGCTATTAATAGCAAACAATCAAAATGAGTTAATCCAGGCTAAGCTCTTTTGAGGTGTTATCCCTCATAATCATAGCCAAAATAGTAATAGTTGTTCTATTATTAAATGGTAATATATGCAAATGTATATGTAAATTAATTGGCTTATCCACTTTCAGGAGATAGCGAAGCATGTGTCACATCTATTAATTGCATTATTGACATTGATGATAAAATGCACTTCTTTTACCTTCTTTTTGCAGTTGTTAGTTTCAGTGCACACAATTTTGGGCTTGGAGGGTTTGAACCTATGACCAGCATGCTTCTCATGTTTAAGGAATATTGAAATGTTGTCATTGTTGTTTTGCACTCTCTTGTATGCATACACAAGCTGAGTTGCTCTATTATTGACAGTTGCCTTAGTTTCCCCATAATATGTGACACTGCATCTGGTCTGAGGACATGAAATTCTATATACAACTTATATAAATGTATTACATTTATAATCACTTATTTCATGCTTTTCTGTTTGACTTACTTATATAATTAATATCTATAAAACAATGCTATGAGTATGAGGCCTCACATAACCCTTGAAAGTGCTAAGCTTCAGTAAATAAAGTTATTAATAGATTTTCTTATTATAATGCCTATGTGCACACATTTTTAAGTTACAGCAGTATAAGAAAAGTTGGTTATCTTCTTGGATGATATTAATAAATAAGCCTAAATTATATACATTTATATGACTGTAATTTTTGTTCTTATAAAATTAATAAAATTATTTAATTCTTAAATTATTCAGTGTCTTTAATGCTGTAATAAAAGTAAGGATTCTGGAGATTACATCGATGAATCTTGACTCCAATTTTGTCATTCTGATGTTCAAACTTCTTATGAACCTCCAAGCAATAAATCAATTATTTATTTTTTACCTTCCTTTTGAATTATTGCAGTGAATTTATTTAAGTAGTAAATTAAATTTTTCATTCACTTTACTCTTATATATATATATATATATATATATATATATATATATATATATATATATATATATATATATATATATATATATATATATGTTGGTATGAAGATTTTCACGGGTTGCATATATATAAGACATTTTGTGGGTTCATCCGTGTTAAAAAATTTAAATATTAATATACCAATGTTTCGACTTGATCACACAAGTCATCTACTGGGTGATAAAAAGTAGAAAGACAACCATCTTTCTACCTTTTATCATCCAGTAGATGACTTGTGTGATCAAGGTGAAACATCGGTATATTAATATTTAAATTTTTTAACACGAATGAACCCACAAAATATATTTTATATATATATTCAGTAGAGTCATATGCAATCTGATGGCTAACACTATGTAATAATAGAATTTAATATGCATATATAGATTTTATATAATTTTTATTTAGAATGGTATAAATGGTGCCAACAAAAAAAAGATTAAATTATCAATGGGCTCTGTGACAAAAACTCTTTTATAATTTTTGAAGAAAAAATAATATAAAGAAAAAAATACATGTTTTAAAAGAAAATGTTAAATCAATAAAATTATTCATTATTACCCATTATTATCATTAACTAAGTTTAAAATTACATTTTTATTGATAAATTTCATTGTATTCCTCACAAAATTCCCATTAAAATTTTATATAATACTTTTTACTTGACATAATCCATAGCTTCAGAACTTACAAAAAGAGAACCATAAGAATTTGTTGTATTTTCTTATACCACAAAAGTTAAAAATCTCAAGGTATCCGTAAGAAAAAAATATTCTTCCTAATAAAAGATATAAAATAAATCATTTCCAGAGTGGATATGCATTTGTAATCATAGAAATTGGCTTCTTATCTAGTCAAACTAGAATTGAAGTTTATGATTGCAACACATTTATGTAGTATTGATATATGCTTAGTTACATAGCATTTATTAAGATGCTTGAATTAATCTTTATTCTGTTACTTTCAACTATAAATAATTGTAATCTCATTATATTTATTGTTTGTATTTGATTTTAATCACATTTTATGTTATATTTATTTCCACATATAAATAATTAATGATTGTTTTTCATTATTTGTTTTGTTCTATTGCACTTTATTGTTTTATTTATAAATGGTGCAATAATGAGTAACCAGGACTATATGTGTATTAGATATTATGTGAATTTATGACAATATTGTGAAGTCTTTTCAGTGCATTACAATATGTAAGCATTTGAAATATAAATGGAAGTTTCCATGAAATAGTGTAAATAAAATATTCAGCTACAATATAACCAAAGTATTTACATCTAATAGTGGATTACTTTTAAATTATTGCTCAAATTGTCATAGAAACTAATAATCAGACATAGATGCTATATATATATATATATATATATATATATATATAAGTATAATAATGTTGTCTAAGTGTTGACTGGCTTTTAATAATAATAATATATATATATATATATATATATATGTGTGTGTGTGTGTGTGTGTGTATAATAGTTGACAATGATGACATATATAAAACATTATGTAAGTTAAAGAATAAAATTATATTACATTGGTATACACATTGATTATTCCTCATCAAGGAAAAAAATATGTTTATAGTTAATAAACTAGAATTAGATCTATATAATATTATAATCAGATTATTTTGAATTTAAAACTTTCAGAGTTTTTTTAAATTCAGTTTATTTATTTGATTTAGAGATAGCTGCCAGATTCATAATTGCCCATGGTAGTTATGCACTTTGTCCAATGTGGCTGCTTTATGGCATTGTTTCTCTGCAAAAACCACCTATAGAACAGTTCTGTTCATATTAGCCATTAACCGGTCTAGATGGCATTGCACACAAATATTACAGCTTGCTGATGTACTTGGTGTCACTATATAAATAGTGCACACTTCACAGATCGCTACTGTATGATGTGAGAGTGTATAAAATTCAACTGGCCATAAGTGTTTTAATGTGCATTAGATGTAACAATCTTAAAACTTAACTTGATGAACATACTAATAATTGTAAGCCCATTGCCATGTTTCCCTGCACATCTTGGAAGATGAAAAAAATTGTAAAAGGGTGGGTCCCAGACTATTTCACATAAGTCACATGAAAAGGCACGTTTGCGAGAGAAGAGCTACCAGAGCAATAAAATGGCTATGCTTGTAGCAAAACCATAATTTCCCTCCCCCCCCATATGTGGTCCAGCACTACACACTGAAAGCTTCGTTTGCTCATACAAGTGCATGTATGGGCTGATCCTTTGGATTGGCAATACAATCAGACACCCTCCCTGCACATGCCAGCACTAAGTGCTGAAATGTATAATGTAAATTTAAATTGTAATTTAGAAAATGTTATTGGTTTATAAATTGTGGTACCTGCTGAAATGTCTACTGTAATTAAAAATGTAATTTATAAAATAATGTTGGTTCATAAATTTTTTAAATATTTAAAAAAATTGTCAGAGAACAGAAAGCAAAAAATTATCGGCCCCAATAATGTTACATTTCATTATTTTTGCAAGCAACAATGCCATCGAGTGGCCACATTGGACAAAGTGCACAGCCACCTTGCCCATTTAGTAATTACTGAATATTCAAGCTTACTATAAATTGTATTAAAACAGACAGCTGCCTTTATCTATAATATATATATATATATATTATAGATAAAGGCAGCTGTCTGTTATATATATATATATATATATATATATATATATATGACTTTTTAATATTCTAATCTGGAGACTTAAACTGAGTTGGAAAAGAAAGATGATGAGATTTATATAAAATGAATCTAGGTTAGAGACAGTGACTTTCTTACTGATGACTGAAAACTCTATGATAAAGTGATGGGATGAAAGAAAAGTTAATAGATAAGAAAAACACAATATAAATTTAAGATAAGTAACAATATTTTTCTTATTAATGTCTTAACACTCTGTGATTTGGTGACAAGGTATTAGTAATTATTTTGAGTATAATCATTTGTTTTATATTCAAATAAAATCTAATATTTTATAATAATTAACAATAATTTGAGCACCACCGAATTTATGATGGCATTGGGTATTTAAATAATAGACCTTATCTAATTTCATTGTAAATTAATATTAGTCAATTGTTTAACCAGAAATGTCAGCTATGCAATATAAAATATATATCAAACAACTCATATCTATGTCCATTTATAATCCTTCCATTTCACCTTGCTAGGATTTGAATTTTATTCATTTCCTCCATAGTATATGGTCCACACCTACATAGTTCAGATTCATAATGTCATGATATGATGTTCCATTCAATATCTTTCACACAAGTGATATGAAAACACTTTAAACCAGTGGTCTTCAACCCTTGGTCTGTGGACCGGTGCTGAGCTGCAAAAGTTTTCTGCCAGTCCATGCTAGACTGCCAGGAAAGTTTGTAATAACAAAATAATAAGATTTTAAACTTCTAATTAATATAAACAATTTTTATTTATTTTTTCATCTCATTTTTACCCAATTAAAAAAAAAGAAACAGAACAAAAACATCATAATCATTGTCATGTGATTACACTAACTGTGATATTTCCCAACATTCAGATGAATAACATTTTATTCTTGCATGTTTCAACAATGTAATAATAACCATAGAAATGCAAGAAAATTAATGAGAATGATTGTTATTGTACTGTTTTGTATAGCAGTATGAGTGTGCATCTCAAAAAAAGGTGTTCAGCATGTGAAGGTAAGCAACACCATTACTATACACAGTAACTAGTGTGTTGTTTTGGTCAGTTATAACAATTATGCTCATCTAAGGCTAAGCAGTTTATATCTTTAAGAAAATTTATCTGTAGACTTCTGCCTGTCCGCAAAATCTTATCCTTACTTTTGCTGGTCCACAGGTATAGAAAGGTTGAAGACCACTGCTTTAAACTAATATTTATTTAATATTGAACTCCTAAAAGATTATTGAACATTTTAACAAATTGTTTATAAGCAAAACAAACTTTTTTTCTTTTTATTATTAATTTCTTTTGATAATCCCATAATTTGTTTAAATTAAAATCTTTAGATATATTCAATTGATTGGTTAAGTTCATATTGTCAATTAATTAAATTTTATGTTACATTATTAATTTGAGTACTGATGAATGTTCTTCTGAGAAACCTATCAGAATTTTAATCTTTGTGAGTATATCCATTATACATTAGGATAATTTGAACACGTGCAACATAATCACATGACTATGGCTTTCATATTATTTCCATATTCAATAGCTATTATGCATGTATGACTATTGCATAGAGAAATCTTGTTATAGACTTTACTTTTGCAAACAATTATCTATCCTTAGATTATTTTGCTTTCCAAGTAAACATTATGTGGTTAAGATATGTTATTTAGGATTAATAAGATAACAAATACAATTTCACTTATACCTAGGTTTTGAGACATAAGATGATATTTATTGTCTTTAAAAATTTATACTGTAATATTTTTAAGATCTTTATAATATTATTTGCAAAAAATAATTAGTTTGTTTGCAAAATCTAGATGACTTAAATAATTATTCTGTACAACAACCTTATTAATGTTTTCATGTCCATTTTCACATAGTATTTTCTAAAAAAAAACAAAAAAACATAATTTTCCTTTTTCTGAGAAATTTAAAGAGCATGTATTCTCTCTCAATTTTAAATACCCTAGCTATATTTATTCACAGTATTAACTTTTAAGTGTTCTTTCATGATAATTATGAAATGGTATTTGGTCTAATCAAAAGTATTTTGTATTTCTATATAAAATCCTCTACTTTTTCATCATAGTCATAAGTTTTTGTGGCATAAACCTGAATCATTTGCATTTAATATCTTCTATTAATTTGAATAACTAATCTTTACTATTCTGTTTGATATACCACCAATTACAACAATGTTGTTTTTCTGCTTTCAATTTATAATAAATTCCAATCCTCTTATGCTTCCATTATTTGTGCCTTTATAATAAAGTGCATGTCCACTTTTTATATCAATTGTATCTTCATTTTATTTTTTTCTAACTTTACAGCCTTCAACAACACCCTATTTAATATTTTATTTTTTTCCAATTTACATAATTTTACTTCACTTGAAAGCGATTTGCATTGGAAGTAGCTCAATGAAAGATCATTGTTGAATAACAACCTAAGTTCACAATGAGAAGATTCTTAATTCAGTCTGCCTTTGCAAATTAACTGGAGCATTGGTTGATCTCTTTATAGCCTCATTATGGGAATAAGGGCTATCATTTACTTTGCCATGATTATAAATATTAAAAAAAGATCACTCACACACGTCATTATCTAAGTAAATGACAATCATAAATTTAAAAATGTCATTATGATTAATCATGTTTATTGCTAATAAAACTATCGACATTAAATGAAAGTATGAGGAATGGATAACTCTAAAATGAATATTCCTCTCAGGGGACTAAAACATTTTCGCGTTTTTGCATTTGTCAATCACATAATAAAAATTTTGAGAAGTTTATAAAATAATATAATAAAAATATTATGCAGGTAATACCTGATACATTCAGGTACAAGAGAGGCAGTATTTCATGGTGTTTCCTTTTTTCTGTCAATTTTATAATCATTTACTTAAACATCTATTCAAAATAAACAACACTAACAACACTAGCATTAAATGGTTTAATTCTATCATTTTCTGCATATTATTATAGTATGAATGTAAAATAGAAAATATATAAAAATAAATGTAAAATATCCAAGAGCAAACATATTTTTTATTAATATGAAATAATTTCAATGAGATGAAGTGCAGCTTATAGATTTGTTTTCTTCTTGCAAAGCTTCACACAGCTACAAACATTTTAAAAATTATTATTTTCATATTAATTTACTAAGGCAATAAAAAGCATGTGTGCTTGAAAATGTGAAGGTAGGGATCTCTACAGGTCTTAACTATAAGCTTATGCTTTGGAAAAAAAGAGGGGAACCCTTCTTTACTTCAACCTACTTTCTATATAAATAGGTGAAGCTGAAGTGGTTAGAACTGAGAGCGTGAAGCTATTCAATACTTCACTGATTAAGTCCACAATTCCTATGACCCATTAAATGTTACTTATCACTAGTATTCCATTTCCCTGACACTGTTAGCATGTTTAATTAATAAAGTCTATTTCTTTCTGGACCTTACAATAAAGACTTATTTCAAAGATAAAGTTCAATTTTTCTGTAACGGTTATGCATAACATATGGAGTTAAAGAAATGCCATTTTTAAAGGACGTGCTATTTATATTTTGTAAAAATATATAATTTTATCATTGAAATAAAAAGAATAAAGTTTCTTATTAATTTTGAACATCAGACATAAAAAAAAAAAAGAAAGCATTCAGGAATTAGCCTGCATGTCAGAGTGGATCATCTTTATTATTTTACTCAAACACTCTAAAGAGTTTTCACACATACACACCCATATATATATATTTAATATGCACCTCTTTATAGCAAAATTTTATCAAAATTCTTTCAAGATATTTATTCGTTCAACTTAGTTTTTTCAAATTTCTTCACTACTATTAGCTCTCTGATTTCCAATTAATAATTGCTTAATCAATTGTTATTGTTTTTTTCAATTTGTAAATTTAAATATAATACAATTTTTAACAATGGAAATTTGAAATTCTATAATAAATATTTAATATTCATTGCTTAATATTTTATTAAAGATATACAAGCATAGAAGCACACACACACTATCAGGTGAAAATTTAAAAAGTATAAACGCAATATTTTAATTTAATATTCAATAAGAGATAGAGTATTATTTAACAAAATAATATTAGTATTAATTTTAAATAACGAAATTAATTTTATCTTCAGAAATTTGTTGAAGCAAAAATTAATTTATCAACCTGGTTATAATTATTTGATTAAATTTTGGGGATGGTTTTATTATTTTTTATGACTAGTTTAGCTAGCTTATTATTATTATTATTATTATTATTATTATTATTATTATTATTATTATTATTATTATTATTATTATTATTATTATTATTATTATTATTATTATTATTATTATTATTATTATTATTATTATTATTATTATTATTATTATTATTATTATTATTATTATTATTATTATTATTATTATTATTATTATTATTATTATTATTATTATTATTATTATTATTATTATTATTATTATTATTATTATTATTATTATTATTATTATTATTATTATTATTATTATTATTATTATTATTATTATTATTATTATTATTATTATATTTCAAAGCAAACTTTATTAGGCAAAAAAAAGGTTACATTCTTATCAAGTAATACATTGTATAAAACATCATATTCTAGGATACATCTTGAAACACAGAAAATATACTTTTGTTTTTTTTAACCATTAGAGTCTTTTGCAGTTCACACCTTTTAGATTTTTCAGTTCTTATTATGAGTTCATTTCAGTTTTCCATTTTTCAGAGGTTGTATTTGGTCTATCCATTATAAGGCTGCTTTTATTTTAAATAGAGACCATGTGGCAGCATAAATGTCCGGTGGTGCTAGAAGATTGTCCCTTTCCTTAAGTTTTCCTAGTTTGTTGTGATATGTGTTGGGATGTCTTCTTGGATTGTTTCCTAAAGTGAAAGCACATCTAGTACACCATAAGGCATATATACTGAAAGTTGCTGCACGTATTATAGGTATTTTATTTTCATTGAAAGCTTTTAGCATTTTTTCTATTGTGGTTTCCCCTTTCCTGTAATTATTCACCATCATTTGTCTGACTTTTTCTAAGCCTTTACAGTGATATATTAAATGTTCTTGTGTTTCTTCTTCCCGGTGACATAAAGCACACATTGGATCAACATTTAGGTAAAATCTTCTGAACCGAATGAAATGTGCTGTAGGTAGTGCATTTAAATTCAATTTAAATTCTTCTTCTTCTTCTTCTTCTGTTTCTTCTTCTTCTTCTTCTTCTTCTTCTTCTTCTTCTTCTTCTTCTTCTTCTTATTATTATTATTATTATTATTATTATTATTATTATTATTATTATTATTATTATTATTATTATTATTATTATTATTATTATTATTATTATTATTATTATTATTATTATTATTATTATTATTATTATTATTATTATTATTATTATTATTATTTTTATTTCAATATGTGCATTTATTTTGCTAGTTTATTTGCAAACTCTGGAAAAATAAATCTTATCCTTGTCTTTTCTTTCCAGCCCTACAAAACTTTCAAAGAGCTTTTTTTTTAAAAATTTTACTGAGACTAACTTATGGTATAATGGTACTATGCCTATATGATCTCAATACATATATATTATTAAAATAATAAACCTGATTTTGCACAAAAGAAAATAGTTCTTAAATATAAATCACATGATAACAACATATTATTTATTCACATCATAAATTTTCAGTCTTTGGTAATGCAATCAATCTCTATAAGTAAAAGAATTCCACCTTTTGCATAAGTGTTATAGCTTAATATAGTAAGAAAGTTATCACTTGGACTATGACAGATTGAGACTTTTAAATTCAACGCTATTTTTAACAAATAAATATAATCTGTTTGATAAAATAGATTAATAATACTAATAATTTTTAAAGCATTCCACCCCACTGCTATTTATTATTACTTAGATAAAAAACCTGATTTTTCGTAAAACTAAATCGTTGCTAAATAGTATAAATCATATAATAATAGCCCAGATTATATTTGGCTGTTTAAAACAGTTTATTTAAACTTTTAGGAATATATAAACCTCAATCTGTTTCAGTTTGTGTGTCAACTTTTTTTATCTACTTTAAGATCTTAGATCAGAATGAAAAATGGAATCCATATTTTACTTATAGACGTTGCCTTGACAACAGATTGATGGAGATAAGTTTGGGATTTTATTGTATAATTTACATTTATAAACTATCCAGATTTGTGTAAAATCAGATTTATTATCTAAATTAAAATGAACAACAATGAGATTTGAAAGTTTGCAAAATAATCATTATCACTCTCTTTTCAAAAACAGATTATATTTACCTGTTTAATAGGGTTTATTTATACTTCTAGAAATTTCAACTTATTAATGCATTGTAGTTTAAGAGTCAATTTTTTTACTATCTTAAATCTTAGACCAGAATTAAAGGTGGAATTCTTTTACTTATAGATGTTGCTTTTATAACAGATTGAAATTTTATAATGTAGATATGTTTGGGCTATTATCACATGATTTGCATTTATGAATCGTTTAGGTTTTTGTAAAATCAGATTTGTTATCTAAATAATAATGAATAAGCATGGGATTTGAACGTTTTAAATAATGATTATTATTAATGTACTTTCAAAAACACATTACATCTGTTTATTTTAAGGGGTTATTTAAATTTCTAGGAATTTAAGAATCTCAATCTGTTACCATCCAAGTATCAACTTTCTTGTTTATTTTAAGATCTTAGACCAAGATGGAATTCATCTGTTAATTATGGCTATTGCTTTTACAACAGATTAAAATTTTTGATGAAGAGAAGTTTGGACTATCTATGATCCATCTGATTTTATGCAAAATCGAGTTTATTATCTAAATATTAATAAATAGTATTGGAGTATTAAACTTTTAAAAATAACTATTATTACTCTACTTCAAAAAACAGATTACATTTTTCTGTTTAATAGGGTTTATTTAAAAATCTCAGTACTAAGTGTCTTGTTTACACTAAGATTTTACCCCAAGGGTGTATATATATGTACTTAACATTATTCATGCATTCTTCATCTTAATTCCACTATGTCACTTCTACCCACCAATGCTATTAATTACATAAATACCCACACCATTGTTGACAGCCCATTATTCTTTATTATACTACGTTCCTGTGAGATAGGGATTGATTTCTACACATTTTTACTACCTTATTGAAGGATGAACAATCATTGAATTGTTGACATATATTTTCTAAGTTTTCTTTTGTTTATTATTAATGCAACCTTCATTTTAATTTCATCTCATCACAACCATTCACTCATATAAAAGGGTTACTTAAAAAGATAAAAATAATTAGAAATGTTCTAACTTGTGTTAGAGTGATGCAATAAGGATATTGAGCTATCAGCATGGGTGTGGATATTCCAATTTTTTATAGCTATCCCTCACATAAAAGTGAAGGGTGTTTGTAAAATGCATGCACAGTAAAAATGTCTATGTTGATGGATAATTGTGATATGATAATGTTAAGATGCGAGATGTTTATAATAATGAAATAAAAATAAGAAAAAGATTAAATATATCTAACAAAGATAAACACATGACTTTCTTAAATCATATTTCAACATATTCCTGCTTTGAGGTATAACATTTTTTTTAACTAAGATCATATTCATTTCAATGTTATTTGTTTAACATATAACTCAAAGCATCTTAAATATATAAGCTATTTTCTGATGCATTTTAACAGAACCAGTGACATGTAAATGTTTCTAGCTAATTACAACAACTGAATGCATTATTGCTATTGTATTTGTTTATTTTAATGGATTTTATATCAATTCAAATTATCAATATCATTTTTAAGCCATGCATGTATTTTATTATCTTGGTGCAATCTAAATTTTAGTGGCCTAGTTCCATAAACAAAACCAGCATTAGAGCAGAGCAATAGCAAAGGCATCAAATTTATCAAGACTCTGTCTTTATGATCTACATCTTTTATAAAAAAATATATATATATATATTTTATCAAATGAAACAATATTTCCTTTTTTTTTTTTTACCAAAACTCTGTCATTTGTAAACCCTAAGATGAATATGGCATAAAGTAATATAACTGCAGAAGCACTAGTTATGCAATAACACAAATTTTTCAGTTACATACAACTAATATACCTAAATATTTTGTATTGCTAATATTAATGTAAATGTCATAGGTCACGAACATTTATTTTCATTAATAATTTTAGATATTGAATCAGAATTTGCATAAAATTGTATTAGAATGATGTTTATTAATGGAATTGCAATAAAACATTGAAGAAAATAAAATATAATTTTTTTAATTATATGTATTTTTCTCAAATATTGATTCACTAAAATTGCACAAAATTATATAATTTATAACAAATAAGTAATTATTTATACATTATAATGAAAAATGTATAGACTTCTCTTGCACAAATTGTAAGATATTATAATTGTACTGGGACACAGCAATAGAGAAGCTGAGCAGGGTAGCAGATGATGGCTTAGTGCTTTGAGAGCTTATTGTGTCCTCATATTTATAGCAGAATCAAAATAGGAAAATGGTGAAATATTTATAAATGGATGTTATTTAAATTTATGTAAACCATAGTTCACAGCATCCATTTTTTAGAGTGGGGCAAGCATGATTCTTTATGGTTATAGCATTGATGTTGTTAGCTGTATACCATGCTTTACTAATTTTACCTCTGAGTTTTCTCTTTCAATATATTTTATTGCAGCCAAAGTAGATTTAAATATATGTCTGGTTGCTTTCTGGTGTTCAAGGAAGATAGAGCTATATTCTGGCTTATCAGATGCTTTTTTATATAAATATTGATGTTGCAATATGCAAGTGGATATGGATCACCTAAATTCTCCATAATATGTTGCTTTGCATGCAATGGAACTTTTTATTTTATATACAGTATTGGGAGTCAGTTTGGATTTGACTCTATCCTTGAAATAATTAATTAGTCTATTATTAAAGAAAGGGATTCAAAAAGTTACCTGAAAGGTTGGAGGAAATTTTTATTAAATGTTTTTGCTAGTGTGGGAATGTATGCAAGAAGTAGCCAATTATCATCATTAAAGGTGGGGAGAGTTCAGTTTAGTTTCTGGTAGAATTGTATGACTTTCCTTGATAAGTGGTTGTATTTAAATCCAATGGGGGTTAAGTCTTTTAAATATTGTTGTATATTAGCTTTGTGAGATCAGTAATGTTTGCATAATAGATCATTTTAATTTTAGAAGGTAGATAGACTGGCAAAGTTATGAGAATGAGAGGAAGATTGGATATGGATGTGTGAATCATGAGAATGAGGGGAAGGTTGGATATGGATGTGTGAATCAGTGAACTTCAAGTGGTTTGATGCACATTGAATATTCTATATGATATGTGTTTCTTTGTAGGAGGATATCTAAGTAATTAAGATTTGGAAGCAAATCTTCCCATTTCATTGTTAGGTGTAAGGCAGAGTAATCCTGGAGGTTTGCTCTAATATTGTGGATTGAGGGTTCCAGTTCAGCTATGAAAATATCATCAACATAATATGTGTAGATGATGTCAAAAGTGTTCTGAAAGAGTTATGTCTTCAAAGTGATTTATATATTGGCTGAATAGGTTGCCACTGAGGGGTAGACCCATTGGTTATCCATCGGTCATGTGGTAACATTGACCATTGAATGTGGCTATAATATTGTTATCTAGCCAAGTGAGAAACTTAGAAATAAACTTGATGCATATTGTCAAATAGTTGTGTTTTGTGAGTTCAGCTCTAATTATGTTTTTTGAAAGTTTCTTATTAATTGAGCCATAATGTTCAGTGATATCTAGAGAAGCTATTTTATAAGTAAGAGTCAAGTTATATGGTTGATGGAGTCAAATGATGAATTGTTAGTGTATATGCCATAACCATGCTTGTCAGTCAATCATTGATTGATCATTTTGGCAGTTTTAAAATAATGGACACCTCTGAAGTCAATCGTGAATCTGAGGATTATGTTAGGCTTGTGCATCTTGGCATTTCCGAACATTCATGGAAAGAGGGCTGCAGATGGATATCTATTTTATAGTAGTCATTCTTGGTAAAGATCTTGTTGCAATATTTACATAATACTTTGTTTAAATTTTTATTTTTTATTACAGTTTGTTATATGTGGGAATTGCGTTGGCATTGAATTTTAAATTATTTATTTGAAGTACTCTCAAGAAAGAAAAAAGTGCTTTAACAAAATCACAGTCCTTACTACAATTCCTGTATTTATTGTGTTAAAATGTAACAATGTTTTTGCAAAGTTACTAAAAAATGTCTCTCACACACTCAATTTTCTCTCTGAAAAAGGAGTTAACATTTCCGCTGTGGTTAATAACAATAGAACCACTTCTTTCAACCTCACCAACAAAACTCCCCCACCCCTTTGGTTAAGACTTCCCTGGAATATGGACTAAGATATGTCAATGGCCATTGAAATCAACCAATAATGGAATTAATACCTGATGTAAAGGCTGGCCTTATAAATAATCTCAATAAAGACGATTTTATAAAAAATATAGTTAAAAGACATCCATTATAAAGCTGTTGGAGCTAAAAAATCTAATTAGTCATACATCAATAACACCAAACATTTTTTCTCTGAAAATGCAGTCATCTGCTTAAAGGAAGATAATGGTAACAGATTTGTCTTCATGGATAAATCTGAGTTCACTAACAAAATGCAGCTTCAAATAAATAATTTAAAATTCAATGCAATTCCCATGTATAACATAAAGCATAATAAAGATAAGTTTGTCAGCAAATTATTATGTAATATTGCAACATGGCCTTCACCAATAATGAAATACAAAATATATCCATTTACAGCTATCTCTTCATGAATGGTCACCAATTCCAAGGTTCACAAGCGTAACATACTCCTCAGACTCATACTTAACTTTAGAGGTATACATTATTTTAACATTGCCAAAATAATCAACCAATGTTTGACTCACCAGCTTGGTTATTGCACATACACTATCAAATGGTCATTTGACTTCATCAACCATATAAAAATGCCAATCACTGAACTTTATAACTTAATTAATAGAAAACTTTTGTTAAAGATAATTAGAGCTGAACTCAGAAACACAACTATTCTCCGATACACACCAAGTTCATTTCTGAGTTTTTCACTTAACTAGATAACAATATTATAGAAATATTCAATGGCCAACTTACCATTTGGCTGAGTGATGGACAATGGGTCTACCCTGTAACGATCCGGAGAAGGTGACTTAACGTAAACTGCACTACAGGGCGCCATCTAGGCATTTGAACCTAGAAAAATTTATAAAGTAGGCAGATACGTCAGTCAAAAAAAAAATTTTTTTTTCTTTTTTTTTATTTTGATTCCGGTCGTTAGCCCATGTCACTAGCTCAGTGGAATAGCAGAGATTAAATAATATAACATCTTATCTAATTAGATTTCAACATTAAGAAATAAATAAAATAAGCCACTGCCAGTAATTAGCATACAAACATTTATTTATGCACATATATATAAGATTTAAAATTATTTTAGTATTAGTTTTACATTTTAACATTTAACATTATTTTTAACTTTACCTTAGACTTTAATTTACATTTAATTACTATTATATTCTAATTTTACATTTTAATTAAGTTCGCACAGATAAATTTATGAAAGCTTGTTTATAATGTTGAATATAGATCGGTTACATAGATTTCACGGTCAAAAACATTTCAAAGTAAACATAAACGATCAAAATACAAAATTATTGATTACTGACAATTGCGGAGGGAAATTTATACGTAACCCAATAGTATTCACCATAAGATACTTGCATTGTCACCAATAACTTAAAAGACATCCGAATAAATACATTTTAGATACTCACCGTAAGGTATCATTATTTATCGAATGTCTATATATTTTGATCAAATATGGAAACGCAAAACATAGTTAACCAATAAACAATCCATGCAAGCGTCTATAAACAACTTAAATTTAATGCATTTTTATTTAGGGTCGAGTATGAATAGACCACATAAATTTGCTTTTGAAAATAAACATTCTATCCCTATTTAACCTTAGGCTAAAATTCGTAGTCAAACTGGCATCAATTCATCTGATATATCGATGTATTCAATGTAATAAAATACGGCAGCACAAAAGGTTAAGAGAAGAAATTGCCTCTTATGAGATAGGAATATTACATCTATCTGCAAAGAAGAGCAATAAAACAAAAAACTCCATAGAAAGGAACTGCGGTATCCGACTTATAATTCCTTCCATAGGCAAACGGAAGTGTGCGGCGTATGAAGCGATTCTGCCCGTAGCGAATCAATATTACATCTACTAATCACACCAATATATCCAATCCATTGACCCAATTTAACCACGAAACAAATAACCTAAGATTACCCTCCCCTAATATAACTTTACAAATCTATACAGCCATTCACGCCCGACTTAAGTTTAACATTGATATATTTTAATTCATCGGAAAACAGAAATCATAAATAAACTTAAAGAACAAAGTTAAATAAATGGAAATGATTTTAAATAAATAAATAACAAATACATCAAATAACATTATTAATGAAGAATTTAGTTTGGTCAGATAGGATTCTATTGCATTATTTACTAAAAAGTTTTAAAATTTAGAGTTCTTATTGTTTCAAGTGAATATAAAGTTCTTACGATTTTTAAAACGTCCAACTTTATCCGTTGCTTGCCATGAACGTAAATTCCCACGCCGTCCTAAAGAGGTTAATATTCTGAAGGCCGATTTATTTATCCATCCGGAGATTTTTGCTTTAACTAGTCCTCAATGTAGAAAACGATAGTTCATTTCTCCTTTCTTTAACAGCTGACAGAATTGACAGTGCGTCTGTCAATTCCATCACCTCCAACTCCGTACTACTACATATAGTCACATCGTAATAATCAATAATCAATCACTAATTAATAATTTCCAAATTTTCCTTTTATACGTATTCGAAGGATTGACTTGGCATTATGTCATCGATGTGATGATCCTTTCGCTGAGGTCCGATTTCCCGATGGATTTCTTTCATTGGCTATTTGTTTCTATTGTTTTCCTATCTGACCGATGTTTTTACATTTAAATGCCCAAGGCTGGTTTACATTTAACTAATTAACAATCATTTCCATTTCTGATTAATTAACCTGTTTTCCAAATCAAATATATATTTTTATCTCTAAATCTTTTTAAGTTTTTGTTTTTAAAATACCTTTTCTATTTTTAATACAGTTTTATTTTAATAATTTTTTTTTTTATCTGTGCGATTTAATATATACGAGTTTAAGATGATATTTAATTTCAATTTTTAATTCTAAAAGAAAATTTTTAAATGCGAACTTTTTAATTTACTTTCATGTTTAATAATAAAAAAAAAACAATGTAACGAACGTCTGTGCTCGTTACAACCCCTCAGTGGCATCATATCTAATCTATATATAAATAACATTAAAGACATAATCCTTTCAGCACACTTTTCACACAATTGTGATATCATCTACATATGCTACATCAATGATATTTTTATAGCTAGACTGGAGCACTCAATCCACAATATCCAAAGCAAATCTCCAGGCACACTCAATATTACACCTAACAATCAAATGGGGAGACTCACTTCAAAGTCTGAATTACTTAGATATTCTGCCACAAAGAAATACACACCATCTAGAAATACTGAATGTGCACTAAACCACTTAAAGTTCATGGATTCACACATCCTAAGTCAACTTTCCCTCTTTCTCATAAATTTGCTGGTCTATCCACTATTCTATATTGCAATCAACAATTATGCAAACATGGTTGATCTCACAAAGCAAATATAGACAATATTTAAAAGACTTAACTTCCATTAGATTTAAATACAATCACTTAACAAGGAAAGTCATGCAATTCTACTGCACATTAAACTCACCCTTCCCCTAATGATGATAGACCTTGGGTACTCCCACCATACATTACCACACTAATAAAAAGTTTAATAAAAAAATTTCTCCAGAATTTTGATTAAGTTTCCAAATCCCCTCCTCTATGAATGAACTAATTAATAGTTCCAGGATAGAATCAATCCTGACTCAACTCCCAAATGCTTCCAAACTGTATGTAAAACAAAATACTATGGAGAATTTCAGGCATCCCTATCCACCTGCACATCACAACATCAATATTTATATAAAAGAGCATCTATCAAGCCAGAATATAGCTCTATCTTCTTTGAACATCAGAAACTAATAGTACATACATTTAAATCTATTTTGGCCACAATAAAATATATTGAAAGAAACCAGCTCAAAATGTAATATTAGGTAAGCATTGTATTTAGCTAACAACACCAATGCTATAAACTGCAGAGCATCATGATTGCCCCTCTCCAAAAATGGATGCTCTGAACTATAATTTATATAAATTTAAATAACATCCATTTATATATATTCCAACATTATCCTAATGAGATTCTGCTATGAATATGAGGGTACAACAAGCACCTAAAAGGACTAACCCATTGTATTGTTACTCTGCTCAGTTTCTCCATTGATGCATCCCAGTGCACTCAACATATATTATTATGCATTATTAAGTACAAATTTTTTCAATTTTAATATATTTAAATTTGCTAATAAAGAACTTTTTTTAATGTCTAAGTGTTTTTATCGTGTGAGAAATCTTCCAACTGCATGAAAATAGTGCACCTAGCCACACTTTTTCTTGGGATGGCTCTGCTCAATAAATAAAATTAAGAAACTAAAAGAAAAATTAATTCTATACAATTTTGTTTAACAAAAGATGCAAAAACAGTAGAATATTTATAATTATTGACCCTTTTGCATTTTTATTACATATCAATTGTCCCAGACTTTTGTGACCACAATGCATCATGATAAATAATGATTAGCTTTAACTAGGTCAAGTCTAACCAACATCATAATTAGTTAGTTAAAAATAACATTTGTTTACAAATGTTATATATATCATTATGTTTTCCTTTAATGAAGTGACCTTTTCAAATATTTGTTAAATAATGAGAATACAAAAGTATAATATTAGTTATTCCATACACTCTGATATTTAGAGCTTAATGATTTACATTATATTTACTTAAGAGAAAATTTTTTTATACTTATGGTTATTTATTCAATCAATTTTTAGAGACCATTACCACATCTTGCACTTTCTTTTGTTTAATGATAATTACTAAAAAGCAATTAAACAATTGGTTTTATCCACTAGAACAGATAAAGAATTTCGTAGACACTTCCTCAATATATCAGTTACAAGTGAGGTTTTTTAGTTGTTATAACCAACAGAATCACATTGAACAATATTATTTTAATAAAAGTTTCTGCAATAATATATTTATCCTTTATTAATTCTGTTTTCCTTGCATTTGGATCATTGTGTATTTAAGTAATATTTTGGATCAAGTATGAGTTTTTAGTTAAATAACAAGCTCTATGACAGTCCAAATCTAAGGAAAAGAAGACGTAGAAAACAATATTGCTATTAAAAAAAGAAGGTAATATTAAATCATAAAACATAACATGATCACCATTCTTTATGTTATACAAGCTGTTTTTCACAGAGGCTAAGCTCTCCATACAGTAGAGTCATTCAGTGCAAGCCAGAGTAATCAATGTATGCAGGAAAGTCTGTTTATAAAATTCCTATCTAGTGCCTACTTATCCAATATTCCTAGACTAGCTTCTAGTATTTGGCTTTCATCAGTGAGGAACTTTGGATCTAAGTTCACTGCACCTAGTCCTTAGAATCCAATGCAACCCTCCAGCAGCACTTAGATAAAGATTTTATGCACAAACCTTCCTGCATCCATTGATTGCTTTGACTAGAACTGAATGGTGCTACTGTATGAAGTTTTGCCTCTGTGAAGTTAATATTGATATTAAAAAGATATCAGTACTAAATAAAATTTGCAAGATATCATTGGGATCAATTCCCAGATCTCATATATCAGCCTCTGACACTCTAATTCTATACTATACCAAAAAGAGCATATAAACTATAGTTGATAAACCAATTTAGATATTAAATGTAATTATTATACAGCAATACTTTTTAAATAAGTTTTATTTTTAAATAAATTATTAACAGTAATGTGTCATTTTTATATAAATTAGGATATTTAAATGAGTGATTTGGAAATCTAAACATTTTTATTTACATATAAATTTTGCACTCCCGTTGATGAACCATCTTTGTGCTTTGCAAATCTGCACACCCACATATGGAAACCCTAGATATCATTATTAAATTACTTAACACTAATATTTATGAAACACTTTTACAAAGTGACACATTTAATTTTTTTTTTGAATTAGTCGTATACTGCCAATTTACTTAAGGAATAAACACACAAATAACTTTCCCAAACACATTTATCTTATAATTTAATCATCCTGAAAAATGGAGATTATTTATATGTTTACATTGTCTTTAACAATGAAGTTATTTATATAAAGTTATGATTATTTATTAAGAGCATAGGAAGTTTGTAAATACTTTTAGAGAAAGGCTTTAACCTTTATTAGATATGCCTTGAATGTTTATAATAGTCAAAGGGTGTCTTTTTTTTCATTACTTTTGAAGGACCTATCAAACCTCGACACAACATTCCCACCTATGTAGGTCAATCAGAAACATCTTGATTTGAAAGCGTGAAGCTATTAATCTCTTCACTTTTTAAGCCAACATTTGCAAAATCTTGTGATTTACAACAACTTAAAATAATGATCTTTATACTGGAAATGTATAAACTAATGTAAAGTTGTCATTATTTATTAAGATTTAACTACCAGACACTACTATACCTGGAGCCTAATTATAAATATAGGGATTTGAACTCAGACTTTCAAGCCTCTTCACTATCCACACTATCTCATACTACTGATACACCTGAAAAACACATGCAGAAAAGATAAATAATCACCAATATCCATATTTCCTGCTAAACCAGCACTCATCAGTTGGTCCAGATTACTATCTCCCATACATATATATAACCCCTATATTTACAATTAGACTCCAGGTATAATAGTGCCTGGTATTTCAAATCTTATATATTAAGCCTGCATTCTGCTCATCCCTCTTCTATGTATTTAAATGGATATTGTCCTATATGTGAGGGGTCAGAGTGACTTGAGGTCAACATGAGCATGACAACAATATTGGCATCAGCATGAGATTTGTGAATTCTATCATCAGATTTTTAATGGTATGGATGACGGAAGAGTTGGAGATTGGAGTAGATTAAAGCCTGTCAATTAAAGTGTAAAGATTTGCTATCTTAATATAAACTGAGCACTGTTTATATGTATGTATGGGAAGTGGTAATCTGGACCAACTGATGAGTGCTGTTTTAGCATGAAATACAGATATTGATGATTATTTATATTTTCTGCATGTGTGTGGTCATGTGTATCAGTAGTATGAGATAGTATGGATAGTGAAGGGGTTTGGTTATTTATTAAATGCATAGGAAATATGTAAACATTTTTAGAGAAAGCCATTAACCTTTTATTATATGTGCCTTGGACGTTTATAATAGTCAAATGATGCCTTTTTCTTTTGACTATAGACGAATCTCTCAAACCTCAACACCAAGATAATGAGTTTATATAAGATAAAAATGACTGTCTTATCTTTAACCTAAATTCCCACTTATATAGGCCAATCTAAAGCATCTTGATTTGGGAGAATGAAGCTGTTAGTAAATAAGATAATGAATCTTTGCATATGGGTTGTTATAAAGTGCTTGATTAAAAAAAAAATAATTATTATATATTTTTTTATTTATTCATTTTAAAAAGGAAAGCTTATTACCATTTTTAAAAGTATAAAAAAATGGAGGCAAGAACTTATTACGTGTGGTTGCAACCTCCCCCTCCCAACCATATAGTTTTTTTTTTTAAAAAAAAAAAGCAAAAAGTGCGTTTGACTGAAATTCAGAAATCGCATTCCACTATCTATCTTTTGGAATTTGTTAAAATTTTATTGACTTCAAAAAGATCAAAAGCTAAATGTATTATCCTTGAAGGCTTGTTGACATTTAATAACTTATCCATTATTTATAATTATTATTTTTTTAAAAATAAAAAGTTATATAAAAATAAAATGTGATTATAAAAAAAAGAACCGCAAGACCAGCATATGAACTAATAAGCTTAAAAGATTTTCAGATTTTATCTAAATGAGTTAAGTTTTTATTTTTTGAAAAAAAATAAAAATAATAATAACTTTAAATTATTTAAAGTAACAAAACTACGATCTAAATCAAAGCATTTTAAAAATACAATCAAAGAACAAAAGGCAAATACATTTTGAATAGGCTACTGCAGTTCAAAACATTCACCAATAGTTTTTTTAAATTTTTTTATAAAAGAATAGTGATGAAAACGTTGTCATTTATTTTCTATTCTTGTTTTACCATTTAAATAAGAATATGAATTGCTCACTTATTAAGCAATTTTGATTGGCTAACGAGATTCTTTAATGGTTGGCTATCTGAAAGACTTTTCAAACTTCATTAACTTTCTCCAAGTGATACATGTTGTGGGAATGACGGACACACAGGAAGTTGATAATAATTTAATATTTGATTATATAAAGTCAATTCTAATTTAATTTGGCTATATACATATTCATAATCACATACATAGATAATTTTTAACCAGTATTCATTCACTAAAAAAAGAAAGCCTCTAAGTTTAATTGAATTTCTCTAATATGTAATTATTTACTTCCTCATTATACCTGCAAAATCTTTCATCTTATTTATGGCCTTTTATATAAATTTTTTTTTACAGTCTCATTAGATTCAGTTCAATTTCCTATTTTTATATCTATATTCATCTTTTCTTTTGGTAAATCTAGCCCAATACTATTTCAGCATTTTAATTTTTTTTTACTGATGTTGGCGATATCTAGTTTGTTCTCTTACACATATATTTTGCTTTCTATCCCTCTTTGCTACTTCCATTATATATCTTTTCTTTTCATTTTATTGCCTAAAGTCTGTTTGCTTTTTTATTAAGTTCATTATATTTTAAGGTACTTGCGTGTCATTCTGTCTACCCAGTCAGCAGCACTTTTAAATATATATATATAGTTTTAGGGGCATACAAGTATTTATTTTTTACATTTTGTTTTACAGAATATGTGTTAGTTGTTAAGATTCAAAAAAATAATCAATTGATTATAAATTCCATTCAGAAGCTTCATTTCAATTTTTTTTATAACTTGTAAATGCCAACATGCTCTGAACATTGTTATAGTTTGTTTGCATTCAGTGTCTTTATTGTTGTCACTGGAATTTTGCCAAAATGATGAAAGTATGGGATCTTTTGACAAAACAGCATGCAGTGAAGTATTTAAAAAAGTATGGTATTTTCGCCTCCCAAAAAGTACATGATATGACAATTTATTTCACTTAATTTTTTTTTATATCAATAAGTTGACTTAATACAAAAAAATAATAGTAAATTAATTGAAAATATTATAATTAATTTTTGGAGAAATTTTTCTTTTTTTAAAATAACAAAAAAAAAAAGATGATCTAATTGATTCATTTGCATAGAGTTTGCATATTATACTTATAGAATGATTTCAACGAACGAGTCACAACTGGCTATGATTATGAGAAGTACAGTTTCTCGAAAACGCTCAGCCATTTTAATTGACTAATTGATATTAATTATACAGCTTTACATTATAAGTGTGATAGCACTATTTAATATTATAATAAAAAATGTAAATATTAAATACAACCACTACTTATCAACCATTTTGTTTTTTAATATTTATTTTATGCTCCTTAATATGTATATTTAAAAAAAAATCATCTACTAAACTTGGTAGACAAGATAATGCAAAAGCACCTATTTTAATAACTGGAATAATTAATAATAAATAATTTTAATTTTGCAGATGTTAAATATTTATCAATCCTCCTAGCCTTTAATCTTTTATTTTCAATTATAAATATAATGGTATCATATAATTGTAAAAAAAAAAACAACTACTTTTTATTATTTTAATACTAAATTGTCATGAAATTATGTGATCACATAGAACATATAAAAATTACATACCATATGTCAAAAGTTCTATAGTAAGTTGCATAGAAGGTCAAGTAATATTTGAGCATCAAAGTTATTCTCTAACTTTTACTCTCAAATCTGCCACTTTCATTAATATACTTATCTATGAATTTTAGTATGATGATAAAGCACCAACCTTGAAAGTAAACACTTCATGTGTTAATTGTCACTTTTGATGCCAATTATCATATGATTTTATAAGAAAGACACCATTTGTTTATTTAATTATACAGCTTTCCTAAATCACAAAAGTCATGTCAAATCAATAATGTTAGCTGATTCATCAAATTTTGAAAAAAAATATTGAAAAAGTGTGTAAGTATTTTGGTAATAAATTTATATCTTTTAATCTATAATATACATGTTCAATACTTAATCTTCTCTAAGAAATTCATGATACTCACACTATTATCTCTTTCTTAAAAAAATCTTTGTATGTAAAATACTCACATATTATGTTCTTTTTAAATTTTGATTTATTATATAAACCATTTGTACTTTTATCTCATGCACATTAATAATCTCTCTTCTATATTTCAACAATCTTTTATGGTTACTTTCAAACTATTACCAAGATAATTTAAAAACAAAGTAACCCAAAAAACTTCAAATGTAAAAAAAATTGTTGTAAGAAAATATAAATAATATATATAATGATAGTAACATAAATGTGAAAAAAATAAAGAAATATTCTAAACGATTAAAAATCACAATGTTGAAAGACAACCAATAATAGCAATGTAATAACATGAAAACATGATCTAAACTGACACTATATGGTGTCCATATTGTAACCGGACCCACATACAACCATTTTATTACGTCAGCTGTAACAATTTTCTGATGAGCATGTGGTAGGAAGGAGCTATCAATTGACATTCCTAATGCAGATGTTAATGCCTCCTACAACAATATTTCCTGCTCATCAGAGGATGTAGTACCATAGAGACTGGAAACATCTAAATATTTCTATGTTTGGTTTCCCAAAAAGCGCCATTAGAGTTCCGTCTCACTACAACCTGACTTGCCTTGGTCTAGTTATGTCAGACGTAGCTCAGAAGGCATGAGATTCTCATGAACAAGTGCTATAACTGATGAGTGATGCAATAGAACAAAACAGAATTGGATAACTGGATAACCAATTTAATTTTTAGTAACAACAAAAAAAAAAAATTATTAAATAACAATTAATTTACAATTTCTAACAAAGTTCATTTCTATCCACATGATAACTCATCTTCATTTTTACTTATGAAAGAGTTAGAAGTAGTTCTTTTTTTTTATTATCAATAGTTCATTTATAAGTTCATTTATGAGAGGACGTTTGGAAACAGTCTAATTCAACAATAGTTCATTTTTGAATTCCTTTATGAGAAGAAGCTTGGAAATATTCTAATTCAAAAATAGTTCATTTTGAATTCATTTATGAGAAGAAGCTTGGAAATATTCTAATTCAACAATAGTTCATTTGGATTCATTTATGAGAAGAAGCTTGGAAACATTCTAATTTAACAATAGTTCATTTTGAATTCATTTATGAGAAGAAGCTTGGAAATATTCTAATTCAACAATAGTTCATTTTGAATTCATTTATGAGAAGAAGCTTGGAAATATTCTAATTCAACAATAGTTCATTTGGATTCATTTATGAGAAGAAGCTTGGAAACATTCTAATTTAACAATAGTTCATTTTGAATTCATTTATGGTTTATACAGCATTTCATTATTTTATGAATCATTATTGATTGGTAAACATTTAAACTTAGCAATTCTTGATTTGTGGAGCATTTATCATTTGGTAACCGAAGCATTTATAATTCAGTCAAATATAAAAGTATATTCATACACATAAACTCTGTTTGGCTTGTGGAGCATTTATCATTTAGTAATTGCAGCATTTATAATTTAGTCAAATATAAGAGTATATTCATACACATAAACTCTGTTTGGCTTGTGGAGCATTTATCATTTAGTAATTGCAGCATTTATAATTTAGTCAAATATAAGAGTATATTCATACACGTAAACTCTATTTGGCTTGTGGAGCATTTATCATTTAGTAATTGCAGCATTTATAATTTAGTCAAATATAAAAGTATATTCATATACATAAATTCTGTTTGGCTTGTGGAGCATTTATCATTTAGTAATTAAAGCATTTCTAATTTAGTCAAATATAGAGGTATATTCATACACATAAACTCTGTTTGGCTTGTGGAGCATTTATCATTTAGTAATTGAAGCACTTCTAATCTAGTCAAATATAAAAGTATCTTCATACACATAAACTCTGTTTGGCTTGTGGAGCATTTATAATTTAGTCAAATATAAAATTATATTCATATACATAAACTCTGTTTGGCTTATGGAGCATTTATCATTTAGTAATTAAAGCATTTCTAATTTAGTCAAATATAAGAGTATATTTATACACATAAACTCTATTTGGCTTGTAGAGCATTTATAATTTAGTAATTAAAGAATTTCTAATTTAGTCAAATATAAGGGTATATTCATACACATGAATTCTGTTTGGCTTGTGGAGCATTTCTAATCCATATAGTAAATACATTCAAATATTTTTATAAATAAATTTGCGTATAACTATTTCATAATTTCATTTTATAACGTATGATAAACATGTTCTAATATTTTATAAAACAAATTCTAGGTAATTATTTCATAACTTCATTTTATAACGTATGATAAAGATGTCTTAATATTTTATTAAACAAAATGTATGCAACCGTTTCATAAATTCACTTCATAACATATGATAAATATGTTTTAATATTTTATAAAAATAATTTTTATGTAGATATTTCATGATGTCAATTTATAATTTATGGTAAAAAATGTCTAAACATTCCTATAACATAATTACCTTCCAGTTTTGCAGTCTAGTTTACTCTAAAGAAGGCAGGTTATTTCATCTATGGAAAGTCATGGCATAGCGTGGAGAGAGTGAAGCCGCTAAATTACCCCATTGTTATTATAATTCCTCTAGTAAAGCTTTCTTTTTCCATTTTCACGTTTTGTTAAAGCTTTATTTTAATGTATCAAAAGAATTAAGTAATACACTTTCTTTTTTTTTTAAAAAAAATTTAATATGTTCTGCTTCTCTGTGTAAGACGAGAGAAAAAAAAAAGTTCTTTTCTTCCGACGACGTGCCTGATTTGAATACTGCCTCAGTTTAACTCAAGTATCTTTTTTCTTTCTTTTTAATGATTGGATAATTAATTTCTTTTCTTTTTATTGAGACAGATAAAAAAAAATAAGATGACTTAACATTTTATTCAATTCCATCAATCACAAAATTAAAAATATGATTTTTTTTTTAAACAAATCACAGCTTTTATTTCATTCCCAATTAGACTGAATCACGCTAGACATTTTTAAATGGGGGGGGGGGTTATTGAATATTTATATGAGGAACAGCATATCTGTTTCATTACCCCTCACCAAATTTTGGGATGAAATCGCCTGGAAGTACGATTTCATTCCATATACTATACACATTATTTCTCAGTACTGCTTGGTTTTAGATATGCTGATGAATGGGCAAGATGAGCTGGAAAAGTGAATACATGAACCATAGCCTCCAATGCCAGGATAAGTAGACGGCCAAGCACAAACTACCAGTACACACCGCCTCATGACGTCACGAGAAAATACCTCATTTTTAAGCACTACCTCTCTTGTACCTAGAAGTATCATCCAACCAAGAATAGGAGCCAGAGAGAAAAAAAAAATTTGGCACTCAGCCAACCCTGCTCAGCTTCGGTGAGTCTTAGGGAGCTATCATTTGGCCTATCCATGAGACCAAGGCCTATACATGAGACCTATATATACGCACTGCTGGACTACTCTTAGAGCACAACATCCAGGTCTGGATAGTGCCGAGCATATACTTCGGAGCACCATAACACAATGCATCCAAGCAGCTCTGCTCAATCATCCACCATCTCAACATGAAAAACACAAGTTCATGCATCACTACACCACACTCACAAACTTTTTCCATCAGCTATCTCTATTTTATTCCGAATTATAACTGCAACCTGGTTTGGGAGACTGAGGATCATGATCAGTTCTCCTATAGTCCTCTTTTGTATTATGAGGTGACATACTTCTGGATTGTTTTTTTTTTTGAAAATTTATCATGTTTAACATTACTGTGGTGTCTTGCTTCTTCATTTCTGTATTTTCTTTGGAGATCCTTGTTACTGTTTGATCTCCTAATTATACGCGTCCGATATGGACCATGAACACCATCTGTGGATTTTCTCCTGTTCCTCTTCCATGGTGGTACTTCATTTTTACATAAAAGTTTCTTTTTAAATGGTTCTTCTGCCATAGTAATTATTTTTTTGGTATTTGTAAAGGTTTCTTGTTGCTTAATTTTTTTCACACTGATAAATCCCGAGTTTTCAGATTCCTTTTTGGTGTCTTTTCCTGCGTAAGCAACTATATTTTTAATAACTGTCTTTATATATCTTTTTTCTGTACTCAATTTTTGATTTGAGTTTATTAAGCTTTCGTTTATAATTTTTATATATGGCTGAGGACTAACACACTTTTCTTGCCATTTTATGGTTCCTTTCTCTATCTCCTTTACTATTTCATAGCATATATCAGACAATTTTTCTGAAACATTTTCTTCTATATTGGACAGTTCCTTAGTTATATGAGAATTAAGTTTTTGATTATGTTCATTTTCATGTTTTTCATCTTCTTGAAGATCAGAAGATTTTAATTTTGCTTTATTAGATTTATTTTCATCCATTTGAAACTCTTTTGCTGTGTTTGATATTCCAGTCTCAGCTTCTGTATATACTGATTCTCTCTTTTCAATTTTAGAGGTATATTCCACAATCAGAAGTTTTCCTGAAGGTAGACTGACAATTTCAAGATCACTCTTTGTAATTTCAATTTGTGATTCCTTTAAAATATCTTTGGTTGGAAATTCTAAAGTTTCTTCCTCATCCAATTTTTTAGACTGAGTTATTTCTTTTATTAACTGGTTGAACTTTTCATTCTGATTTTCCACTACTTCCATAATTTGTTTTCCTATTCTTTGGTTTACTTCTATTGCTTGCTTGTTATCTTCTTCTCTCTGTTTATCCCTTTTTTGGTTATCTTCTTCTCTCTGTTTGATATCTTCTTCTCTTTGTTTGTCTCTTTTTTGGTTATCTTCTTCTCTCTGTTTATCCCTTTTTTGGTTATCTTCTTCTCTCTGTTTGATATCTTCTTCTCTTTGTTTGTCTCTTTTTTGGTTATCTTCTTCTCTCTGTTTATCCCTTTTTTGGTTATCTTCTTCTCTCTGTTTGATATCTTCTTCTCTTTGCTTATCTCTTTTCTTTTGGTCTGCTTTTATAATTTCTATTATCTGAGCTATCATAGCTATCTTTTCTGTTTTCTGAGCCTCCATGTTTACCATTTTTCCTTTGTTTTCTAAATCAGTAAGCTTCTCTCTCCATCCACACCATGACCTCACTCCATCTTCTTTGAAATGCCTGTTTCATTCTTTATGCCATTCTTTTTTGTGTTGTTTTTCTTTTAAACTTTTATTTTTCCATCCTTCCTGAACAAATTACATCACTACATCATATGCACTGTTCATATCACGGAATCGTGATCTGCTTATGCCTATGAGTAGGCTAGCTAGATCGGACCTCACAGTAGGGTGGCAAATTAACCAGCCTATGAGTATGCTAGCCAGATAAGGCCTCACAGTAAGGTGCCAAATGTAACTGGAGCCTATAGGTAGGTTAGCCAGGTAAAGCCTCACAGTTGGGTGCCAAATGTAACCGGACCCGCATACAACCATTTTATTACGTCAGCTGTAACAATTTTCTGATGAGCATGTTGTAGGAAGGAGCTATCAATTGACATTCCTAATGCAGATGTTAATGCCTCCTACAACAATATTTCCTGCTCATCAGAGGATGTAGTACCATAGAGACTGGAAACATCTAAATATTTCTATGTTTGGTTTCCCAAAAAGCACCATTAGAGTTCCATCTCACTACAACCTGACTTGCCTTGGTCTAGTTATGTCAGACGTAGCTCAGAAGGCATGAGATTCTCATGAACAAGTGCTATAACTGATGAGTGATGCAATAGAACAAAACAGAATTGGATAACTGGATAACCAATTTAATTTTTAGTAACAACAAAAAAAAAATTTATTAAATAACAATTAATTTACAATTTCTAACGAAGTTCATTTCTATCCACATGATAACTCATCTTCATTTTTACTTATGAAAGAGTTAGAAGTAGTTCTTTTTTTTTATCAATAGTTCATTTATAAGTTCATTTATGAGAGGACGTTTGGAAACAGTCTAATTCAACAATAGTTCATTTTTGAATTCCTTTATGAGAAGAAGCTTGGAAATATTCTAATTCAAAAATAGTTCATTTTGAATTCATTTATGAGAAGAAGCTTGGAAACATTCTAATTTAACAATAGTTCATTTGGATTCATTTATGAGAAGAAGCTTGGAAACATTCTAATTTAACAATAGTTCATTTTGAATTCATTTATGAGAAGAAGCTTGGAAATATTCTAATTCAACAATAGTTCATTTGGATTCATTTATGAGAAGAAGCTTGGAAACATTCTAATTTAACAATAGTTCATTTGGATTCATTTATGGTTTATACAGCATTTCATTATTTTATGAATCATTATTGATTGGTAAACATTTAAACTTAGCAATTCTTGATTTGTGGAGCATTTATCATTTGGTAACCGAAGCATTTATAATTCAGTCAAATATAAAAGTATATTCATACACATAAACTCTGTTTGGCTTGTGGAGCATTTATCATTTAGTAATTGCAGCATTTATAATTTAGTCAAATATAAGAGTATATTCATACACATAAACTCTATTTGGCTTGTGGAGCATTTATCATTTAGTAATTGCAGCATTTATAATTTAGTCAAATATAAAAGTATATTCATATACATAAATTCTGTTTGGCTTGTGGAGCATTTATCATTTAGTAATTAAAGCATTTCTAATTTAGTCAAATATAGAGGTATATTCATACACATAAACTCTGTTTGGCTTGTGGAGCATTTATCATTTAGTAATTGAAGCACTTCTAATCTAGTCAAATATAAAAGTATCTTCATACACATAAACTCTGTTTGGCTTGTGGAGCATTTATAATTTAGTCAAATATAAAATTATATTCATATACATAAACTCTGTTTGGCTTATGGAGCATTTATCATTTAGTAATTAAAGCATTTCTAATTTAGTCAAATATAAGAGTATATTTATACACATAAACTCTATTTGGCTTGTAGAGCATTTATAATTTAGTAATTAAAGAATTTCTAATTTAGTCAAATATAAGGGTATATTCATACACATGAATTCTGTTTGGCTTGTGGAGCATTTCTAATCCATATAGTAAATACATTCAAATATTTTTATAAATAAATTTGCGTATAACTATTTCATAATTTCATTTTATAACGTATGATAAACATGTTCTAATATTTTATAAAACGAATTCTAGGTAATTATTTCATAACTTCATTTTATAACGTATGATAAAGATGTCTTAATATTTTATTAAACAAAACGTATGCAACCGTTTCATAAATTCACTTCATAACATATGATAAATATGTTTTAATATTTTATAAAAATAATTTTTATGTAGATATTTCATGATGTCAATTTATAATTTATGGTAAAAAATGTCTAAACATTCCTATAACATAATTACCTTCCAGTTTTGCAGTCTAGTTTACTCTAAAGAAGGCAGGTTATTTCATCTATGGAAAGTCATGGCATAGCGTGGAGAGAGTGAAGCCGCTAAATTACCCCATTGTTATTATAATTCCTCTAGTAAAGCTTTCTTTTTCCATTTTCACGTTTTATTAAAGCTTTATTTTAATGTATCAAAAGAATTAAGTAATACACTTTCTTTTTTTTTTTAAAAAAAAATTTAATATGTTCTGCTTCTCTGTGTAAGATGAGAGAAAAAAAAAAGTTCTTTTCTTCCGACGACGTGCCTGATTTGAATACTGCCTCAGTTTAACTCAAGTATCTTTTTTCTTTCTTTTTAATGATTGGATAATTAATTTCTTTTCTTTTTATTGAGACAGATAAAAAAAAACAAGATGACTTAACATTTTATTCAATTCCATCAATCACAAAATTAAAAATATGATTTTTTTTTTTTAAACAAATCACAGCTTTTATTTCATTCCCAATTAGACTGAATCACGCTAGACATTTTTAAATGGGGGTGGGGTTTATTGAATATTTATATGAGGAACAGCATATCTGTTTCAATATATAATAGCCAATTCTAAAGGTATAATGCAGATGAAAAATCAAAATAGTGATCTGGCATGAAAACTCTATATGAATAAATGCTTATTGGCTTTCATCATGATTCTCAACCATTATCAATTCACTTCAAGAATAAAGAACATCGTTCCAAATTTAATCCAGTATTTGACTGATCCATAGATTTTCTCCACATCATACCAACAAACTTTTTATTTCATCAAATCAACTTACATATGGTTTTTACTAGGGTTTTTTGGGGATTCAATTTAAAACTTCAACCACCTATCCATTATTATTTTTCTAACAATATGTTCAGCATAGCTGTATTTCATCCTCTTAATTCTTTTATTGACGATAGTGATACTTTTTTGTTTTTTACCTATATATTCCAATTTTGATTTTCTCTTGTTGCTTTTAATACATGTCTTCATACTTTGTTGAACAATCTAAAGTCTCTGTATTGATCTTCTGTTAAGTGTCCAAGTCTTAAACCCATAAGTTACAAAGTGGTAAGTCATATATATTATAAATCTTGCCATCAAGTACTATTTCCTTTTTAATTCAAGTTTAATTCTGTGACTAAATTTATTCCTTATGTTTTCATTTGTATTAAAAATCTCATCAATGTATTTGCAATTGTTAACTGCTTCTAATTTATGATTATCAATATTTATTTTTTTAAAAAAAAAAATCCATTGAATATTACTTTAGTTTTTTTAGCATTTATCTTTAGTTCTGCTTTCTTATTTTCATTTCATATTTTTTGCTACATTTTCTTAAGCTCTAAAACGTTATTTTTAAAAACAATCACATCTATAAAATCTAGTTGACTTAAATAACCTCCATCTATTTTTATTTCCTTGGCTTTTAATTTAATTGATAAAGCATTTTTATAAAGCTGCTATAAAAAGTTTTGTATCACATTGTCATATATCCTTTAAATACAATTCATCCAAACCACTTTGAACACTTTTTAGCAAAACACTTTATTTGTATATATATATATATACATACACCTTACATTTCGACTGTCCTGCGGCCTTCTTCAGAGCCAGTTCCTTTTAATCTTTTAAAAAATGTATGTATATATGTACAAATAAAGAGTTTTGCTAAAAAGTGTTTGAAGTGGTTTGGATAAATTGTATTCATAGGATATTACAGCATATTACAGCAAAATAAAAAAAAGTGTGATTTTGGTAATTGTCATATATCCTTCTTAATATTAATTTGTTCATTATCCCCATGTAATCTAATCACCAAAGCCATATTTTGATAAATATTCTTCAGAATATAACAATATACTAGATCATATTATGATAACCGATAGCTTTAATCACCGTTAAAATGTATATAAAATTAAATGCTTTTTCAGTATATAGAAACCTAATGTCTACTGTGTTAAAACCACTTAAAATCCAGCTCATTCTTTTGGTTGATTATAATGCAAAGTTCATTGTAAATGAGTTGTAAATATTATGGTAAAGATTTTTATGTAAAACTACTTAAAGACTGATAGGTTTGTATTTATTAATTAATATCTGCTTTATCATCTTCCTTAAATATTAATATTTCTACTACGTTCTTCCAATCATCTAATACATCTTTATCATTAACACATTTGGTGTATAGGTTTGCCAACAATTTTTCTATTTTCACTTGCCTTTTTTTAAAAAAAAATCTTATAATAATTTTACCATTTAGTTGGAGATCTTGTCTTATTCATAAATTTAATCACATGTCTCATAAAACATCTGGAATTTCAGAAGATATAGTAATTATAGGGAAAATATTGTTTTCAAAACATTCCACAATCACCATTTCATAACAGTAGCAACCTCTCCATACAATAGTGCCACCAAGTGTAAGTCTTTGTAATTAATGGATGTAAGAAGATTTGTGTATAAAATCCCTATCTAGTGCCTACTCATCCAATATTCCTAGAATAATTTTTAGCTTGTGGCTTTCACCAGTGAGAAACCTTGGATTTGAGAGCACTGCACCTTGATCTAAGGATCTAATGCAATCCTCCATCAGGATTTCCACTGATGAAAGCTACAAGCTAAAAACTAATCTAGAGATATTGGATAAATAGGTACTAGATAGGGATTTTATGCCCAAATCTTGCATTTATTTATTATGAAGGCTTGCACTTGATGGCAGTATTGTATGGAAAAGGTAAAATTCTAAGATTGGACTGGTCCAATATGGTCTATGCTGTAAACTGCAGCCGAAAAGACTGTCCATATGTATATTATGGTGAGATGAGGGCAACTGCAAAATCCAGCATTCATGAATGTATAGAAAATCTAAGATGAAATCCAAGGTTGCTAACTCATTGGCATTTTTTTAATCATGAAAAAGAGTATTGCCATAGTTGTGATCTGAGTATTGCTTAAATTATGTGTGAATAAAGAAATGATCACAAACATAAAATAAAAAAGAGCTTTGCTAATTGCTCAACAACCTTTGTGATAAATGCTTAGCCAGAGAAAGCATTTAATATATGTCTATCAGAAAGCCACACCAAAACCCCTAAACAATGGGTTTGTGCTTTGGCATTCCTCAGAGAAATGCTAGAGTAGTTTCAGACATTAGATCTAAAAAAAATAACAACCCAAAGCCAGCATTTATTTAAGAGTTAACTATTGAGTAGAAAATCTGAAAATGTCAGACACTTAAATGTCTTCAAATGCAGCTATCTAACTCAAATAGCTACATGAGGATGAGAGATCTTCAGCCAAACAATATATTAGTAGTCTTAGCAATATAACATCACATAAGACATTAAAGTGTTTGAAAATTTCAGATTTTCTACTCAATAGTTAACTCTTAGATAAATGCTGGCTTTGGGTTGTTATATTTCGATCTAGTGTCTGAAGCTCCCCTAGTGCCTCTCTGAGGAGTGCCAAAGCATGAAACCATTGGTCAGCAGTTGGGGTGTGGTTTTCTGATAGAGATATTTTAAATGTTTTCTCTGGCTATGAATTTATCACAAAAACCAAGTAACATTCAAATCAGCAAAAAATTAATCTTCTCAGCAAACTAACCATGAATTTGACTCGAAAGCATTGAAAGTACACTAGATTCAATAAATTTTACAAAATTTTTAATAATTAAACTTTGACTTAGTATTTATTTTACATTAATGATAGTATTTATTTAATCAGAGATTATCCCTAGTTCATATATAAACTTTAAATCTCGGTTAAAAATTAATATCTGTTTTTTTTTTAAATATATATATTCATCTGTCTTTTTCATGTGTAATACCTTTTTAAAATATTCTTAAAACATCCACTCCACTGCATATTCTTGAAACGCATGAAAAATATGACTTTTCCACGCATTTTTATTCATGTGTTCTAAAAAAGTTTGGTGGAGTGGAAATTTTAAGTATATTTATATTTAATAAATAAATACATGTTTTGAAATGGAATCAAAATAAGACACTTCATTCTGGTCACGTGTGTTCAAATATAAGTTCAGTGTTTAATGATTTAAATCACTTTATTCTATCGTTTTTCTTGTTATCTATAATATTCTTGTTATCTATTATTTTTGTTATTTAGAATATTCTTATTTGATGAATTCCAATCTCTGAATAGAAATTCATCATATCTGAATTCAGCATTTTATTACTTGATTATAAAAGACAAGAAAGTTACGTGATATATAGTTAAATTAAGTTATTAATTATATAAATTGAGTTTATATATTTCAATTCTTAAAAAAGTTTTTTTTAAACTAAAATTATTTAAACTTTTCTTAAAGTTTGGAATTTTCAACAATGTGATAATAAAATGATAAATCGTTGTGTATGCTTGAAAGTTTTAACAATGTTAATATTATCTTAATTTCATAAATCTTCTCATTTGAATTACTTCAGCTCTACTAGTCTTAATGAGTTAATTTCATTATGAAAATAAATAATCTATCCCTGCATTTGTTTCCACCTCAGGTAATTTCGCATAATTATTTAAACAAAGAGCACCTCACTTGAGATGGATAAAAATAGATTTTTAATAACAACAAAAAGTTTGAATTCTTTTCAAAAATAAATAAAACTGGCGTTTAATTACCTTTAAATGCTAATTTGAAATATTTAAATCGTAGTTACCTATAATTAATAAACTACGACTATATTTAAATAAACCATTATTACTAGTATTATTTTACTTTAAATTGTTTCTTCCATCCCTCTGTCCTTTAGTTTTGAAATTAATTTTAAATATTAAAATTCGAATACTGTATTTAAATACAATATTTTAATTACATACTATATATCTAAAACTTTGTTGATTAAAAAATAATTCAATATTTTAAACTTAATATTATTCGTTTTCTATTTATTTATTCAATCACACTTAAAATGTAATTGATGCAAATTAATTTGATAAAAATTGTTTTATGTATTGTATAATAAAAAAAAAACGTTTAAGTTATTGTTTGACAAAAGCACCATATTTAAATAAGAACAAAAATTTGCATATTAGAAATGCAATTTTTTTTTCCAAAATGTACTTTTTTTACAAGTAAGTTTTTTTTTTTAAAAAAGTTATTTAATGTAAAGTAATTTCAAGATATTTAAATTTGGTTGAGTAATCAAAATTATTTGGGCTTTGTTATTATTAGGGGGAATATTGTTCATAGTATGTGAATGCATATATATATATATATATATAAATATTAATTAATATAGCATTTACATTAGATTAATTATTGGGATTTTGTGTGATCACTGTGTTATATTATAATGCAGTCCATTATTATATAATTCAAAATAAAGTTAATTCCTACTCATTTTAATAGGCTTGCAAGAAATAATAAATATAATATTTGTAAATACTAATTATTGCAGTTCTAATCACACTTAATTATTGGAATGATAATTTTTTAAATGTGACGTGATATGATGCACTATGGCTTCTCCTTTCTCAGAGTCAGAAATCTCTTAGCCATTATGCCCAGAGAAATCTGTTAGCCACATTTTCTTCTCTTTCCATTCCCCACCCTAAGTTTAAATCCCATTTATCTTTTACCAAACCCATATAAAAACCAAGAACCTATTTTCTGTATAAGCACTTTGTTTATATTTATTTTTCCATAACATCATTATTTGTATTCTTTCTGCTTGTAGGCATTTACATTCAATTAATAGATGCCTAATATTTACTATGCCTTCCTTACATAACTTACACACTAAATCACCCGTATTTTTTCATTTATATGAATATTCCCTTGTTGTGATGGATCCTGTTCTAGCCTTAAACAGCAAACTATTTTCCTTGCTATTATCATAAATTAATTCACACCCAATATTCTGTTTACTTATATATATATATATATATATATATAAGTAAACAGAGTATAAAAAGTTTATATATATATATATATATATATATAAACTTTTTTTACTCTCTGTACTAGTTCTCCAACTCATCTATTCTTCTAACCAATCCATTGCCACTATAACACTCAACAATTCTCCTAATACAATCATCCCACTTTTTGTATAAGTATACTGACACAAAATCTTTATCCAAATCTTCTGCATACTATACTACTGTTTATACTCATATTTTGCCTGTACTTTACTCATAACTCAATTAAATACTATTTTGGCTATTTTTTTATCCATAAATTGCAATCTACTGATTATTTTTATTTTGCTTTTTGCATCACTCATATAAAAACTTGATCATGCTATTTCTCCTTGAATTTCATTCTTTGCTTTCCACACATCTGCATCTAATGCACATCTTTCTACTTCTCTTTGTACTTTTTCTAATTAATCTAACATCCCTTTATTAACACATAATGCATCATTACTATAAGTTAACCCTGCTATTGCCACTCTCTTCCAGAAAATTCTAGCTACATCATATTTATGATGTGAAAATACTGATAATTTTTTTTATCAGTCCCTTTTTTTTCATTGCTTTATTTGCCATTCCCCTCCCCCCCATTTATCCAAACAATTTCTCTGATTACTTAAGACAATTCCCAAATAGTTATACCTATTCATCACACTTAACTTATATCCCCCAATAAAAATTATTTCTCTTCTCTTTCCCCAGTATTAATCATCATTACTTTTGATTTTTGGTCACTAAATTTAATCCCCATCTCTTTATCTATCCTTGAAAATGCCCTGTGCTTAACTTTCATATTTTCCCTATTTTCTGTACATAGGAAGATATTATCTACAAATAAAAGACCCGACAGTGTATATACTTCCTTGTCATTTTTTAAAGGTATCTCTACACCTCTTCCTATGCTTTCTATTGCTCTCTACATTTTTCTCAAATACAACAAAAATAAAATAGGTGACACAAGGCATCCTTGCCTTAGTCCTACCCCATTTTTAACTTTAATTGATTCTATATTCCCTAATTGATACATATAGTAATTATTTTCATACAATCTTTTAATAATATCCACTAAAGCTCCATCTATTTTCAAATTTACTAAACTTATCCATAATCTATTTCTATTTACTCTATCATATGCCTTCTCTATATCTATATAAACCATATATAACTGTCTACCTGTATTTCTACTCATATAGATAAGTTGTGTAACTACAAATAAACAATCTCCTATACACCTACCCAATTAAAAACCCCCTTGCATTTCTCCCACTATATTATTTTTTCCATCCATTTTGTGACCTTTCCAGGCAACCATATATGTGAAAACTTTATATAACTACTGACATTACCACTATCAATCTATAATTGCTTAATTTTCTATGATCTTTACGCTTTCCTTTAAATAGTAGCTTTACTCCTCTATTACTCCAACTATCCGGATAATCTCTTTTCTGTGTCATCTTATTAAAACATGGTAATAGATTTAATTTTGCCATATATCCTAAATTCATTACCATCTCTGCTTCCCATTCTTCTAAACTTGAGACAGGGAAGAAAGTGGAAAAGCATTTTCTGTAAACCTAATATTTTCATTACTATATGTTTTTATGTTTGTTATCACTCTGTCTTTCACATCTAACATCTTTTTTATATCCATTACATATTTATTTAAGATTGTCTCTAATTTTTCTCTAGAACTACACTCTATTCCCTCATGATTTAGTAATACTATTTCTCTCTTCCCTACATTCCTCCTTTTAATGTATTTCCAAAATTTTTTACTTCCATCTCTTTCCCTTTTATTAATATCCTCCATCAATTTATTATTTAATTTTATTCTCTCTCTATAATTATCTATTTTAGCCAACTTTTTTTAAAAAATACTTTTCCCATTTAATATTAACATCTTTTTCACTTTGTTATGCTTTTATCCTCTCTTTTACACTTTTACTAATTCTCACTTTTCTATTATTTTTATTCTTTTGAATATTATCACCTACAATACTATTTGCCACTTTTCTACTTCACCATATCCTTATATTCCTCCCCAAGAAACTCTTTCATGATTTCTTCTACTTTTATTTTATATTCTTCTAATTTATTCTTATCATTCATTCACTATCCTTTTTATTTTTATTACTATTTTCCATCACAGTACTAATCATTTATATTATAAAGAAATTATGATCACTATTACATTCTCTTCATTTCTGTACTTTATTCATTCCCACTTTCTCTACTAATTCATAATATATTGTCTGACATATATTATTTCTAGACCATATGTATTGATCCTCATGAATATTTTTTTAATTTCCCATGCTCAAATTCACTCTCTGACAAAAAATTTAAAAAGTTGTCCATTCTTGTTATCTATACCATCAATTTCTTCAATATGCTCATTCATATATCCTATAACTATTATTTTCTTCATCTTTTTTTGAAATTCTGTATATCCTTAACTAGGCATTCATATATGCTACTGTTACACTCCTTTATCTTAAACCACAAATGTTCTTGATGCTTAACTTAGATATTTATTTTGACATAACCCCTATATTACCATCCCTTTTTTCTTTTGGTATATTGTACCCTGCCATACCAAGTCTTCCAGTGCAGGTTCTTCTTCTTCTCTTAGATGTATTTCCACTTACTTCTAATACCCCAAGCTCTTCATTTTTAATTGCTTTGTCTAATTCCAGTTACTTTTATGATTTTCTACCACCTTACATGTTCAAATATCTAATTTTAACAATTTCTTCTGTTCTTACTATCTCTTTATAAATTTCTTTGATTCTTTATTCTCTATTATATTTGTAAGTAGCTTGTTTATCATTAATTTTGCATACTCCATTTTTTCTCCATATCTACATTTATATCTAAATCAGCTACCCTTTGTTTATTTTTCTTACATATCATCCATTCTTTTTCTTTTTGATAATACTGTAATTTAAATTCCTACTCCCCCTAAAGTTTCCCAAACTGTAATTTTTTTTTTATAAATCAAACTCCCTAATACTTTACTTTCTTGATTTTCTAAGTGCAATCCATCTTTACTATGTAACTCCCTCTTATTAATAATAAAAAAATCTCATATCAACAAGCATAACATTATTTCTCTCACATAATTTTTCCAATCTCTCATTTATAGATCATGCCCTATCTATCTATTATCAAATCTTGGTAATAATCCAACTATTCATACTCTTTCTTTAATCTTATTCAAATTGATAATCAATTCTTTGTACTCATCCATTACTTTCTCTGAGGGTTTTGACAAATTATTTGTCCCTACCATAACATAAACATCTCTACTTCCTTGTTTCTTTACCTTATCTGTAACATCCCTAATTCTAGCTCCAAGAAAATATATTCTGACATACCTGTTTCTATTTCCCCTTGCAATTACATCACCACATCCTCTAATTAGCAAGTCTCCTATCAATACTGTCTCATAGTTTACATTTCCTACTTTATCCATAACATTCTCTTCTACCTTCTGGACTTCCTTATCTAATTTTTCCTTATCATTTCTATTTATTCTTAATCTGCTCATACTTCATCTCTAATCATTTAAATTTTGCTTCTACATCCTTTACCCCTTCCTTCATCTTACTTATTCTTTGGCTAACCATTTCCATTGCACTATTTATTTTGTCATCCATATCTCTTGTCACTCCACTAAGTACATACTCTATCTTTCTTAACTACATTTTGCTCCATTTCTCATTACTTTCTCTCTAAACTATCAATTTCTTCACATCTTTTACTACATTTACACATGATCTACATAACTATACCCTCGTTACATCTTTCCTAGTCTTATTTAAACATTTCAAATGATAAACCTTATCACATATGGCACTCTCTATCACAACACGACTAATTTTCTTCTGACCATTATATATTGTGGGAAATAAATGCAATCTATGATTCCTTCAAGTCCCCTACTCTTTATTTAAATTTATGCTTTTTTTACTACTCTTCAAATCTCTTTATACAAAAGGAGAAATAATAATAATGATTGATAAACATGTGCTTCCTAACATTACCCCTCAAACATTATCGTCTTTCTCAAATAAATCACTTTTTTAAAGTGAAAGATTCTTTAATAGAAAACCTACTAAAAACCAACTATTTTTATGTACAATTTACTTTTAAAGCCTCTTTGTAGTAAACACACACAAATTTTTTTTTGGTTTATATTTAAAATGATGTATCAAATCAGTTTCCAAACATTAGCAATATTTCTCCCGATCTTTCCAAATTCAATTGATAATAACATGTACTGCCTTCTATTCTCAATTCTACCTAGCAATTAGAAAATGAATGTGGTTTAGTTAAAGTCTCTTTGGATTGAATGTTTGCCTTATTTAATACCATTTGTCAGATATGTTATCCTTATAAAACCTGAAGAAAATATAAAATACATTTATTCTTCATTTGCTAAGAATGATAAGCAGAGGATTCCTAAATACATCTGCCTAAGTATACAACTTTTTCCAGGCAAAATTCTGTTACAAGTCCAATTTCCAGCCTAGATCATTAATGTTTGTCCTACTTTGAGCAAAGCACACAACTAAAAACTACAAGTATACTATGCATCTATGTCTTACTTTCTTAATTCTTGAAAGCTTGTGTTAAAAAAATTGATAATGGAATTGATGTGCTGTGCATGTAAACAGAAATGGAAATATAGTTGCACAAACACGCATTCTTGTTGTCATATAATATAGGAAGATAGTTGATGGCATGAGAGTCTAATAGTGACAGCAACCTAAAGTAATTTAAATGACTACAGAAAATAATAATGAAGACAGGAAAGACTGTTTATATTGTAATCAGTATCTAACCTTCAATAAGCCAACATCCTATTTGACAAGGCACTCTTGATCAGCCATTTTCTTAACCTTTTACACAGTTAATCCTCATATGTTATGGTTATTTTTATTACCCTTTATTTGTGGAGCCCGTTAATAACTTGAGTATATATTTTATGTACAAAAACCCACTTTTTGTATTGCTATCTAAATATATTTAAATAACAAACAATAAATTTAAATAATTAAACACAAAAATAGCTATCAAGACCATCTACAATAAAATCTCAAAGTAATATGATTATGGTATAATATATCAAAAGTGTGTTAAGTATGAATAAAAGCTAAAATTTATAAACACATGCTTACCTTTTTTGTGTTAAAGTCTGAGTATTTATATAGTTAACATTACTGCTATCTAATGTATTTTAAAAAGTTATATACATAAGCCAATTTGAAATAAATTTATATTTTTATCAGTGAAACATGAATTTTATTTTTTGACTGGGAAACAGTACTATTTTGCAAATGTTTTAAGACTAAATAATGCCTGATCACAATAGGGTAGTTAGGTTTTATTGCTATGATTATCTGTCACATCTACATTAAAATGACATTCCTTATCAAAATTCTTTCCAATATACATAAATCACATCACCATAAATAACTTTTAAATGAATCTATAGATTTTCAGAAATCGATTGTTAAGGCAAAGTGGACTTAATTTATTATTAGTTTCTAAGATGTTACATTGATAATGAGTGAAAGCAAATAAATTCTATTCAACTGGCTAACATATAATGTTTGAAGATAATTTAATGACCATTTGAATAAACTATGGGACTACTCATTCTTTGATCACAATAACCCATATGCACCAACAACTAACTGTTTATCTAATTTGATGAATACAGATTGCAGATAGTGAATTGGTTTGTTTAAGCATTGCCACTGTGATGATGTATATTTACATGTAATAACTAATTATCTGATAGTATTTATGATTTAATATATATATTATAATTAATGTTTTCATGGTTATATGATGTAGATAAAATAACATTTTTGGGTATGAACCATGTATTATTTTGCATTACAATCCGATATTTTGACGGACTAGCAACCACCATTATCAAGGTTAACTTTTAAAAGGAAAGTTCTTAAACAATATAACATTTTCTCCCCATAAAGATTAATAATATTATATTTAATGTTTTCATGGTTATATGATGTAGATAAAATAACATTTTTAGGTACGAAACATGTATTATTTTGCATTACAATCCAATATTTCAATGGACTAGCAACAGCCATTATCAAGGTTAACTTTTGAAAAAAAAAAAAACCTTGACAATGGCGGTTGCTAGTCCATCAAAATATCAGATTGTAATGCAAAATAATACATGGTTCGTACCCAAAAATGTTATTATATATATATTGTACCAGATGCTCAATCTCTCCTGATCACAGGGAGTCTGATTTATAAAGAATGTAGTTGGAGAAATTTGTAAAGGGGGATGGGATTTTAAATTGTAGTGTTATTAAAAAGAAGAAGAATGGGTGGGATGTAAGGAATAAATAAAGGGCAGTTGATTTAGATATAAATGTAGATGTGGAGAGGGAATGGGTCTGTAAAATTAATGGTAAGCAAGTTATTTATAAAGATAATGGAGAAGAAAGAATCAAAAAAAATTATAAAAGAGTAGTTAGGAAAGAAAAAATTGTTAAAATTGGGTATTTGAATATGCAAGGTGGTAGGAGACCAGAAAAGTTGCAGGAATTAAACAAAGCAATTGAAAATGAAGAGCTTGAGATATTAACAGTAGTGGAAACACATCTAAGAGAAAAAGAACCTGTTTTTGAAGATTTGGTATGGCAGGGTATAAATAGAAAAGAGAAAGAAAAAAGAGTGGTGGTATAGATGTTATATCAAAAAAAATATTTAAATACTGTTAAATGCCAAGAAAATTTGTAGTTTGAAATAAGGTTGAGAAGATAAGAATGGATGGTGGATATAGTTTATATAGCTACTGGAGATAGTCAAACTATAATGGAATGGAACAATAGCATATATAAGTGCCTAGTTAAGGATATGCAGACTTTTAAAAAAAGGGAAGAGAATAATGCTTATAGGAGATATGAATGGGCATATTGAAGAAATTGATGATGTAGATAATAAGAATGGACAGCTTTTGAAGGAATTTTGTCAGAGAGTAAATTTGAGCATTGGAACCTTATCAAATATTTATGAGGGACAATACACGTGGTCTAGAAATAATATATCCCAAAACAATAGATTATGTATTGGTAGAGAGAGAGGGAATGAATAAAGTACAGAAAATAAGGTTTTTGATAATGAAGAGAGAGTATGTAATAGTGATCATAATTTCTTTGTAATTGAAATGGTTAGTAATGTGATAGAAAATAAAAATAAAAGTAGTAACAATAGTGAAAGATGTGGATAGAGAGTGAATGATAAGAATAAGTTAGAAGAGTATAAAATACAAGTTGAAGAAACCAAGGAAGAGTTGGTTGGAAATGAGTATGAGGACTGGTGTGATGAAATAGAAGAAGTGGCAAATAGGGTTTTAGGTGAGAATATTCAGAATAATAAAAGTAATAGAAAAATGAGAGTTAGTAAAAGTGTAAAAGAGAGAAAAAAAGCATGCAGAGAATATAAGTGTGCTATTAAAAACAAAAAAAGTGAAAAAGATATTAATGCTAAGTGGGAAAAGTACTTAGAAAAAAAAAGTTAGGTAAAATAGATAATTATAGAGAGAGAATGAAACTAAATAGTAAATTATGGGATGATATTAATAAACATGGAAGAGGTGGGAGTAAAAAATTTTGGAATTACATTAAAAGAAGAAATTTAGGGAAGAGAGAGAGATAATATTACTGGATGAGGAGGGAATAGAGTGTATCTCTAGAGAAGAATTAGAGAGAATATTGAATAGTTATGTAATGGATATAGAAAAGATGTTAGATGTGAAGAACAGAGGGATAAAAAATATAAAAACATATAGTAATGGGAATATTAGGTTTACAGAAAATGAACTGAATGAGGCAAGGAAGAAACTGAGAAGTGGCAAGTCAAGAGGGTTAGATGGATGAGCAGCAGAGATGATAATGAATTTAGGGCATTGGGCAAAAATAATGTTACAATCATGTTTTAATAAGATGGCACAGAAGAGAGTTTTTCCTGGTAATTGGAGTAATACAAGAGTAAGATTATTATTTAAAGAAAAAGGTAAGGATCATAGAAAGTTAAATAATTATAGACTGATAGTGGTAACATCAGTTTTATATAAAGTTTTTTTTATATATGGTGGCTGGAAGAATTGCAAAATGGATGGAAAAAATAATGTAGTGAGGAAAATGCAAGAAGGTTTTAGGTCAGATAGGCATATAGGCGATAGTTTATTTGTAGTTACACAACTTATGGATATGAGTAGGAATTCAGGTAGAAAGTTATATATGAGTTTTATAGATATAGAGAAGGCATATGATAGAGTGAATATAAATAGATTATGGATAAGTTTAGCAAATCTGGGAATGGATGAAGCTTTAGCAGGTGTTATTAAGAAATTATATGAAAATAATTACTATACATATCAATTAGGGGATAAAAAATCAGTTAAAGTTAAAAATGAGGTGAGACTGAGGCAAGGATGCCCTATGTCACCTATTTTGTTTGTGTAGTATTTGAGTGAAATGGAGAGAACAATAGAAAGACTATGAAGAGGGATAGAGATACCATTAATAGGTGGCAAGAGAGTATATATATATTGTTGGGTCTTTTTTTTCAGATGTTGTCTTTTTGTGTGTAAAAAGAAGAGAAGATATGGAAGTTATGCTGAGGACATGCACAAGGGTGAGTAAAGATATGAGGATTAAATTTAGTGAAGAAAAATCAAATATAATGATGGTGAATACTGGGGAAAGAGAAGACAAAGATTTCTTATTGGGGGATATAAAGTTAAGATGGTGAATAAATATAGTTATTTGGGAATCATCTTGAGTAATAAGATAAATTGCTTGGTTGAATGGGAGAAAAAATTGATAAATGAAGAAAAGAAATGAAAGAGATTGATAAAGAAATTAACAGTGTTTTCATACAATAAATATGATGTATGTAGAATTGTATGGAAGGGAGTGGCAGTAGTAGGGTTAACATATGGCAATGCTGCATTATGTGTTAGTAAAGGGGTATTAGATTACTTAGAAAAATTACAAAGGAAAGTAGGAAGACATGCATTAGATGCAGAGATGTGGACAGCAAAGAGGCAATTCAAGGTGAAATGGGATTGTCAAGTTTTTATTTGAGGGATGCAAAAAGCAAATTGAAAATGTTCAGTAGACTGCAGTTTATGGATAATAAAAGAATAGCCAAAATAGTATTTAATTGGGTTACAAGTAAAGGGCAGCAACAAGATGGGTGAGCAAAACTCTCCATACAGTATTGCCACCTGTGCTAAACAGAGTAATCAATGGATGCCAGAAGGCTTGTGCATAAAATCCCTATCTAATGCCTACTCATCCAATATCCCCAGACTAGTTTCTGGCTTGTGGCCTTCGTCAGTGAGGAGCTTTGGATCTGAGAGCACTGCATCTAGATCTTAGGATCTAATGCAACCCTCTAGCAACCACCTTTTATCTCTACTTAACTATAAAACTATGAGAATGAAATTGAAAACACAAAAAATATTTTCAATCTAAGCTCAATAGCTTATATAGTCATATGGGTCTGAACTCAGTTCAGCACCCATACATTTTGGTGTCTTTGGCTCTTTTACAACCATAGCCACCACTATCCTATTAGGCAGGATTGGTGTTAAACCATTAAGCATCACATGATCACATTCCTTATACTAGCACATTATTTGTTGATAAACAGAGCAAAACTCTCCATACAGTATTGCCACCTGTGCTAAACAGAGTAATCAATGGATGCAGAAGGCTTGTGCATAAAATCCCTATCTAATGCCTACTCATCCAATATCCCCAGACTAGTTTCTGGCTTGTGGCCTTCGTCAGTGAGGAGCTTTGGATCTGAGAGCACTGCATCTAGATCTTAGGATCTAATGCAACCCTCTAGCAACCACCTTTTATCTCTACTTAACTATAAAACTATGAGAATGAAATTGAAAACACAAAAAATATTTTCAATCTAAGCTCAATAGCTTATATAGTCATATGGGTCTGAACTCAGTTCAGCACCCATACATTTTGCTGTCTTTGGCTCTTTTACAACCATAGCCACCACTATCCTATTAGGCAGGATTGGTGTTAAACCATTAAGCATCACATGATCACATTCCTTATACTAGCACATTATTTGTTGATAAACAGAGCAAAACTCTCCATACAGTATTGCCACCTGTGCTAAACAGAGTAATCAATGGATGCCAGAAGGCTTGTGCATAAAATCCCTATCTAATGCCTACTCATCCAATATCCCCAGACTAGTTTCTGGCTTGTGGCCTTCGTCAGTGAGGAGCTTTGGATCTGAGAGCACTGCATCTAGATCTTAGGATCTAATGCAACCCTCTAGCAACCACCTTTTATCTCTACTTAACTATAAAACTATGAGAATGAAATTGAAAACACAAAAAATATTTTCAATCTAAGCTCAATAGCTTATATAGTCATATGGGTCTGAACTCAGTTCAGCACCCATACATTTTGGTGTCTTTGGCTCTTTTACAACCATAGCCACCACTATCCTATTAGGCAGGATTGGTCTTGATAGCTATTTTTGTGTTTAATTATTTAAATTTATTGTTTGTTATTTAAATATATTTAGATAGCAATACAAAAAGTAGGGTTTTGTACATAAAATATATACTCAAGTTATTAACAGGCTCCACAAATAAAGGGTAATAAAAATAACCATAACATATGAGGATTAACTGTGTAAAAGGTTAAGAAAATGGCTGATCAAGAGTGCCTTGTCAAATAGGATGTTGGCTTATTGAAGGTTAGATACTGATTACAATATAAACAGTCTTTCCTGTCTTCATTATTATTTTCTATAGTCATTTAAATTACTTTAGGTTGCTGTCACTATTAGACTCTCATGCCATCAACTATCTTCCTATATTATATGACAACAAGAATGCGTGTTTGTGCAACTATATTTCCATTTCTGTTTACATGCACAGCACATCAATTCCATTATCAATTTTTTTAACACAAGCTTTCAAGAATTAAGAAAGTAAGACATAGATGCATAGTATACTTGTAGTTTTTAGTTGTCTGCTTTGCTCAAAGTAGGACAAACATTAATGATCTAGGCTGGAAATTGGACTTGTAACAGAATTTTGCCTGGAAAAAGTTGTATACTTAGGCAGATGTATTTAGGAATCCTCTGCTTATCATTCTTAGCAAATGAAGAATAAATGTATTTTATGTTTTCTTCATGTTTTATAAGGATAACATATCTGACAAATGGTATTAAATAAGGCAAGCATTCAATCCAAAGAGACTTTAACTAAACCACATTCATTTTCTAATTGCTAGGTAGAATTGAGAATAGAAGGCAGTACATGTTATTATCAATTGAATTTGGAAAGATCGGGAGAAATATTGCTAATGTTTGGAAACTGATTTGATACATCATTTTAAATATAAACCAAATAAAAATTTGTGTGTGTTTACTACAAAGAGACTTTAAAAGTAAATTGTACATAAAAATAGTTGGTTTTTAGTAGGCTATGGTTGTAAAAGAGCCAAAGACACCAAAATGTATGGGTGCTGAACTGAGTTCAGACCCATATGACTATATAAGCTATTGAGCTTAGATTGAAAATATTTTTTTGTGTTTTCAATTTCATTCTCATAGTTTTATAGTTAAGTAGAGATAAAAGGTGGTTGCTAGAGGGTTGCATTAGATCCTAAGATCTAGATGCAGTGCTCTCAGATCCAAAGCTCCTCACTGACGAAGGCCACAAGCCAGAAACTAGTCTGGGGATATTGGATGAGTAGGCATTAGATAGGGATTTTATGCACAAGCCTTCTGGCATCCATTGATTACTCTGTTTAGCACAGGTGGCAATACTGTATGGAGAGTTTTGCTCTGTTTATCAACAAATAATGTGCTAGTATAAGGAATGTGATCATGTGATGCTTAATGGTTTAACACCAATCCTGCCTAATAGGATAGTGGTGGCTATGGTTGTAAAAGAGCCTAAGACACCAAAATGTATGGGTGCTGAACTGAGTTCAGACCCATATGACTATATAAGCTATTGAGCTTAGATTGAAAATATTTTTTGTGTTTTCAATTTCATTCTCATAGTTTTATAGTTAAGTAGAGATAAAAGGTGGTTGCTAGAGGGTTGCATTAGATCCTAAGATCTAGATGCAGTGCTCTCAGATCCAAAGCTCCTCACTGACGAAGGCCACAAGCCAGAAACTAGTCTGGGCATATTGGATGAGTAGGCATTAGATAGGGATTTTATGCACAAGCCTTCTGGCATCCATTGATTACTCTGTTTAGCACAGGTGGCAATACTGTATGGAGAGTTTTGCTCTGTTTATCAACAAATAATGTGCTAGTATAAGGAATGTGATCATGTGATGCTTAATGGTTTAACACCAATCCTGCCTAATAGGATAGTGGTGGCTATGGTTGTAAAAGAGCCAAAGACACCAAAATGTATGGGTGCTGAACTGAGTTCAGACCCATATGACTATATAAGCTATTGAGCTTAGATTGAAAATATTTTTTGTGTTTTCAATTTCATTCTCATAGTTTTATAGTTAAGTAGAGATAAAAGGTGGTTGCTAGAGGGTTGCATTAGATCCTAAGATCTAGATGCAGTGCTCTCAGATCCAAAGCTCCTCACTGACGAAGGCCACAAGCCAGAAACTAGTCTGGGGATATTGGATGAGTAGGCATTAGATAGGGATTTTATGCACAAGCCTTCTGGCATCCATTGATTACTCTGTTTAGCACAGGTGGCAATACTGTATGGAGAGTTTTGCTCTGTTTATCAACAAATAATGTGCTAGTATAGGGAATGTGATCATGTGATGCTTAATGGTTTAACACCAATCCTGCCTAATAGGATAGTGGTGGCTATGGTTGTAAAAGAGCCAAAGACACCAAAATGTATGGGTGCTGAACTGAGTTCAGACCCATATGACTATATAAGCTATTGAGCTTAGATTGAAAATATTTTTTGTGTTTTCAATTTCATTCTCATAGTTTTATAGTTAAGTAGAGATAAAAGGTGGTTGCTAGAGGGTTGCATTAGATCCTAAGATCTAGATGCAGTGCTCTCAGATCCAAAGCTCCTCACTGACGAAGGCCACAAGCCAGAAACTAGTCTGGGGATATTGGATGAGTAGGCATTAGATAGGGATTTTATGCACAAGCCTTCTGGCATCCATTGATTACTCTGTTTAGCACAGGTGGCAATACTGTATGGAGAGTTTTGCTCTGTTTATCAACAAATAATGTGCTAGTATAAGGAATGTGATCATGTGATGCTTAATGGTTTAACACCAATCCTGCCTAATAGGATAGTGGTGGCTATGGTTGTAAAAGAGCCAAAGACACCAAAATGTATGGGTGCTGAACTGAGTTCAGACCCATATGACTATATAAGCTATTGAGCTTAGATTGAAAATATTTTTTGTGTTTTCAATTTCATTCTCATAGTTTTATAGTTAAGTAGAGATAAAAGGTGGTTGCTAGAGGGTTGCATTAGATCCTAAGATCTAGATGCAGTGCTCTCAGATCCAAAGCTCCTCACTGACGAAGGCCACAAGCCAGAAACTAGTCTGGGGATATTGGATGAGTAGGCATTAGATAGGGATTTTATGCACAAGCCTTCTGGCATCCATTGATTACTCTGTTTAGCACAGGTGGCAATACTGTATGGAGAGTTTTGCTCTGTTTATCAACAAATAATGTGCTAGTATAGGGAATGTGATCATGTGATGCTTAATGGTTTAACACCAATCCTGCCTAATAGGATAGTGGTGGCTATGGTTGTAAAAGAGCCAAAGACACCAAAATGTATGGGTGCTGAACTGAGTTCAGACCCATATGACTATATAAGCTATTGAGCTTAGATTGAAAATATTTTTTGTGTTTTCAATTTCATTCTCATAGTTTTATAGTTAAGTAGAGATAAAAGATGGTTGCTAGAGGGTTGCATTAGATCCTAAGATCTAGATGCAGTGCTCTCAGATCCAAAGCTCCTCACTGACGAAGGCCACAAGCCAGAAACTAGTCTGGGGATATTGGATGAGTAGGCATTAGATAGGGATTTTATGCACAAGCCTTCTGGCATCCATTGATTACTCTGTTTAGCACAGGTGGCAATACTGTATGGAGAGTTTTGCTCTGTTTATCAACAAATAATGTGCTAGTATAAGGAATGTGATCATGTGATGCTTAATGGTTTAAAAGATGGGTGAGAAAGGTAATGCGGTATGCAGAAAATTTGGATAAAAAATTTATATCAGTATACTTGTACAAAAGGTGGGATGATTGTGTTTAGGAGGATTGTTGAGTGTTATAATGGTAAGGAGTGGGATAGAAGAATAGCTGCATTAATAAAGAATAGGAATTTGAAGAGAAGGAGAACTAGTATGGTGAGTAAAACAAGTTACGGAACATTGGTTGTGAGTTAATTTATGATAATAGCAAGTAATTTATTGTTTAAGGTTCGAAAGGGATCTATAGCAACAAGGGAATATACACATAAATGGAAAAATGTGGGTGATTTAGTCTGAAAGTTGTGTAAGGAAGGCATAGAAAATATTAGGCATCTATTACTTCAATGTAAATGCTTGGAAGCAAAAAGGGTACAAATAATAAAGTTATGGAAGATTAAATATGAACAAAGTGATTATACAAAAAGTGAGTTATTGGTTTTTATACTAGGTTTGGAAAAAGATAAGGGGGATTTAGATATGAAGGTCATGGAGTTGACAAAGATTATGTTGTGAAAATGGGATGGAGCAGATTATGGGAAAACTTAGGGTGGACAATAGAAAGGAAAGGTAAAGTGGCTAACAGGTTTCTCTGGACATAGCTGCTGATAGATTCCTGATTCCATTTTAGGAGAAATCACAGTGCATCACATCACATCACATGGAAAAAATTATTTACTGTGATCAAAATAAATGATGATGATGGTTTTCACTGACTAGATTCAGGGAGAAACAAGAAGTCTTAAATAGTGTTTAGACAATTGAGAAATAAAAGCACCAAGACAAAAGTTAGCCAAATTAAGTTTAAAGAATTTTTAAATTTTTATTTAAGAGAAAAATAATTTATAAGAAAAAGTTTATAATGTAACAAATAGGATTATATCAGGCATGCACCAAAAAGACGAAAATTCAATGCTCTGGCAGACAGACTGATCTTCGAAAATAGTGAATTATAAAGAGAGGGAGCAAATTTCTTTCAGCAGAGAATTCACCTAACATTGGTTATCCCATTCACGGATATGAAAACAATATGTTCTTGAAATAAATCAATGAGACCAGTGCCAGTGAGCTTTTCTAGGCCTGGAAAATGCATCAGGACAAAGAACATCATATGCCAGTAGAAGCTGCATCTTATACTACACTCAAAGCAAAGATGATTGATTTACCTCAAGAACAAATGGAAGACATGATTTAGAATGAAAGGAAAACAGACAATTAACTGGAAAATCCCCAACCAAACAATTGTCCAAAACTAATAATAATTAAAGGTCTCAATGGGAGACAAGTAAATCATTAGAAAACCAGTTACATCTGCCCAAGCAATTCAAGCAAATGAATTACAAATAAATACACAAACTAAGTTCTGAGTACACATTTTGATAAAATTCAGTCTCATGTAAAAGACAAAAATAAATCTAGCAAGCAAATATAAATGTTCCTAGATTTTTATAAGTTAGTGTATCAGAGAGTGTTTATGAGTAAAAGGCATTAAATACTTTAGCAGAATGAAACCCTCTTTCACCTATAAATTACAAAGGAATAAATATTATCTTCCTGCTGGCGATTTATAAAATTACCAAGAAAAACAATTACAGTTTTCGATTTCAGAGACATGAAAAAAGAAGAAACAAAATCTCCAAATATGAAACTAGAACAATAAACACGATAAAATCACCAGCCAAAAGATTTTTCAGTTTGCATAAGCACAAACACAGCATTTTAAATCAATTATTAGCTAACAAAATAATTATAGGTGAGCATCCACCTTTATTGTTGTATATATTGAAATTGTTTGTGTTGACTGGCTTTTTATAGTTATATATCAGACTATTTCCATCATCTACTTAAATTCTTAACCTTCTTATATTAAGCTAGCATTCTGACAGATTTCTTTGTTCTCATTTACTTTATCAATCCAATTTATCCAAAACACTTTGAACACTCTTTAGCAAGAACATTTTACTATACATATATACACATATACCTGCATTTTACTTCATACTTTCAACATTCACCTTAATATTGAACCATTATTATTTATCAGATTATAATAAATTTTATCTCATTTGATAGATATTTTTCTTTAGAAATGAAATAAAATTTAAAAAATCACAGTTGATTTTCTGAATTATTTTAAAAATTAGACTTTAATCAAAACAAAGTGTGTTTCATCATCACATTTTAGGTGGAGCAGATTCAATTTTCAAAATGAATAAAATATTCTTTGTTTGAAAAATCTGAAAGAATTATTTTTAATATCTAGTAAATCTATCAATTTATGTTTTAAAAATTTCAAATTTTTTTGTATTTTTTACAATATTGCTAACTGTTATAGAAGATTGTTTAGTGACAACATTTCTAGACAATTGTAAAGCCTGTGACCATATTGTCTATGGTAACAATGTTTAGAAAAATATATTCTTTTATATAAAATAAAATATTTCTGTAAAAAGTAAATATTTCCCAATTGCTATACAAAAATGATCATAAACTTACCAAAACTCAAGTTTTTAGACCATTGTAATATTTTATTGATGTGATATCACAAAGTTTGAGATCACCAAATACATAATAGGCACTCATCATTGGAAACTTTGAAAAATCTGCTTATTCAATTATCTTGACATCTTTTGAGTTTTTTTTAATTAAAATATGAAAAAAAAAATTATGTGAATTTTAAAAACTATAAAAAAAGTATTTAGTGCCATAGTATCAGATGCCTGGCTACGGTAACCAGTTTGTTCCACCTGGGCTGATCCTGGAATCTGGTTTACTAAAAGAATCTGTATCAGAGTGTATTTATTGCTCAATGTTAATATTGTAAAATTAACAATTAAGGCTATATTATATCCTCCAGGTAATGTTTGGTTTATAGCCAACAAACTCTTTGCATAACATATATATAACACAAATCTTGATTATAAACAATAAATGTCTGTATAAAGTGCATTTTGAATGAGCTGAGACTTCTGTAATTTATGTTACTTCATCATTGTTGTAATTAATGCCTTTGTGTGTAAACCCCACAACCAATCCACATCTGTTGATATTATGTTAATCCATTGTTTAATTTTATTTATTAAAGATATTTAAAATTTAATACTATTTAATGTATCTCTTGTAATCCACTCCAAATCAATCCAAATTAGTATAAATCTATTAGTATGTACATGCATTGGTCTACCAAGCCATATGTGTGACTAATTAATATCATTATTAGATTATTAATAATTCCAGCAAGACTCATGTTTCATCCTTTTCTCAGCCCACTTGCAAATTAAATTGAGACCATAATCTCATGTATGTCATCCATAGAGTATTAAATCTTGGGATTCTGGTAAACAAGTTGAAGTGTGGTCAGATTCTGAGGTCTTAACCTATTATCTGGATCAGCTTTAATGTAGTTTTCCAAGACTCTGGATTTTGTTGTGTGAATGTACAAATATGATCGTTATATAGGTAAATTTTTTTCCCCATTATGGTATGCCAATATGGGGCATGAACTGTTTTTCACATGATTCTGAACAAACATATTGTAAATTCTAATAAATTTCACCAGTGTCATTTATTCAAGCATGTAAAAAGTAATTTAAAGTGATTGTTTAATATCTTCATGTTCTCACTTTCAAATACATAAGATTTACCCATACATAAGTGTTTGGGTTCAAAAAGATAGATGGATTTATTCTATCTTTTCCAAAGACTTATCTTGTGTTTGAAGTGGGAGTATTTTTTTATTGTTAAAAATCTACAAAGCGAATGTGCAATAGCTTAATGCTGTTATTAATATTACAGTTTATAAACATTGTGCTATATAAAATAAATAGTTTATTTACATACATTTAATTTCAAATAAGAATAATGTATCATAAATTCTAGTAAATTTAGACAGCCTCATCCATTCAAGCACGTAAAAAGTAATTTAAAGTGATTGCTTAATATCTTCATGCTCTCACTTTCAAATACTTAAGATTTGCCCATACATAAGTGTTTGGGTTTGAAAAGATAGATGAATTCATTCTATCTTTTCCAAGGACTTATCTTGTGTTTGAAGTGGGAGTATTCATTTATTGTTAAAAATCTACAAAGAGCACATGCAATAGCTTAATGCTGTTATTAATATTACAGTTTATAAACATCGTGCTATATAAAATAAATAGTTTTTTTACATATAAAAAATTCTTAGTAAAAAAATCATGCCACATGCACCTATTTTAGATTTGTGTGGAGGGCAAATATAAATTTTAAAAATAACAAATTTTAAAGTATATATTGGACAAAAAACACAACCATGCAGCACTATTTTTTTCTCACTAGAGAATCACTTTAGTCTTTGCCAGGATGAGATGCTAAATTTAAAAGTTAATAAAAGGATGTTAAATTTAACCTTTACAAAATGCAGCCAAATGCCCCTTACATTTCAGCATTTTCTGACATTTTCTTTGTCTCACACATCAATGTTAAATATATGATAAAATGTGTATTACCAGAAAATAATAAATTTGACTTCATTTGATAGATATTTTTTCTTACTACTGAAATAAATTTTAAATGTATATGTCATCATTTCTAGAAAGATTTCAGTTTATAAAATCAATGAAATATTTTTTAATTCTGATTATTTTTAAACATCTGAATGAATTATTATTTATTTCTCTTATATCTAACAAATTATGTTTTAAAAGTTTAAATTTTTTGAATATTTATTGCAAAATTGCAATATTTTCTTTACTCATAAATATAATGTAGATTGCTTATATCAAAGCTAGTCTTCTAATTTCCTTCAGGTCATATTTATGTTGGCAGCTAATATAATGTTATATTTGTGGAAATAAAGTATTTCAAGTCAAAATAAGTTATTAATAATTTATATTTGTTGATATCTAATAAATATAGTGTAAATTATTTTTTATAAAATATCTAAAACTAATAAATTCACAAATACACATGTTTTTGCATCATTGGAAACTTCAATGTCGTAAAATGCTGAATGTTTTACAGCTTTGGCATCAGACAATGGCTGAACATGTCAGGACAGATCTTATGGCTATTGTTAGAGTTGGAATTTTAAATTTTGCACTTTTTTTAGCAATTTTCAGCAAAAAAATTATTATAATAAAATATACTGTTTTACACACATTTTAATGTATAATACTTATGAAAAAATTCACTAGGGGATAATTGGTCAAAACATGAAATAATTTGCTAGAAATGGCTGAAAGATTAAACATTAAAATCTGAAAGTTGTAAACAAGTTAATAGGGTTTTATGGAAGGGGAGTCAAAAATCTAATACAAACTCTCCCAATTTTCAGCACTTCTATCTCTCTCTCATATAATAATCTAAGCAGTTGCCAATGGGAACTGTGCTTATTGAAAAATTAACATGAGTGGCTAGGAAGGCCCCAACTTTTCCATCTTCCTTTGGAAGAATGGTCTGCCAGAATGGAGAAGACCAATCCTACCAGCTGCCTAAGAAGACAACAAGGGAAGACAACATATTCAGAGAAGTGACAGTGCCCACTGCAAATGCCAGACAACTCATCCTTCAGAAGAAATCTGTAATATCTTCACCACAGAGCTCTATAAATTTACATAAAAATGTATTATTTAAAATCATCTAATCATGAATATTCATAAAAATCATAAAGTAATAATTTTTAAGTAATTAAATCTTTGTCTAAATTAAATCTATAATGTAACTGTAAAAGCTTGCCTATTTATGTAACTTTAAAAATAAGTTTCTAAAAATTGCAATAATTAAAACACTTAATAATTCACTCTTTCCTATAATTTGCGGTCTTGCCTCATTTTATTAATTATTTGATTTCATTTTAAATTTATGTGATATGCTATGCCATCATTTCAAAGCAGAGAGAATTAATATAAATCTGTGGGGAGGGACAATTAGAAGCTATCCAGCAAAATGTTTCATTGTTTTTTAGCAAACATAAATCACTGCTTTGAAATTATTCTCACATATAACAACAGACTGCTATGTGATCATTGTTATATACATATATGCTTACTTAAGCTACTATGTATTAGCTTGACTGGTAGGTTTGTGATTAATATTAGATATTAGACAAATAATAACCATGGATGATATTGCAAGCAAATTTGTAATTATTAATAAAGCCCCAAAATATAAAGGAATATATACAGATTTCATTTATTAAAACTAGATTGCTATTAATGAACCCCTTTTAGCATGATTAAGGTATACCAATTTGAGAACTTGATCAAGGTAGTTTCTGCTGAAAAAAACTATAGAATTTTGCGCATTTAGATTTATATTTAATATTAGTATTATTTTATAAGCATTGTGAATGTGTTTTTACTAAATACTATCATGTATTATGCTGTGTTATGCTTTCTTTCTAAATGAGATCATGGTGATAGGTCATCCCATTTATTAGTTCAGACAGCTAGACTCCTTGAACTGAAACATGAAGGTCCAGAGCCATATTTCAGTTTTTCAATACACCGAACTAAATGTTCTTTATTATGCTAGCAAGTTGTACAGTCCAAGAGTATTGAGTACAAGGTACTGAATCTCATATAAAACTATATATTCTTACTGCAAACCTTTAATTTAGTATTTAATGTCATAGTATCAGAAGCCTGGCTACAGTAATCAGTTCGTTCTACTCTATTCCTTAACCTTTGCATTGGGCCAGACCTGGAATATGATTTACCAGGGGAATCTGTATCAGAGCATATTTATTGCTCAATGATAATATTGTAAAATTAGCAATTAAGGCTATAGGTTATATTATTTTGGTAATGTTTGGCTGGTAGCTGGAAATGTGATTGAATTATGCTTTGGATAGCTTGATCTGATCATAGGTATCTTTGATGGCCCTACTAGTAATGATATTCTCCCCTCTGCTTGGGGTCAGTCCATACACATAATATTAAAAATATAAATTAATAATTATGTTAAATGGTGTTTAAACTCAATTAAATAGTAGCTTTTCAATGGACTCAGTTCAATATAGAGATTGAAACATATGAATTTGATCAAATAACTTGCTTATTCAGCTGCATTTAGGTGTAAATATCACATGAAAACAATTATAAAATATTTACTTGAAAAATATATTTAAAATTAAATAGAGTTCTTGTAATTTATAGCTAGTGTAGTATAATGGACCCTTCTGTTAATTTCAAGGTTTGATCATCATGGTTTCATCTGAGTACTAACTATTTGATTATTGAATTAAATAATTTATTTATACATTATTACCTTATTAAATTTACTAATAATTGTTGCTAATATTAATAACTAAGTTATTATCAGTTCTTTTTTTAAAATTTCTTTGACATTATTGGCTTCAGTCATTTATGTATTACTATATATACCAATTGTAGTTAGCTTCTTAATCCACTGATCATCTCTATGGAAAAACTGGGATAATGAAATATGTATTTGTATGACAAAATTTCTATTCTTTAATTATTATGCAATGGTTAAGTGACTGATTCTAGACTTCAAAATCTATGAAATGTGTCTTAAAAATCAATTTCAATATTATTTTGTTAATGAAAGAAAATATATAAAAATAAATTTTACAATCAAGAAAAAGTAAAAAAATTTCCATTAAAAAAAGAACTTTTACAGTCAATCAAAAGTAAGATTTGTTTTTATTTTTATTATTTTTAAATTATGATTAATATTTTTAGTGTAACCTTTTTTAAAAAATAAGCATTTAAAAATATATTGCACCACTTAAAACTTACTAAACTAATATCAACATAGTTGATATTCTATCTCTTCACTCCTTTACTGTAAACAAACTAGAAACAATCTGAAATATTTTAATGTTATATTGCATTGCCATTGATTTGTAACATATGTACAAAATTTTAAGGAAATCCATTTGATATAAATCTTGAAATCTTTATTACAAAATTTATCCTAAACAAACAAATGAACAAAAGCCTTTAAAAACAGCTAAAAAAAAAGTAGTAAAACAGTATTTATTAATCCGCTTCTAAGTTTTTATGATATTCACAGGTTAAATATAGTAATATGTATATCCATAGTTTGTTTAGTAAGAATATATATTTGTTTATATTTAAAGAAAATTTTGTTGTCTCCTTAAATAAAAATTGTGTCAACAAAATAATTATTAAATGAAAAATTGATAAAATATAGTAATTTAAATCAATAATTTAATAAAGTCATTCTCTTAGTTTGACTTCTTTATTAGAAGATACTATAGGAGATTTTGATTATATAAGATAAAAAAATGACTAATGTTTATTTTTTTGCTATTGTTGTTTTTGAACACTAATTTACAAAAAGCATATAATTAAATGTCATATAAATAATCAAATATAAAAATAATTGATATATGTTTTTTTAATAATTATTTTAAAGCCCTTATAATTTGTTATTAAACTAAAAAAATTATCACATAAATTTAAATTAAATGCAATAATAATAATTCTTTTTACCAATAGAGAAAATATGACAAATGTTATAAATATAACATAAATGTTATAATGTTCGTTTTTGAAAAAGTTGTTTGGCATTGAAAGTGCATTACCATTATATTTAGTGTTCTTAATATTTTCTCTGTGTAAAATATAGTGTTATTATTATATGTAATTTATAATTATTATTATCATATCAATTGTAATTAAGATCTGTCATTAGTATTAAATTTAAAATAAACTTTCCATATAATTTTTGATGTAAAAGGTGTTTTTCAAAAACAACACATCTCAAAATATTTATGAATTATGTAAATATATATCTATCAAGAGCTATCAGTTAATTGAGAAGAAAGACCACAGTGTTTCTTGATCTTAAAAAACCAATAAATCTTTATTCTACAGTGGATTGATAATGATTGAAAATGTTGATATTGATCATAATTATAATATTTATTATTTTTGATGTTGTTATTGAATTATTAATAAGTTGTACAGGATAACATATGAACTGACACTTGATTAAAGTTTATTATAGATTACTGATTTATTCATTTACATAATTTAAAATATATTTATATAATCTCATGAAAACATTCTGTGATGTTAATAAAGGAAGTTGTCTTATGAAGTGAATGATGGGAAGATTATTTTGTTTTGTATATATGTTGTATGTGTTTTGTTGAATTTCATTTGAAAAAGGCTTTTGTGAAAAAATGTAAGTAAATTTTTGTTTTTGTTTTTATGCTAGTATTGTAATGTTATATGATTTTCTTTTATAAATGTTATTGTCTTTTTCATTATTCAAGTTTATACAAATTTTATAATTTTTTGTTATAAATTCGTGCAAGATCTTTCTTATAAAGTTTACACATTTTTTCTCTCTTTTTTTTTCACATTTTATTTTAATTTTAAAAACTGTTTAATTTTATATAGAATGTGTATTTTTTTAGATCTATACTTGTTTCTTCACGAATGAATTATTGAATTTATTGTAAGTAAAACTCTTGTTAGGTTAAACCTATTTTTTGATGAATATTTTTAATATCTTTCTGTCAATTTCAAATAAACAAATGAGCAATCTGGAATAATAGGCGGAGTTTAGTGTCTCACATAGGGCTTTTTTTCTGAAATATCAATAGACAAAACTATTTTAGAATTATTAATAATAATAAATCATGAAAATGAACAACTAAGCTGAAGGCAGAAAAATTGACAATAAAGAACAGATATAAGAAACAATTCCAGAAAATAACAAGAAAACCAATGCAATGCTACAAACATAGATACTGATGATAAAGATAATAATAATTTTAATTGTTCATAAACTTCTGCAATTAAATTAACACATTTATGACCACTATTATTAGATATGTGGTTTTTGAATGATGAGTACAAATGTGACTTTATTGGATACAGTTTTTAATGTGTTTGTACACAATAATTAACCCTATATATAGTGCTTTCAAATATATAAAAAGTTAGATAACTGACTAGAAAAGTAGACAATAAAAAATTAGTGAGAACTGAATTGGTTAAACAAGCTTTTGTTAATGGTAGAAAGCTACCTTTTAGATCAGGGATGATGAGTTTTTGTGCATGTAGTAAACGTGATGCATTATAAAACTAAACTTGATATATTGAAGCTCTCATTATAAAAACAAAGAGTCCACATCTTTGTAAAGTAATACTTTAAACAGAAAATAATTTATATTAATATTCAGAAAAAAAGTTTATAACACAAATTCCAATTTAGTGTATCAAACTAAAAAAAGTTCTGTTCCACATTTATTCGACAAATATATAATTTTTTTTTTCTCATGTGTCATAGTATCAGCCGGGAAGCGAACACGCCAACCCGGGACAACTGCTTGTAAAGCTCTATCACTGACCTCTCGACCACCCATTGACACTTATATCGACCACCCATTGACACTTATCTTTGATGCAAATAATCTAGAATGATCCTGCTATAATTTTTAACTTTTATTTTGTAATCGGTTATTCTTTATAAGTCTTAATTTTGTTTCTTATGGAAATTATTTTTTTTCATGAAAGTAATTCAGATTTAAAAAATGATCTGCAGATTTCGTTTACAAATTTAAGTCTAAACATTTAAATTCTGGTGAAAGCGAGGCAAATTAAGAATGGAATTAAAATTAAAAGTGTAGAGAGTTTGATACTTGTAAGTCAAATTGTAATAATAAGTCTCATCTAAGTAAACAAGTGCCAATAGCATTTCTCCCAACAAACCCTGATCGTTTAATCTAATGACATAGCTGTGATGTCTTCACCCTTAAGTTTTTCAGAGGGGTAGAAAACACAATCTGATAGATGGCATAAACGAGTACAAAGAATTATAGCTAAAATATCTGAAACTCGACTGAACAACTCTTAAAACCGTTGCACCGCAAATAGCTCTTAATAGTTTTACATATCCAACTTCTTCTGTTAACAAGACTGTAACAAGTGCGCGATGTTTTCCTCTAGCAGTTTATATATCCCCCTGAGTTCTTTTGTTTAGTCTTATCTGCTACATTCCAAAAACTTAATCGCGTTTTCCAAATCTGTTTTATTGTTCTTACTTTAATTAGTTATTTCTATCTCTGATAAAAATAATCCCACAACTTGCTTTTAATTATAATTATTTTCCATTATAATTATTTTTACTTTCGACTAAAATAAATCGAAAACTTCTGGAGTAAATTGTCTCTAGTAAACTCGCTGTTTATTTCTCACAACGAATACAACACTTCCTCCCCTCACTCCAGAAGTTAGAGTTTATTTACGTTACACATAATCATCCAATATGCACGGTTTCCTTTTTCAGCTTGGAGAAAACTTGATTTTTCTTATTAATCGATATAACCTTGAAAATTGTGTGAACTCTTCTTTTTTCTCACCGCCTTGAGTGCTTTTTTCTCTCGCTTGGAGAGACTCTGGGTTTTTTCCTGTTCTGCGGTTTTTGTCTCTGGCCGCTCACTGTCTAAAGATTTCAATTCTAAAAAATCTTCGAATGTGTCAATTTCATTTTCACTTTCGGCCATCTTTTCCTGTAGTTCCATTACATACTGCTGCCAACTCTCTACCTGTTCGGATAATTTTGACATTGCAAGTTCGCTTTTTAAATCTTCATTCGATCTTTCCAAAATCTGACATTCTGAAAATTTGCTTTGTGATTTTTTACTAAATTGTGAATTTTGTTGTTCAAGTTCTTTTAATTTATTTAATTCATAAACATTCAGTTTTAATTTGTGCACTTCTTTTGATAGTTCTTTAAATTGCAAGTTGAGTTGTAGCTTCGATTGCATCTTTCTCTCAAGCATGGTAGCTAATTTTTGGTTTCGTGATATGTCCTTGTCTTTGTGAAAAAGTCCTATCTCTCACAGCCATGCTTTGTCCCTTAGTTGATACATAGCCAATGGTACATGTTGTATCATCTGTGCTTGGATTACATTTTGTTTGTCGTGGTTTTTTGCATACAGCTATTAAATGTCCTTTAAATCCGCAGTTAAAACAGTTTTCTTTTCTCCATTTACAATTTTTAGATACATGGCCAGTTTTACCACAGCAGAAACATTTCACTGTTAACATTTTCTCTCTATAAATATTTTCATTCTTTGGCTGCTGGCTTTGATCTGTTTTGTAAACTGCCATCTTTTTGGTCTCTTCTGAGTTGTTTCTAAAAGCTATGGCTTGCTCAATTACTGCTTCATATGCCATTCCTTTTTTAATAGCCACTTCGTATGATAAGTCGCTTTCCGTTAACAACGTCTGTCGCAATCTTTCGTCGTACATTCCCCACAATAATTGATCCAGCATAGCTTGTTCTAAAAATTCGCCATAATCACAGTTTTTTGCCAGCTGTTTTAATGCTATATCATAGTCTTTAATTTTTTCCTCTCTGGCTTGCTTTCTATTTCTCAGAGTTAATCTAGCTACATGTCTAGATGGCTTTGGGCTAAAATAGTCCGTTAATTTTTTAACCATATCTTCAAACTGTACTCCATCAGTTATCGGTCCATCCCATAATTTATTAATAATTTCTATGACTTTGCGTCCTCCTAAACATAAAAGTGCAGCCACTTTTTTTTCATTATTTTTTATCCCATTTAACTTGAAAAAATTTTCCAATTGAATTATATAGAGAGGCCATTCCTCGGCATTTTCAATGCTAAATTCAGGAATACTGCTTTGTCCTAATGACATTTTACTTCTTTCCGAATGTATTGATTGATTTTCTCGTCTGGCTTATTCCTTCAAGTTTTACTAGCTTCGAAACTAAGACTGTGCCAATCTTGTGATGTCTTCACCCTTAAGTTTTTCAGAGGGGTAGAAAACACTTACAATCTGATAGATGACATAAAAGAGTACAAAGAATTATAGCTAAAATATCTGAAACTCGACTGAACAACTCTTAAAACCATTGTGCCGCAAATAGCTCTTAATAGCTTTACATATCCAACTTCTTCTGTTAACAAGACTGTAGAAAGTGCGCGATGTTTTCCTCTAGCAGTTTATATATCCCCCTGAGTTCTTTTGTTTAGTCTTATCTGCTACATTCCAAAAACTTAATCGCATGTTTTCCAAATCTGTTTTATTGTTCTTACTTTAATTAGTTATTTCTATCTCTGATAAAAATAATCCCACAACTTGCTTTTAATTATAATTATTTTCCATTATAATTATTTTTACTTTCAACTAAAATAAATTGAAAACTTCTGGAGTAAATTGTCTCTAGTAAACTCACTGTTTATTTCTCACAACGAATACAACAATAGCCAACTGCTAGGTCAATTTATACATACAAATATGCAAATGTATGATAATCAGCGACTAGTTTAATGTATGTTTATATGGATGTGGATATGTTAATGTATTTACTAATATTCTCTTTAGTCGTGCATTAACAATAATACACGGTATCAAAAGCCTGGTTTAGCAAAGTAATAAATATTGTTTTATATCAACCATTTATTACCGTAATAGTTGATAATTATCTACATTCTCCTGTAGATATTTACAAAGGCAATAAACCTTTAAGCATGTGCGCTTGAAAATACGAAGGTAGGGACCTCTACAGGTCATAACCATAAGCTTACTCTTTGGAAGAAAAGAGGGGAACTATATTTTATTACTTTTTATCTACAATATATACATATGTTATAATTTATTCGAACATATATATCTATACAAATTGTAAATAATATGAATTTCATCACTACACGGGATTTATTTTTCAAAGATTAAAAATTACGGAAAAAAAAGAATAAAATAAACCGCATTAAGTACTATGTTAGGTATATAGATGTAAACTTTAAAATGCAAATTATCAAAAATATAGTGAATATTTATTAATTTAAACTTTAATTCAAACACTTTAGATAGAAATAAATGGTAATTTAATAAAAGTAATTGAATTTTTTTTTATCCATATATATTTAGTGAAATGAGATTTAGAGAAGACTGATTATTTGCTAAAGGGAAGAAGGGAAAGCCTTAAGGTAAAATAAACATGTAAATTATTGTTATGCCACTAAACTTTAATAATAAAATTGAAAATTTGAACTTATTTTAATTTAAATTATGCATTTGCCTTTGAGAGCTAGTGATTTTTCTTATAAACAACTATCTAAAAATGACATTTTATATATTATTTATATACAGTTGAGAACATATTTTTGGCATTAATTTAATATAAATGTTAGGAAACAAATAATTTTAATATAAAACGACAGCCAATTTTAATTCTAAACTAAATTTAAAAAGTAATGTTGTAGTTTAGCTCTACGAAGACAGTCTTATGAGAATTAAAAATTCTCTACTTATTTCTGTCATTTTAATACTTGATTCATTACAGATACAAAATGAATTAACACTACAATAGTATATGAATTACAAATTATAGAATATTATTTAAACAATGCTATATATAATTAAAATTTGACTATTAATCCTCATTATCAATTATAAACTGGAAAATGTCACCAGAATTTGGAACTAGCTCTCAAGTTGAATATTAAAATTTTAAAAAAGTAATATTCATTCTTAATGATATATTAGAAAAAGGAAATCCACAATTAGTTATCTTGATTACTCACTAATGTTTTAGTCATTCTATACAAAGTAGAATTTAAAATCCCCATCGTAATATATGTAATTTAAAATTTCAGATTAAAATCTGTATCTTATTTTAACAGTATGATCTCTTTACTCATCTTCAGAGCAATCTACTCTAAACTTGAGTAATCAATTGATGATCAGTGATATAGAACTATAATATCCACATCATTGGGCCAGTTTCAGACTTTTGTCTTCATCAGTAAAAAGTAGGATTTAAATCTGAAACTAATACACTTGTATATATACCAGGTAATTTTTACACTTTTATGTTATTCAATCTCTTAAAAGAATGTGAGTTAGCATATAAGAAAGCCATATGAAATTATTAGTGATATTATTCTAAGTTTAATTAGCTTTTCATTTTAAATTAAAATAGTTTCCAAATGATAACATACCTATTGATCAACTAACAATAGACTAAAGGTTCACAATCAATATTTCTAATTAATTTTTAATCTATGCCTGAAGCTCTATTGCTTTATCTAAACAGTTTTAGTTATCCTGCTGTTTCCCTTTAATTTATAATTATTATAGTTTTTATATTATATTTGTGAGAATTTGAAAAATGACTGAATACCTTTATTATTCAGGAGTTTAAAAAAAGTTCAAGCATCAGAAATAACAAAGGTAGCTTGTTTGCAAAGCATGAACCTTGGGATCTGCCACATTATAACATTGCATCAAACTATGCAAGCCACTTGCAATTTAGCAAAAATGCTATGGTGATTATGCAACATTAATTTTCCCTTATTTGAATATTTAATTCTTTTGAGTAATATATGCATATGCTTTAAGAAGCATACGTTCTTTCTTTTATTTAGCTGAATACACTTTTAATGATGTGCAGCATAATCATAGTTCTGATGTCATTGCTGATTTTTTATAATTCATATTCATTATCCATATTATGTAAATCAGCTGATTTAAGTATTTCATCTGTGTAATAATTGAATGATGTTTTTTCTTTTATTTATCATGATTTTGTGCTTGGCTATGAACCAAGTATTTTTACTTTCCTTTTTTTCTCATTGCATTCTATATATATATATATATATATATATATATATATATATATATATATACAAATCAATATATATATCAAAATACAGTACAATTTATATAAATTATATTCTTTTAGAAGTACTTTCGACTATACACTTTGTAGTCTTTATCAACTATATAACGTTGAATAATCAAAACGAGACAACCCTTAACAATACCCATAGTTCAATTCAGATTTCCCACAATTCTGTTATCTTAACATTTGATGACTGGCGATTCATTAACATTTGACGATTTCTTGAAATCAACATAGCCTCTTTTATTTTACGTTTATTATGACAACGTTCAATTTGAATAATTTTCATATTTTTATAATCAAATTTAAATCCATATTGACAAGATTTATTATAATCAAATATAACAGATGATGAAGGTTTATTTACATCTGTTCCATATTGATTCTCTTTTTGAATTCTATTATATAAAAGCATATGTTCTTTTATTCTCTTCTCAAATGTACACTTAGATTCACCAATGAATTGTATACCGCATCCACATATCAATCTATATATAATAGAATTTTGATTAAACTTTGAATTTTGAATTTTAGAATTATTAAGCAATCTATTTATGTTATTTGTAGAGAAAAAAGCAATATGACACAAACCATTATAAATTTTCCTAATAAACTTGACCTGCTCATCTGATATAAATGGCATTGAAATCCATTTCATTTTGATATTTTTATTTTTAATTTTATTATAGTGTTGATTTCTTTTAAATCCTTTAATAATATTAGCAATAGCATTTTTATAATAGCCAATTTTTAACAAGTCATTAACAAATAAATGTACATTTTTAATTTTGTGATAAAATTAAAAATGTACATTTATTTGTTAATGACTTATTAAAAATTGGCTATTATAAAAATGCTATTGCTAATATTATTAAAGGATTTAAAAGAAATCAACACTATAATAAAATTAAAAATAAAAATATCAAAATGAAATGGATTTCAATGCCATTTATATCAGATGAGCAGGTCAAGTTTATTAGGAAAATTTATAATGGTTTGTGTCATATTGCTTTTTTCTCTACAAATAACATAAATAGATTGCTTAATAATTCTAAAATTCAAAATTCAAAGTTTAATCAAAATTCTATTATATATAGATTGATATGTGGATGCGGCATACAATACATTGGTGAATCTAAGTGTACATTTGAGAAGAGAATAAAAGAACATATGCTTTTATATAATAGAATTCAAAAAGAGAATCAATATGGAACAGATGTAAATAAACCTTCATCATCTGTTATATTTGATCATAATAAATCTTGTCAATATGGATTTAAATTTGATTATAAAAATATGAAAATTATTCAAATTGAACGTTGTCATAATAAACGTAAAATAAAAGAGGCTATGTTGATTTCAAGAAATCGTCAAATGTTAATGAATCACCAGTCATCAAATGTTAAGATAACAGAATTGTGGGAAATCTGAATTGAACTATGGGTATTGTTAAGGGTTGTCTCGTTTTGATTATTCAACGTTATATAGTTGATAAAGACTACAAAGTGTATAGTCGAAAGTACTTCTAAAAGAATATAATTTATATAAATTGTACTGTATTTTGATATATATATTGATTTGTATATTACATATATTGTGAAACGAATACAGATATCAAACTTTATTTATTACATATATATATATATATATCAAGTTGATAGACTGTAGACCAAACATATAACTGTTTTGTCTTTCATGGTCTCAGAACACAGACTTATATTCCAGATTGTCTTTAGTATGATTATATAAATATTTGTGCTGTATTTATTGTGGTTGTGATGTTGGTTATTGTTCATCTATAGTATATGGCTATGTAATCTGGGTCAGTGTCTCTTATAATTTAACTCTTGTGTGTTCATCCTACTGAGTTTTATTGGCATTCAGAAGCTGAAGCTCATATTATATTTTGGCACACAGATCTTTTTTATTTTATCCAGTAGTTTCAGAATATAAGGCAAGTTGACCCATGGCTTTGTATCATCTTGTGGTTTTATATTTTGCTTTATTTTTATATTATTTTTTTTTTACTTTCTTTTATCAATATTTCTTTATTGTACCCCATGCTACATAGATCTTTCATATATTCATTTATATTATTTTTTCTGTCTGCTTCAAATTGTAATGCCTGAAAAGTAATTGAGACAAAGTGATGGATAAATAAAAATGATGATGTTGAAGATTTTTGATGGGAATATTATGATTTAGTCTGATTAAAGATACTACATTAACAGAAGTGTAACTTGGGGGATCATCATTTTGATGTTTTCAGGTTTGATCTGAAAACAATTTACATTATTATATTTTGAATTGAAATAGTAAATATTTACTTACATCTGAAAATATAATTTTTGTTGCATTCAAAGTTGGACTTTATAGGAAAATATATAATCTGAGAAAGCATAAAGAATTGAAATTCAAAAACACTTAAGATAGCTACAATGTATGTTGAGAAATGTTATTAATAATCTAAATGAGTATGATGTTTTGATAGTAGACAAAATAAAAATATGCAGACACACTTATAGTGGTGATGAGTAAGCAGACAAATTCCAACTAGTCACAATAAATGCTTGCAGATAGATGAGTGTGGCCTCAGTCTTTAACGTTTCTAAATTTATTAAAGAAGAAATATTCATATTTGTTTAATATGACAATTGAAGATAGAAATTCCAATAAAAGGGTAAAAAAATCTTTGCAAATGGTGTTTATTAATTATGTTAAGGAGGTGGTAATGCTCCATTGTTTTGCTGTTTGACTGCAAAGAGGACAACAGAATCTAAACTTATGCTGGTCATTGTTTTGGAAAGAAAATAACTAGCAATCTGGACTGCAATTCCCAAAACCAGAATTTATAGATGATCTATTTATTAGTCACTGACAGTAAGACATGATATAATTTTTTCCAATATTTGATTTTTTGTGAGAACAGAGATCAGGATGACTGTGCAAAATTGATCATGTAATCTATTTTAATGAATTTGTTTTTAATCAGTGATAATCTATATGTGGGAGGGAGAGAGAAGTGTAGGTCTGTATGCTAGGAAGTATTCTATATATTCATTAATCTTCCTCTAGATATAGAAACCAGGAATTATACAAAAAGATTGTCAATTTGAAAAATTTGGATGCTGATGAAAATGACTTTTTGTTCCATAACTGTTTAATGCAGACTGAATTTATCTTTTGATAAAAAATATGTGGTTTAAAATTTTAGAATAAAAAATAATATTCTTTTATATCAAAAAAATAGACCTTGTCAAGAAGTGAAGAATACATTTTAGAATGTGAATTAGTGATTTTACCAAGTGAGGAGATAAAATTGTTTAAACTGTTTTGAAATGAAGTTCTTGAAGCAATATAACACAGATGCAGCATGTGATTCAGAGGATTGTAAAGAATAGCAGTGCAAGACAAGAAAATTATACTTTCTATAAGAATTCTTCATGTTGAGGTTTTCTTTTCCTCATAAAACCTTTTACACCAGAATAATTATATTTTTAGAGAGAAGAAGAATCACTTAATTATCCAACAAATATATATAATATCAAATAATATAAGTATAATAACAATATTCACTAGAATAAAAACTACAAAATTTTAAAAAATGCCTGTATAAAATTAAAGATTAAAATTCTTTGCTATAGCTAGCTTCGGTATATTCCACCATCTTAAGTAGCAAACCGTTAATATTTAAATATGATCAAACTCTCACACCAGTAACGTTCTCACGTGAATTACCTACTTTCCATAAATTGTGAATATTAACACAATGACACTGTTTATTCAACACATTATCTGTACTATTTATAAAATAGGACTCCTTAATTCTTCTTTTCCTCAAATCATTTTCCATATGCATTGAAAAAGAGGATTAGGGAGCATGAATTATTATATAATAAGTTGTGTTGTTCTGCAGATAGATATAAATCTGTTTTTGCAGAACATGCTGTGAGTTGTAATGGAGAATTCTGCTTTGATAGAGTTTTTATTTTGCATATGGAAAATGATTTGAGGAAAAGAAGAATTAAGAAGTCCTATTTTATAAATAGTACAGATAATGTGTTGAATAAACAGTGTCATTGTGTTAATATTCACAATTTATGGAAAGTAGGTAATTCACGTGAGAACGTTACTGGTGTGAGAGTTTGATCATATTTAAATATTAACGGTTTGCTACTTAAGATGGTGGAATATACCGAAGCTAGCTATAGCAAAGAATTTTAATCTTTAATTTTATACAGGCATTTTTTAAAATTTTGTAGTTTTTATTCTAGTGAATATTGTTATATATATATATATATATCATCATCATCATCAACCATTATCAATCCACTGCAGGATGAAGGTCTCTCCAAGTTTAATCCATCTTCTCCGATCTTTAGCTTCTCTTCTCCACAACACCCCTGCACATTTTCTTATTTCATCCATCCATCTCACATGTGGTCTCTTTCTGGGTCTTTTACAATCTCTTGGAATCCAGTTTAAAATTTCAATTGTCCATCTATTATCATCTCTTCTAGCAATACGTCAAGCCCAACGCCATTTCAATCTTTTAATTTTTTCAATAAGGTCAGTAACACCTGTTTGTTGTCTTACCCATACATTGCATTTTCGATCTCTTCTTGTTACTCCCAACATACATCTCTCCATACTCCTTTGAGTGGTCTGAAGTCTCTGTATTGCTCGTCTATTAACTGTCCAAGTCTCAGATCCATAAGTAAGAACTGGTAAAACACATTTGTTAAAAACCATCCTTTTCAAACACATAGGCATATTTCCTTTTAGTATCAAGTTATTTCTACCAAAAGCACTCCAACCAAGTTTAATTCTATGATTAATTTCCTCCATTATGTTTCCATCTGTATTAAAAATCTGACCAAGGTATTTGTAACTGTTAACTTCTTCTAATTCTTCATAATCAATCTTTATTTTCATATTTTGAGCAAATCGATTAAACATTACTTTAGTATTTTTAACATTTATCTTTAGTCCTACTTTTCTACTTTCATCTGCTAACTCCTGCAACATTTCCTGCAGCTCTGAAGCATTATTTGCAAAAACAACTACATCATCTGCAAAATCTAAATGACTTAAATACTCTCCATTTACTTTCACTCCTTTAGTTTCCCATTTTAATCCACAAAATACTTCTTGCAGCATTGCTGTAAAGAGTTTTGGAGATATGGAGTCACCTTGTCTTACACCTTTCTCAATGTTGATCTTTCCAGTATCATTATGTAATCTAATTGTTGCTGTTGCATTTTTATAAATATTCTTTAAAATATGACAATATCCTGGATCTATACCTTGATGATCCAATGCTTTAATCACTGAAGAAATGTGTATAGAATCGAATGCCTTTTCATAATCTACAAATCCAAAACATAATGACAACTCATATTCGTTTGTCCTTTCTATGACTTCTCTCAATACCTGGATATGATCTATTGTACTAAAACCACTTTTAAATCCAGCTTGTTCTCTTGGTTGGTGGAAATCCAAAGTTCTCTGTAGACGAGTTGTAATTATCTTGGTAAAAATTTTATATAAAACTGATAAAAGGCTGATAGGTCTGTAATTTCTAATATCTTCTTTATCACCTTTTTTAAATATTAATATTATTACTGCATTCTTCCAATCTTCCAGTACATCTTTATCATTTAGACATTTGGTATATAACTTTGCTAAAATTGTTTCTATTTCTTCACCTGCTTCTTTTAATATATCAATTATAATTCCATCATTTCCTGGAGCCTTTCCTTTCTTCATACACTTAATTGCATGTCTCACTTCTTCATTTAAAATTCTGGGCAATTCGGAAGATGTAATAGATATAGGAGGTACTTGTTCTTTATTACTATATAATTCTTGATAAAAATCTTCTACCAATTTCATGATGTCATCTCTCTTTTTAGTAATAATTCCATATTTTTTTCTTATTGCAGATATAAATTTCCTACCAATACCAAAATGTTGTTTAACATTTTTGAGACTTTTATTTTCTTCTACAGCTTTCCTTGCTATTTCACAGTTATACTTTCTTATATCATTTTCAACTCTTTTTCCGTACCATTTTACAAAATTCGAGATATTCAATTCTTTTTAATACATCATTTTTGTATATCTTCATATTCCTTCTTTTCTTCATAAATTCTCTAGTCTCAGTAAAAATTTTATTAGTCAATTGCTGCTTTTTTCTACCAGCTATGTTTGTTGCAGTTTTTAAAAGTGTATCAGTTATTTTCATATTAATTTCATTCAAATCTGAATCATGTTCAAAATCTCCTAACACTTGAAACCTATTTGTAAGTTCTAATTTAAATTCATTAGAATGTTTCTGAAGATTAGTTCTCATAGTGATGAAGTAGTAGAAGATTTTTATATGGATGTACAAAAGGCTTTTGATCAGAGTAAACAACATTTTAAAATTGTTATGGGAGACTTTAATGCTAGAATTGGTAGACAAATGAAAGATGAAATTTCTGTAGGTAATTTTGGTTATGGTAATAGAAATGAGAGAGGACATAGACTTGTGGAGTTTGCAGAAAAAGAAAAACTTTATATTATGAATTCATTTTTTGAGAAAAATGTTAAAAGGAAATGGATATGGAAGCATCCAAATGAAGGTACAGCAGAATTGGATTATATTTTGACTAACAGAAAATACATATTTCAAGATTGTAATGTTCTTAATAAATTTAACACAGGAAGTGATCATCGATTAGTAAGGTGTAAGTTACGTGTTAATGTAAAACTAGAGAGACAAAAATTATTAAGAAAAACAATATTTACAGTTGATATTCCTAATCTTCCTAATCTTCAGATATATATATATATATATATATATATATATATATATATCTGAAGATTAGGAATATATATATATATATATATATATATATATATTAACTGAAAAGCCCTTACCCTAGATTGTAACAGTCTAAATTAATATTAATAACACAATATACAGCTATTACCATACAATCCGGTCATGGACAGGGTATACCACAAAGGCTAATCACAGCATCACTTGAAGATGCATCAAGTTACCTAACTAAACTGTATTTTTCTTTTAATTAACTATAATTCTCCTTACTTATTGGATTTCAAATGGCATTCTCAAATCTTAATTTATGATTTATAATTATTATTTCGATGACTGTTTCTTAAAACCACACTATGACATTAATTTACACTTTTTATTTGTTTAAGACCCGATGACAGATCATAGACATTATTGTATAATTTATGAAACTGCTAATCATTACATGGTGAATATGGGCCATTAAATCAGATAGTAATAATTATAATCTGCTCCATAACACCATAAACAGTGGATTCAGGTTTAAAGTTTAAAAATGCTATATAGAGTGAATGCTTTGCAATGGAAGATAAACAATGTGAATTTTAAGTTATTTCTTCATTAATCCAAATATTAAATTAAATCAATAGTAGTAAAACTCTTAGGGATAGATAAGGCATCTATTATAATTTTAGAAAATAGATTCAATTGTTCTACTGGCTAGAAAATTTATTATTAATTTAGATATTAATGTCACAAATATAATAGAAGTAGCAGATTCTAGATATACTCCAGAACTGACAAAGCAAAGCAGCTGTGATGCAGAAGATAAATTGGATTTTATTATGTCTTATACATCACAAAATACTCAAGAATGAACATTAAAATACTCTCTGAATGCTTCTGTAAACCATGAATATATCATCTTCAGGGACAATATGTGCTCTATTATTTACGGTCTATTTACTACGTTGAATTTCTGACTCTATATATGACTAATAGCAAAGGTAAAAGTAAGTTAGGCTATCAAAGTAACATTTATTTATGACTCAATAAATATTAAAATAGTAATTGGTTAACAATATTCATAATTTTAAATATACAATAAATAATATAAAATAACATCGCATATAATTTTCTACATGGACAATGTACATTAATTAGATAAGTAAATAAATAAAATAAAATACAATCATATGTACTTATTTTTGTGCATGGATATGTGCATGAGTTTCAGATAATACAATCTAAAATTTTATTACAAATATATTGATTTTTATTCTTATAGGGACGAGAGGTTCAAATTCAGACAATGGCATCTCCAATACATCAAAACCAGAACCACTGCACTTAGACCAAAATTATAATAACAATGAAAACAACTGAAATTGATAAACCTATGAAAGTTGACTATATGAGATATGAAATCAAAAGAAAATTTAAACTCCAATTCAGCTGTCTTAGGATACCATATAATTTATCTATAATAAATTGTGACCATAATTCACTTAATGCCCTTTTATGGTTGATAACAGAGCACATGTAACAAACATTAAGAGGAGTAAAACAATGTAAGTACTATAATGTATGGAGACTCTAATCAAACATACATTTGTATAACAAGGATCAATAATATACCTGTGGGTCTATTCATCCATGCAAGTAATAATGAGCAGTAAATACCCTCTGGGTTTTCTAACCATCATCAGAGTAACTAGTGTAATTGCAGAATGTTCAGTGAATTAACCACCAACACTGAAACAAACTTAAAGAATATACAAACCAATGGTAATAATTATTTTGCAGATTAACCATTAACACAGAATGATGTAAAGAATATAATACGAACACTTACTTTTCAGATAAATTAGAAACAAATCACCCTCATTAATGTACTAAATTGGAAGTCACATGCTGCTTTACAAGTGTAATTCAAGACCAAAAGATGTTATAAAAATACTACAGGAAACATTTGAGATAACAGCTGACCATAGACCAAATGATATGAAAGAATATTACTTAATATTATGACATGTGTATAAGCATAGAACCCTAGAAAAATGTATAGGATTAAGCCATAAGATACTGATATGTTATAGATTCATTGTACAAATCATGAGACCCTTCTGCAAGCACTGTTTCCTAAATTGACTCTCATCAGACCCTACACCCAAGTTAACAAGTAATTATTTTATACAACAAATTATATATACTGTGAACTTTACATATTTACAAAATAATATAAAATACAATAAAACATAAAATGCATGTTCATTAAATTACTATACTAGGTTCAAATACATGTTATTTAAATCCATTGGCTATTAGCCAATCAATTAATATGACCCTTCTTAAACTTAATGACAAATGTAATTCAAATAAATATTTCTCTTTTTTTTAAATATATAAATAAACAAACAAACTCCTTTTAAAAACTCGTTTTTATATGAGTAATCATATGATATATTAAATTATATTCTTTTTTTAAAAACAACATAGAATCTTAAAAAGTTGATTATATGCTTTTTCATCTCCATTTATAAGAAATACCCATAAGTTAGTTAATTTGTATATAAGTTCTCTGAGAATCTGTGATATTTGAGAGTTTGGATAGATATTTAAATCAAATTATCCTTGAAAGTTAATGGAATTGCAGGGCTTTGTTTTAAGGATTATTTCAAAATTGAAATGTTTTACTACTTTTGATTTATGAATGTTGAAGATAAAAAATGATTGGTAAAGAAAACAATTGTCTCATGAATGATATAATAGCAAAATAGTTTCCTGGTCAGCTGTTATTTATTTAAACATTATTGTAATTTCAAGCAGATAACTCACAATGTTATTTCTAATATAAGTTCAGAGGGAAACCATAATTTATTTTTTGACATCTGGATAATAGTACACAAAAGGATTAAATACTGCATTCCATTCTGCACATATATGACACTCCTATATGTATTAAAGTCCATGAAAGCAAAATTTATCCAAAGTTAAATACAGTACTTTATTCTGCAATTTCACAATACTACCATGGGTATTAAAGTTTTGAAGATAAAACTTTATTTGAGGCTTAAACATAGTCATAAACAATAAGAAATTTCAACTAGACTGACGTTTTAGGGCTACTATTCCTGTTGTCACAGTTAACAATAATTCATGTGCATTTCAGTTGTAGACCTTGTGGAAAATTACCAGCAGCTAGATTCACAGTTGGTGGACCCAAACAGATTTGTTAAGATTTAGGTATACATTTTGCTATTCACACTTGATGATATTGCAACCTAAATTATTTAAAAGAAGTTTTAATTTAACTTCCTTCTTTCTATTTACATTCCCTCCTTTTTTTCAAAGAGAAGTTTTCATTTTCACTATATGTTTAGCAGTAAACAAATATAAAAATAAATTTTTAATTTTTATTATACACTTGCTATCATTACAGCAGATCTCAAAAAAAAAAAATATCTCTAGCAGTTCTATTTTTTTTATGTCAATTAAATTTCTTCTCACTTGCATATCTGTTAAAAAAATGAAAAGAAAGGAGGAAAATGTGTTTATCTTATTGTATCCTATAAATTAATTTAAACGGAATTAAATAAAATTCTTCAATTAAACCAAAATAATGTTTAGGATTATTTAAAAAGAAAATTAAATAATAAGTATTTGTTTTTTATTTATTTCACTATACTTGAGGTATTATGATGTTGGTTTTCATCTTTAGGTTAAGCACAGTTTATCTGATTTAGTGTTTGGAAACAGAGCAAAACTAATATATGAAAGAAAGAGAAAAAAGGGAAATATAATAAAAAATGGAATTATATAATCTTACTTTTCAATAAATTTGAACCCAAGGGACAAGCATACTAAATGCAAGCCATGATAATCAAGTCATCTGTAAGAAGATAGAGAGATTTGTACTAGTTTTACCAAGCTATTTATATTTTGTACCAAAATATAAAGTTATAGTTTATATATATATATATATATATATCTGAAATTTATATTCCCTATATATATATATATATATATATATATAAGGGAATATAAATTTCAGATATTCTAATCTCTATTTCCAAATATATAGAGAAATGTGTGATAAAAAATGATGGATGGACTTGTAAAAGGCAAATCCAGATATTATTTTGCACTTCATAATAATGCGAATTTGCATATTTAAGAATTAATCAAATATACAATCTTGATATTGTATTGCTAAAAAATTGTTAGTAATATGCTATTATATATTTTTTCAAATGTAAAAGTAATATCCAAATATATTGCAACTAGGATTGATTTTATTGTTTGAAGAATTTAATCAGTCATTATGTTAAACAAGGGGTTCACAGATGAGATGGATGAACTTATTTTGAAAAATTGAAATTTTTGATAGGATGATAGCTATATTTTATTCTATATTAAGGATTCTATTATTTTGATTATGACAGAAGATATGAAGATGAGATGCAAATTATCAAGAATGGTGGCAAATATATCTTTTTTTTTCAAAAAAAAACCATGAAGACTGGGTAGAATTTATTATAGGTATATTAATTTTGTGAGTTTGTATGGAAAGATGATAATTGATCAAATAATAGATGATAGACATAATGTAGCTAGCTTTCTGGTAAGAAATCTAGTTTAACATTATTCTCCTCTCTCAAAATATCATGATCTATATTGACCAAAAGCAAAAGAAGTAAGATGATTAAAATTTTGGAATTATGAGATAGCAAGTTTCTTTGGTTCAATCACTATAAAAGAAGAATGAGTTTTTTTAAGTTTATTGCCAAAACTCCATAGAATGTAACACTTGTACCAAATTCAGCTACATAAATTATAGTTATTTTAATTGACAAATATGCAGCAAAGATAAGTCAATTTTCTTACTTCTTGCTTGACTATGTCTTTGATAAGATGCTCTTTATGTGTAATAAGTTTAAATCTTTCATTATATTACCAAGGAATCTTTATATTTATATATAATCTTTGATAGATATCATTGCTATATTGATAAGGAAGAACCAAGCTTGCATGAGATTCAAATTTAAGATATTGATTTTATTAATATAATTATAAAGTTGAATTACTTTCCTTGCTATGATTTAAAATATAGAATTGTTTGTTCGTCCAAATCTTTGTTTATCTTGATGTTAAGAATATGTTGATTTAAAAAAAACTAATTGGGTATAGGGATAAATCTATAAGAAAATGAAGATCTGGGAATAGAAAGTAAATCTGTCATTGTGGAATACTAAAAAACATGGGGTTTTTTAAAAAAAAAATCTTTTACCATTCACAAAGTTCTTATTTATGAAATATCATAAATCAACATTGGCTAATTGTATAAATATAAGAGCTCAATAAAGTAAAATATTTTAAAAAGTTCAAATAGAGAATTTACGATCATTTAAGTTATGAACTCCACCAGTAGCAGAAGGAGATGTTGAAAATTATCCATATAAGTCAACCTTCAAAAATAATGGGGAGAATTGATTTTACCATTAATAGATAGAATATTTACTTTCAGTAAAGAAGATGGCAGGAAGAGAATTGATTAATCCAGTTGCATAGTGAAATAGATATTGGATTGTGTTATATTCCATAATCATATCTGAATTTATAATTAACCAAGTAAATATAAAAACTGTAGAATAAAACAACAATGGGATGCAAATAAAGATACATTGTAGATTGTAAATTTGAGATAAAAATATTTTAAGCAGATTTGAAAAGAGTTAGCTGCTGCTAATTTTCAAAAAGAGGGAAAATATCTATTAACCAGAGAAGGTGAAGTTCTGTTGTGATACTAATATATTAATACTCTTTGATTTATTTGATATGTTTTTACTTATGGATCCTTTTGTAATATTTCACACTTATGGATCACTTCTGCATATCATTTAATTGAGTAGCAACAAAGGCCTGACTACCATTGCTTTGATGAAATACGGTAGTATTTAGAGTAGATATGAAAATGCTAGACAGAGATATTTCATTTCTGGTAAATTACTTTCTCTATTTGAATCAATTTTCTAAGTTATGTTCTTTTTTAATGATCTATAGTTTTGTTCCTTTTTTTCCTTAGACTAACAAAATTCTTTGAAGTGATTTGAGAGTAAAATATTCTCATTTTGACTGACTTTATTATTAACTTGCATTTCTAAGTCATTTGAAGATTTAAAGTAATTGTTGACATTATTTGATGTTATAAATCAGGGTCTTAAACATGTGCAGTAGAACCCATTGGTGGATGGTAATTGGTTTAATGCCATAGTACTTTCATTTTTTTTTTAAAAAAACTGCATCTTTATTTTATGATCCTGATTTATAAATTTTTTATTGACTTTGTATATTTTAAGCATATTGTTAATATTTAGAATTTTGTATTGAATGTGTGTTCCTAATATCATATGTTCAATATGAAATTTTAAAAATGTGAAATGTAAAAATCTGGTAGATGATGCCATGTGTAATGTAAAAATGTGGTAGTTGACATATTGTTATCTCTGAAATATTTTAAAGTGGGCAGTAAATTAAAAAAAAGATTAAAGACCCCTGGTAGAGATGGAGCCAGTCTGATATTTGCTATTTTGGTGAAGACTTATAATTGCATTTCCTGTTGATTATGAAATATATTTAAGTTTTTTCTATGAATTTGGTTAGGAATATTCTGTTATGTATATGAGGAATAGATAGCTTTGCAAATTAATGTGGTTTGTGAATTTTAAAACCATGAAGCTTGAAAAACCTATCCAACAATCCTTGACTTTTTTCTCACAGTGAAAACATTGAGATGACATTTTGAGAAAGGTTACCATCAAAGGTAATATACATGCAGAGTTAGAATGGGAGTAATTCTACATTTTTGGCTGCATTCATGAGAACTTGGGCAACGTTTTGCTTTTGCAAATATTAGAAATTACTTTCTTTTTTTGATCTTTAATAAAATGTCAAAGTATAATGCTGTGGGATGTATGTGGAAATTTTTAATCTGTCCTGATAGAATTGACAACACATATAATATTTAGTTAAAGAATAGAATATGCATTTGAAATATATCTTTTGATGGAGGGTTATAAACTTCAAAGATGATATGACGGTTATTAGAATAATCTAAAACTTTGCAGAAAATAGCTCCCCCCCCTCCGTCCCATAATTTTTTATCATTGAAAAATTTATAAAATCCTCAATAAGAGATTTCATAAATAAAATATTAGTATCTGTGCTTGATGCCTTGTTTTGCTGTTGTTAAATTATTTTAATGACGCAATCAGAAAAGATTTGTTGAACTTGGCATTAATTTAAAAATATTGATGTTTGATAACTTTTTATTTAACCTCGTTTATATTTTTATTTTACATCTTATTCATTTGTTTAAAATATGGTAGCACATTGTAATTATATTTGTATTACTTTTAAAATAAAATCATGTGTATGTATTTACTTTATATATTTATCTATGACATATTTTACTTATTGCGCACTTCACAAATTGTTTATGTAATGTTCTTTAATAAAATAAATAAACATTTTTAAAACATAATTAAAAGCGTTTTTAATTATATGAACGTTTTTCTTTTGAAATTTCTAAATTTATATATTAAAAAAAAAAAAATTTTGATTATTAATGCAAACTAATCTCTTATATATATTGTAATGGAAGGGAATGAAGAAAATAAAGTACTATATCTCACATTGAGACAGCTAAATTAAATGTAATGGAAGTTGATCAATTTTGATGTGATGGAATATGTTATCAAACTTCTCATTGGTTAATGTAACACACACACACACGCAGAGAGAGAGAGAGAGAGGACAAATAAATGAGACTCATTGTGTGGGTGTACAGATATCAAAATAATTTAAAAAGTCAACAAGCTTGCAAAAAAAAGGTGTAAAAAGGCAAAATATTTATGAACAGGATATAGAAAAATTATGAAATTGAACTCAAGATAAATTTAATATAAAATATAATGCATATGTCTCAAGTTTATTAAAATTTCTACAAACTTTATATGCTCGATTTTAAAATATACATCTCCATTTTAATATTCACTCTAAAATTATTTATTTCAAAACACACAAAGAAATTGTTATTCTAAGAATTTTAATTATTAATTACTAAGTAAGGTCAATAAATGTTAGTTTATTTAGGGAATAAGCTCTTAACATACCTATGCTTTTAAAACATTGATGGGGAAGCTCCATGTCTATTTTATACTACATGTGTGAAGAGTAATTTTATTCCATAATATTTCATATGCATACATCATTATATTATTAATTATTACATATGCACCAACTATTAATGTTCAGTGTCACAGGTAGTTAAAAATGAGAAACTTTTTCTTCCCTGTGATGTACAACCTGAACTTCTGCAAGTAATATGCTGATTTAAAATTCAGGCTCACAGTAAGATCCAACCCTGAATTCAAATATGGTCAATAAATGTTGGGTTTATTTAAAGAATAAGTTCTACTTAAGGCCATCTCTGCTTTAAAACACTTATTGACAATGGAATGCATGTTTATTTTATATTACATGTGTAAAGAAATTCATTCCACAAAATTTCATAAAATGTGTGTATAAACATATGTTAGGACAAAACATACTTATGGATTTAAGACAATAAGAACATCATCATAATATAAACTGGGGTAGAAGGCTGCCAAGAACATAAAGAAGAAAAACATTTCTCAGAAACAGTACATAAGATTTTTAGAAGATTGTCTTGCCTCAATGTTAAAAAGTATAAGATATAAGCATAAATATTCAGCAAATTTACATAGTTCAAAGTGCATCATTTTAAAAATTTGAAAGTGCGGTAAATTTCATTGCTGCTAATGTATATATATATATTATTTTATTCTAATACATTTTACCTAATAATTGGTAGAAGCATTGGTTATACATATGTGGTTCAATGTATAGATCTTTCTCACCAAAATTTCTCCCAAAAGCAAGCACTTTTATCTCAAAATGTAAATCTTTGTCATTGAACTAATGGATACAAAAAATTGTTGAATTAAATAACTATTCTCAAGCAAAATCACAACTCATTATATAATTATTTAAATTTGGCACTGATTACATTGCTATCAACTATACTCCACTGCCACAATATAGCATAAATAAATTTTAAACTTTTACATATTTCTAATTAACTTTAGATTTTGATAATAATTATGTTTAAAAAAATCTTTTAACTAATAATTTTTTATGATTTTAATTTTAAAACATTTGTATATGCAAGCACATACGTTTGAATGATTTTTTTTTGCTTAGTCTCTAATTTTTACTAAAAAAAATCAATAATTGCCTGTCAATATGAAGGATCTATAAATCTTTCAACACAAAAGCCATTTTATTTAAATCCCCCTCCTTCCCCCATTAATGAGCCACAAGGAAAGAGTTATCCTCTCCATTCCATTTAAAGAACCATAATTAAAGAGGTGAAAAACATGATCCTGAAAAATATGAATATCTGAAGGATTGTGGATATATTTGAACATTTATTTTAGTAATAGAACATAATAGAATCTGTATACATCTTAAGTAAAAAAAAAGTCCTTAAAAATAAATAAATATAAACAAAAAATTACTTTGACAGTTTGGTTTATTTTCAAATTTCTAACATTTAAATATTCATCATATATAATAATTACTATTCTATAATAAGGCTGAATTCAAGAAACAACATTGTAATGTGCATTTTTCTTCTCCTATAGTCATCAAAATATTTATTTACATAGTACAAGAGGAAATAAGAAAATGCGTTTATATTTATAATAATAAAAAGAGTCGAGAGATTGGGATCAAAAAGCCACATTTGACGCACGAGCCATATTTTGCCAACCCGTAGTCTAGAAAAAATCTCAAAATATAATATATAATTAATATTTATTAATCATTTTCATAATTTTCTAACTGAATTTTTTACTTCTGATACGCAAAGAAAGAGGGAAGGGGGGGGGAGACATTTTTTATTATTAAATTATTAAAAATTTGAGAAAGAAGAAGGATTATAATAATAAAATTTACAATGATGATGGACACAATTGTTTGGTAAAATTTATTTGATGTAGTTTCATAGAGATTTTATAAGAAATGAATAATTTAATGAGTTTGAACGATTTTTCTACCAGTATAATAGAAGCATTGATTGTCATGAAATATATGAAATTTGGTAAAGCATTTAACTATGAAGAAATTTACATGCAAAGAATGTAATAAATGCATATATTTATTTTTTTAATTTACAAATTCTGGTCATTTTATTAATGATAATAAATTATTAAATAGAATAAAATATTATTAAAATTACTAAAATTAACAAATAAAAAAGTGAATATTAAATAGTTCTCATTAAGCCCCCCCCCCCATTTAAATATGTTTTTTTTTTTTCAGCAATGTGTCATAGCATCGGCCGGGACGCGAACCCACAACCGTCTGCAACCAACTACTTGCGGCTGCCCCCCCATTTAAATATGTTTTTCAGCAAATTTTTAAAGTTTTATCAAATTTTATTTTTTAAAAAATATGGTTAGAAACACTTTTTAATAGTTTATTTAGTCATACTCATTATCGCTATGATGAGTTTTAAAATAGTTTAATAAAGAGTGTTGTAAATTCGATGCAAAAATATAGTATAAAAGTTATTCATAAAGTTATTAAAATCCTTACAGGAATTTTGCCACATATCAATATCTGAAGTTATTCATTCATTCTCCACCAATTTATTGAGTTATTTTTTACTTTGACTAATTATTAATTTTACTTTAAGTTTGATGGAGTTCATAATTTCTATAATGAAAGTCAAATAGACTCAGAAGCAATTTGAAACTTAACTTTAATTTTGAGATAATAAAAAAAATAAAGTAGAAAACAAATAAATAAATAAAAATTTGGTTTACAGTGCAAAATTCCAAGACATTCTAAAGTAAGATCTCCTTTTTTATATCATTGACAATTTTATTTTTCTAATCTTTCCAATATGGTATTTAAACATGGAACAAAATACTGGAGAATGCCAGAGAGAAGGGAATATGAAAAATCTGCACTTGCATAATCTTTCATATTGTCACCTGCTTTTGGAATAGCAAGTAATAGAAACAGTAAGTCAGTGTTATTTTGGAAGAAGTTATTTAAGATCTTAAATAAAGGTAGATGTAAAAAAAAAGTTATTTTAATTTTTTTTTAATTTTTCAAATTTTTATATTAATTTATAATCTAAAAGCAAATAAAATAAAATAGCTTCTGTGTAATATTAAAATAAGTTGAAGCACTCTAAAGTAACAGTCTACAAGTTATTTTGTTAATCCATAATTAATTTTTAATTAAAATATTGTTCTTTATAAGTACGTTTTTAACTATTTATTTTTTAAAATTATTACAAATAAAATTCATGCGCAAATTTTTAATCTATTACTTACAGATATGCCTTTCTACACACTTAAAATGTGTGTGTGTGTGAATATTTGACATGTTTTACATTTCAGCATGTTTATGATGTATGCTTTTCACATATAATGAATTCAAAATACATGCATATTTTTTCTCAATTGAGTTTCCTTTTTTAACTTACTAGTTCAATTTAAATACATGTATAGTAGGTATACTTTAACCCAGCTATAATTAGAGGGGATTTGAACTCAGAATTTCAAGATACCTTACATCACCCACTCCATCTTATACAATTGTTACACATGACCACATATGATAAAGATAAATAATCTCCAATATACGTATTTCATGCTAAACTAGTACTCATCAGTTGATACCGATCATCATCTCCCATATATATATATATCATCAGTGCTCAGTTTATATTAAGGTGTGCATTGGTTGTATAAGATAGGGTGGATTACTGAAGGAAGCTTAAAAGTCTGGATTCAAACACCTCTAATTACTAATTCAATGTAACTTTTTTACAACTAGATAAAATATTAACCAAAAATAAGAATGAAGACTTTTACATTTTAGAACTACTATTTTCTGAGCAAAATATTTTTTATTAACATAATCATCAATCTTTACTATATATAAATATTGTAGTGGTACACATTGATGCATATAGGTCCTGTATATTACTAAAGGGCACCACTGAGCCAAAGCCACTGTAAAATTAATGGGAAGCAAGTTATTTATAAACATAATGGAGAAGAAAGAATCTAAAGAATTTATAAAAGAGTAGTTAGGAAAGAAGAAATTGTTAAAATTGGGTATTTGAATAGGAAAGCAGAAAAAGTGGCTGGAATTAAACAAAGAAATTGAAAATGAAGAGCTTGAGGTATTAGCAGTAGTGGAAACACATCTAAGAGAAGAAGAAGAACCTATTTAAGAAGATTTGGTATGGCAGGGTATAAATAAAAAAGATAAAGAAAAATGAGATGGTGGTATAGGTGTTATATCAAAAAAATATTTAAATTACTGTTAAATGTCTAGAAGATTTGTGGTTTGAAATAAGGTTGGGAAGACAAGAACAGATGGTGGATATAGTTTATATAGTTACTGGAGATAATCAAACTTTAATGGAGTGGAACAGTAGCATATATGAATACCTAGTTAAGGATATACAGAGTTTCAAAGAAAAGGAGAAGAGAATACAGAAAATTAAGGTGTTTGAAAATGAAGAGAGAGTATGTACTAGTGATCATAATTTCTTTGTAATCAAAATGGTTAGTAATGTGATGGAGAATAGAAATAAAAGTAGAAACAATAATGAAAGATGTGTCTGGAGAGTGAATGATAAGAATAAGTTGGAAGAGTATAAAGTACAAGTTGAAGAAATCATGGAAGTGTTAGTTGAAGATAAATATAAGGACTGATGTGATGAATTAGAAAAAGTAAAATAGGGTTTTAGGGAGAAGAATAAAAATAATAAATAATGAGAGTTAGTAAAAGTATAAAAGAGAGGGAAAAAGCATGTAGAGAATATAAGTGTGATATTAAAAACAAAGAAAGTGAAAAAGATGTTAATGCTAAATGGGAAAGGTATTAAAAAAAAGAAGTTAGCTAAAATAGATAATTTTAGATAGAGAATGAAATTGAATAATAAATTATTGGAGGATATTAATAAAAGTGAAAGAGATGTGAGTAAAAAATTTTGAAATTACATTAAAAGGAGAGATATATGGGAGAAAAAGATACCATTACTAGATAATGAGGGAACAAAGTGTAGCTCTAGAGAAGAATTAGAGAGAATCTTGAATAGGTATGTAATGGATATAGAAAAGATGTTAGATGTGAAAGACAGATGGATAGAAAATATGAAAGCATGTAGTAATGGGAATATTAGGTTTACAGAAAATGAACTGAATGAGGCAAGGAAGAAAGTGAAAAATGGAAAGGCAAGAGGTTTAGATGGATGGGCAACAGAGATGGTAATGAATTTAGAGCATAGGACAGAAGTAAAGCTATTATCATGTTTTAATAAGATGACACAGAAGAGAGTTTTTCTGGGTAGTTCATGTAATACAAGAGTAAGATTATTATTTAAAGGAAAGGATAAGGTTCATAGATAGTTAAGTATTATAGACCGATAGCATTAACATCAGTTTTATAAAAAGGTTCTTCATATATGGTGGCTGGAAGAGTTGCAAAATGGATGGGAGGGAATAATGTAATGGGTGGGAATGCAAGGAAGTTTTAGATCAGATAGGCATATAGGAGATAGTTTATTTGTAGTTACACAATTTATGGATATGAATAGGAATTCAGGTAGACAATTATATATGAGTTTTATAGATATAGAGAAGGCATATTATAGAGTAAATAAAAAATAGATTATGGGCAAATTTAGCAAATTTGGGAATGGATGAAGCTTTAATGGATATTATTAAGAAATGATATGAAAATAATTACTATATGTATCAATTAGGGAATATAGAATCAGTTAAAGTTAAAAGTAGAATAGGACTAAAGCAAAGATGTCCTACGTCCCCTATTTTGTTTTTGTTGTATTTGAATAAAATGGAGAGAGTAATAGAAAGATTACGAAGAGGGATAGAGATACCATTAATAGATGGCAAGAGAGTATATACTTTGTTAGGTCTTTTTTTGCAGATGATGACTTTTTGTGTGCAGAAAGAAGAGAAGATAAGGAAGTTATGCTGAGGACATGTGCAAGGGTGGGTAAAGAGATGGGGATTAAATTTAGTGAAGAAAAATCAAATATAATGTTGGTTAATACTGGAGAAAGGAAAGATGTAGAATTTTTATTGGGGGATATAAAGTTAAGTGTGGTAAATAGATATAGTTATTGGGGAATCATCTTCAGTAATCAAAAAAATTGCTTAGATGAATGGGAAAAAAAATTGTTAAATGAAGCAAAGAAAAGAAAGGGATTGATAAAGAAATTAACAGTGTTTTCATATAATAAATATGATGTAGCTAGAATTGTGTGGAAGGGAGTGACAGTATCAGGGTTAACATATGGCAATGATGTGTTATGTGTTAGTAAAGGGGTATTATATTACTTAGTATAAAGCGAAGTAGGAAGACATTCATTAGATGCAGATGTGTGGACAGCAAAGGAGTCAATTTAAGGAGAAATGAGATGGTCAAGTTTTTAGATGAGAGATGCAAAAAGCAAAATGAAAATATTTGGTAGATTGCAGTTTATGGATAATAAAAGAATAACCAAAATAGTATTTAATTGGGTTATGAGTAAAGAGCAGGCAACAAGATGGGTGAAAAAGGTAATGCAGTTTGCAGAAGATTTGGATAAAGAATTTATATTGGTATATGTGTACAAGAGGTGGGGTGATTGTGTTAGGATTGTTGAGTGTTATAGTGGTAAGGAATGGGATAGAAGAATAAATGCATTAATGAAGAATAGGAAGTTGGAAAAATGGAGAACTAGTATGGAAAGTAAAAAGAGTTTAAATATATATAGAGAAGTAAATGGAACATTGTGCGCTAGTTAATTTATGATAATAGCAAGGAAAGTAGTTTACTGTTTAAGGCTTGAACGGGATCTTTAGAAATAAGAGAATATACACATAAATGGAAAAATATAGGTGTTTTAGTCTGCAAGTTGTGTAAGGAAAGCATAGAAAATATTAGGCATCTATTAGATTCAATGTAAATGCTTGAAAACAGAAAGGATACAAATAATGAAGTTATGAAAGGCTAAATATAAACAAAGTGATTATAAGAAAGTGGTTTGTTGTTTTTTGTGCTGTGTTTGGGAACTGATATGGAGGTTTTAGATATGACAGTTATAAAGTTGACAAAGATTATGTTGTGGAAATGTGATGGAGCAGGATATAAAGAAACTTAGGGTGGGAATGTAAAGGAAACCTAAAGTGGCTAACATGTCTCTCTGGACATAGTTTCTGAAAGATTCCTGACTCCATATAAGGAGAAGTCACAATGCATCTCATCACAGGAAAAATGTGGCAGCTGCAGTCAGGGAAAACCCAAGATTAAAAAAATAGGAAAGAAAATAATGTTTATATGGGTATGAATGAACATATTGAGGAAACTGATGACTTAGAAAACAAGAATAGGCAGCTTCTGAAAAAATTTTGTCAGAGTAAATTTGAGCATTGGAAATTTGTCAAATACTTATGAGGGGCTTCTAGAAGTAATATATTTCACACAATAGATTATGTATTAGTAGATTAAAAGGGAATGAATAAAGTACAGAAAATTAGTTTTGGTCACAAAGAGAGAGTATGTAATAATAATCATAATTTTTTTTATAATAAAAATGGTTAGTAATGTGATAGATAATAATAATAAAAGTAGAAAGAAAAATGAAAGATATGGATGGAGATTGAATGACAAGAATAAGTTAGAAAAATATAAAAGTAGAAATTATGAAAGAGTTTGTTGGAAATGAATATAAGGATTTTTGTGGGAAAGTAGAAAAAGTGGCTAATAATGTTTTAGATGAGAGTAATTCGAAAAATAATAATAATAAAGTGAAATTAGTAAAAATGTAAAAGTGAGTGGAAAAGCATGCAGAGAATATAAAATTGCTATTAAGAGCAAAGAAAGTGGAAAAGATGTGAATATTAAATGGGAAAACTATTTAAATAAGAATTTAGCTAAAATGGATAATTATATAGAGAGAATAAAATTAAATAGTAAATTATTGGAAGATATTAATTAAAATGGCAGAGATGGGAGTAAAAAAATGGAAATATATTAAAAGAAGGAATGTAGGGGAGAGAGAAATCATATTACTGAATTATTAAAAAAAAGAGTGTAGTTCTAGAGAGGAATTATAGATAATCTTAAATAGTAATGGATATGGAAAAGATGTTAGATGTGAAGGACAGAATAATAATAATTTAGTAAAAGCACATAGTAATGGAAATGTTAGTTTTACAGAAAATGAATTAAATGAGACAGAAGATATTAAAAAATGGAAAGGCAAGAAGTTTTGATGAATGAGTAAGAGAGAGATGGTGATGAATTTGAGCAATAGGGTAAAATTAAAACTATTAACATATTTTAATAAGATGTCACAGACGAGAGAATTTCTGGATAGCTGGAATAATACAAAAGTCTGTTATTTAAAGGGAAGGCTAAAGACCATAGAAAGATAAATAATTATAGACCAGTAGTGGTAACTTGTGTGTTGCATAAAGTTTTTGCATATATGATGGCTGAAAGGATGGCAAAATACATGAAAAAATAATATAGTGGGAGAAATACAAGAAGTTTTACAATGGATCGGTGTAAAATAGATAGTTTATTTGTGGTCACACAACTGAATAGGAATACGGGTATACAGTTATATATGGCCTTTATAGATATAAGGAAGGCATATGATAGAGTAAATAGAAATAAATTATGGGTAAGTTTAATAAATTTAGAAATGAATGGAACTTTAGTGGATTTTATTAAAAGATTGTATGAAAATAATTAATCATAATTAGAAAAGAATAAAACAGCAATAATTATAAATGTTGTGGGAGTAAGGCAAGGATACCTTATGTCAGCTGTTTTGTGTTATTATATTTGAGAGAAATGGAGAGGACAATAAAAAGAGGAATGGAGATAATAGTAGATGGCAATAGAGGTTATACATTATCAGGTTTTTTATTTACTGATCATATTTCCTTGTGCACAGAAAATAGGGAAGATATGGAAGCTGTGCTGAAGACTTGTGCAGGAGTGGGTAAAGAGATGGGGATCAAATTTAGCGAAGAAAAATTAAAAGTAATGATAGTAAATGCTGGAGAAAGAAAAGAGAAAAAATGGGGGGTGGGGTTATAGAATTAAATGTGAATAGGTACAAGTGTTTAGGAATTGTCTTAAGTAATCAGAGGAATAGCTTGAATAAATGAGAGAAAAAATTGTTAATAAAGCATTTAAAAGAAAATTTTCATATAATAAATATGATATAGTGAAAATTGCATGGGAGTGGCAGTAGGTGAGGTTAACTTATGGTAATGATGTGTTGTGTTAGCAAAGGAGTGTTAGATTACTTAGAAAAGTACAAAGAGTAGAAAGACATACATTAGATGCAGGTGTGGATGGCAAAAGATGTAATCCAAGGAGAAATGGGATAGTCAAGTTTTTATAAAAGAGATGCAAAAAAGCTTTTTGGATCTTCTGACAAGTGTAAATTAACATTCAAAATACATTTAATACGAGCGAAGGTTAATCTCAATCTTTGTACTGGGTGATATTTAATGACATTATACATAGACTTGAAATAAATGAGAATTGTTTCTTATTTTACACACACACACACATATATATATATATATTGTAACAAAAATGTTAGTAATAAGAGTGGTTAGATTAGGAACATTATCCAATTTAATCAAAAGAGAAAAACTATGAAGTTGAGTGAATAAAAAAATTGCACAAGATGAAAATTTTTTTCCATCTATATTATTAATGCAAAAAATTCAAAATAGTTTTGTGTTAAAGACTATCTTTTAGGGCTTATCCTTTCATATGACAGCACACATAAAAAATTCAACTTATCTACAATATATAGAAAAATCTATTCAAAATAGACTATTGTATATATAACATTCATATAAACAGAACACATTTTTACTTTTATATAAAAATTAAATATACAATATTTGGAATTACTACAATTTGATTTACAAGTGCCAAATTTTTGTGCAGTTGTATCTTTGACACCATTCACGTTATATAAATACATTATTTTGCGCATGTTTTGATGTAGTTGGTAGACATTCGATTTGGGATCGGGAAGTCCCAGGATCGATTCCGGCATTCACAGATCTGGTGCTTGAACTTTTTATCAAACCTGAGAAATAAAGCCATAAGTTTTATATATATACATTAATGATTATTACTAGTTATGTCTCATATTAGAGATTATCATATTATTGTTGCACTATATTAAACATAACCACATATTATCATTAACCCAATTTTATTTCTAATTTAATAAATGATTAGTTACAATCATTAATATTTTTTTATCTAAAGTGGATGTGATATTGTAAGAAATTTGGCACTTTGTATATCAGCCTGTAGTAATTTGATTTGAAGACATGTATAAAAGAGCTTGACCTGATCCAAGTAAAAAGTGTTAGTTCAGAATGAAATGCATTTTGGGAGTTATTTTATCTTTTCAGATATTTTTATACACATGTTTCAACATTACGTGGCGAATAAAAATTTTAAGTTAATCTAAAAATTATATGCAATAGTTTTTTTAGAATTTTTTTTTTTTTGATCTACAAATATGTTGCAGATTATAAGTAACTGGGAAATAAAATAATTAAAAACATTTTTTACAAAATCTAAATAAAATGACAAGAAACAAATAATTAAATTTCTAATTTTTTTAATGATTAACAGATGGTAAAGTGAAACAATTACTTGATTAAGTTTTTATTTTTTTAAAAAAAAAGATTAACAGAAAATTAAGTCTAAACAAAATGAACAGACTTTTATTTTGATTTAAACAGAAGTGATTCTTAAAATAAAACATTAACTGCTGTTGAATCATTACTTTTATAAAATATTCTTAGATCCCCCCCCCCCCAATCTAAAACCACAATTTTTAATATTAGTAAAACATTACTTATTTCATTCTAAATCTAGAGTATCTTAATTAAACTTGAGTAAGTGTTATTTATGTAGCATTACCATTAAGCCTCTCTTATTATTTCAGATTACAGTCAATGACACTGGAATTGGATAAAGATACTACTCTTGCAAACATCAATTTTAATTATAATGTGATTAAACTATATATATATATATTCAACATAAACTATAAATTATATGTGCGATAATTAAATATATAAATCATGGTAATTCTTAAATTTAAGACATTAATTAATAAAGCACTTGCAGAGATGCTTACAATTGCTCCCACATAATCTTTTTTAATTGCTTTCATTCACAAAATAAATTCAGTTGATTCCCAATAATGCACTATTTTACATTATACTCTACACTTCATGATTTTTTGTATTAACATTTTTTTTATTAAGCAAATTATTTCTTCTATTGGTAAAGATAACTTCTTTTACCATTTTTTAAATTATTCTCTTCATGCAATATTTTAACTTTACCCAAAGCAAATATGAATTATCAACTGCATTTAAGTTCATCATCATTAAATGTAAAATGTTTGGATGTGATTCATTTTGTGAGCTTTAAGTTAGCATGATTTATATAATTAGTTATTATATATATATACTTATAATACGCTTTAAGCGCGAATAGGTGAAGTTAATAAAAATTTTCACAAATAACAAAGTTTATCTTAGCGCTTTCGGAGCATGTTTACACCACATTCATAGCCATTATATAAATTATAAAAATTCTCAATATTTCTATCAAATAAAAAAAAATATGGCTAGACTTTTTAAAATTATTTTAATATTTGGAAACTTAAAAGTATACAACAAAATTAGAATGTAGTATATTGATTTAAAAATTAAGTCATACATTTAATGTAGAGAAGCTGGCATGCATATAGAAAAATTTTTAAATGTTCTAAAATTCACAGTGGTTTTACTTAGATTCTTACGATACTATTATTACAAATATTTTTCTTAGAGCACAAATTTACATTTTTTGCTATTTAAAATATAATTTTATTAGTATATATATATATAAAGATTTTTAAAGCATTTTTATTCATCTTCTATTGTCACAACTATTATTAATTATGCAGTTGTAATCACAACAACATGTTCAAATTCTGCAGTTTTAAAAGCCTGCAATTGAAAAATATATTAAATAAAAAGTCAAAAAAAATATGAATTTGTAAATTAAAATTTGTTAATGCATAAGCTGCATCACAAATTATCTCTTAGACATTGTTTTATGTCAAATACTTAATGGTACTAACCATCCATTTTCTGGTCTGGCTCACTCATTACGCATTTAATTAATCACATGATTACAATCATTGCTGAAAAATATCAAATTTATTTTTTAAATGGTTCCAAAGTCAATAATGATAACAATTTTATGTGATAAAATAAAAATAATTAAGTTAGTAGTAAAAAAATAATAATAAAATAATTATATGCCAAACAAATTGTATTAATTTATATATTCTTTACTTAGATTTGAGTAATCTGTCACTCTCAATTTATTATTGTACTATTTAATTTATAACATTTTTATTTTTCTGTGAATTATTTTTATTGATGTCTTTATGTGTAAAATTTTTAAATTAAATTGTATCATGGGTCTGTATTTGCATATTAAAAATATATTCATATATGTGTAAATATTTATAATTTAATAAGATTTCTCTATGTATTTTTTTTACATAAATTTCAGCTATAATATAGAAAATTCATAGAGAAATTTCATTAAATTATCAATATTAATATTTGTAAGTCTCTGAAAAGTTGTTTAATTATATATATATATAATTATGAGGTTAATGTCCAAAGGTGTGACTGTAGAAAGTTTGACTATTATATATATATATATATATATATATATATATATATGATCACTAGATGGAGCTTTACCAATAGCTCCTAAATAAGCTTTTGTTTACATAAATGCTGAAAGAGATAGAATTCAATATCTCTTTCATTGTCTCCAACCTTTAGACCATGGTTTCGAGCTAGTTGGCTCACCTCAGTAAAGGGTAAGAAGACTAGAAACCAGATCTATATATATATATTTAATATATGTTGAAAATATACCTTATATAAGATTTGATATTGTGTGTAGTTTTGAGCATACTTACCGTGGTTTTAAACCAAATGATATAGATTCAGGACATTTTAAATTAAACATCAAAACAAAAAAAATGAAATTCTATTTTTATGATAAAGAATTTAAATTTACAATATAATATGTCATCAATGTTTAACAAATGAAAAATCCACTAAATAAATTCTTTAAATATTAGATTTTCAATAAAATCATATAACCATGTGATACTCAATAACCCTAGTGTCAATGTGAGTGTTTAACAACTCCATTCAGTATGATAGTCTGCTGAGAATTAATCATTGAATGTTTAGTTCTGAAACTGACATTTTCCAACTGTTCTAATTTCAAACCATTAAACATCACATGATCACCATTATTTATGCTTACATAGCTTCTCACTGATGAAAGCCACAAACTAGAAACTAGTCTGTGGATATTGGATGAGTAGGCAATAGATAGGGATTTTCTGTACAAACATTTCTGCATCCATTGATTATTCTCTTTTGCACTGAGTGGTGCTACTGTATGGGGTTTTGTGTCTGTTTTAATCTTTATAGGAAACTTATCATAATATTTATAACTATACTGATATTCTATTTGCCACTTTCATGATTTAGAATTTGAACTAAAGATAGTAGAAACCTAAAAATTTCTCTTAGTTTCCAATCAAGTGGATATTTTTATCAGATAGATGGTCCTCAGTCATTATAACTATCACCACTACTTTCAAACAGTGTTGATCCATTGCAGAATGAATGCTCTTCAATTTTAATCATTTTCTGATCCATAGCCTATTTCTTCCATATCAATCAGTACAGAAAACATCCTTATTTCAACAATACATCTTCCAAATAATCTCTTCCTAGATATTTTACAATCTCTTTGAATCTGATTTAAAACTTTAACTATCCATCTATCATTATCTCTTCTAGAAATATGTCAAGAATATCTCCACTACAGTCTCTTAATTTTTTCAATGATATCAAGGATATTCATTTGTTCTATAATTCCATCGTATTAATTCCAATATATGACACTACATTTCATTGGGCAGTGTGATATATTTGCATTGCTCTTCTGTTATTATGTGTTCTAGTCTCAGATTCATAAATAAAAAGTGGTCAATTACATCTAATTAAAGCTTTTTCAAATATGTAAGCATAGTTTCTTTTAATATTATTTCTATCAAAAGCATTCCTTCCAAGTTCATTAATTTTATTCAGTTGTTGTTTGGAAACTGGGAACTATTTTTAGTTAAAGTGTAAATGAAAAAGAAATATCTTAAGACTTTAGCTCCTTGTAGTTGTCCAATATAATAAATAATGCACAGATGGATGTTTGTGATAAGGAGGAATTGAGATGAGTGGGGGAGACAAAAAACAAAATTTGCACTCTTCTGCAAGTTGTTAAAAGTGGATAGAAGCCACTTGCTTATCTTACATGAGATTAGTGTTATAAGAGATATCAAGTTGTTATCCTGGATATGGAGATGGTGTTTGATACCTGAAAAATTAAGGGCTGTTAATAAAATGCATGTACAACCAAAGAGGGTAGTGTAAGCCTTAATGTTTGAGGATGGTTGTAATATGGTGAAATAATTGAATGTATAAGTAGATATAATGGGTTCTAATTTGTTTTATCATTGTCTACATTTACTAATATTATTTTATGTTTATTAATAATGCCTTATAACTTATAAAATCAATCTATTTATCTTTCTGTTTATCCGACATCTGTCTTTATTTTTCTCTATTTATCTATATGTCTGTCTTCTCTGTCTACTTATATTTTTTTCTGTCTATTTATACATACTTACTTACATATATACATTTTTTTCACTTTCAATTTAAATTGTTTATATTTCTATTATTGAAAATCAATTTTTAAAAAAAATCAACTTCTTTCAAATTTTTTTGACTTTTATAACATTTTTAAAACTACATTTTAAGAGGAAATTAAAAATCATCAGAGGGAGTTGATAAAAAAAAAATTATTTCTGGAAAAAAAAAAGTTTGTGTTGAGTGTTGATTTCATTTTAAAGAAAATGGAGACTGATTTAGTTTTCAAAATAATAACTAACAGATTTTGAAATATTATAAAATGAATACAAGCAACAACTATTTAAAAGATTGGATTAAAGAGTAATATTAATTGCTTAATTCTTTCTATATATATATATATGTTAAAGCGTTGACCGGAATGCGAATCTGGGCCAGTTTTTTGGAAGGCAGCTATGCTAACTGCGAGGCCACCAATGCTTGACAATTGCTTAATTCTTTTATACTAAACATTCAAAAGATGGGAATTATTTATATTATTTATTACAACAAAAGTTTAACTATGTCAAATTATTTATTTTTAAAAAATATTCTGTTCAAAGAAACCAAGAATTGAAACTGAAAAAAATAAGTTTTATCAGCACTGAATTCAATTTTTTTAATCCTATCAGAAATGTTTATTATATATATCAGATTACTATTAATAAATACTGAACATATAATAAAGATATATATGAAGCTCCATGGTGTGGGCTGGATGATGAGTGCTGCTATAGTATAAATGCCTCTTGAGAGGCCATTTGCCTCTTTATGTTTTCAAGAGTATATAGTAGAGTGAGAATTATTAAGCACATCTATAAAAGATTTTACACATGGAAATAGAGAAATAAAGTTGTATTACTCCATGTGTGTATATTTAATTATAAAAACAGATGCATTGTCAAGGGTTGGTGGCCTAGTGGTTAGCATAGCTGCCTTCCAAGCAGCTGGCTTGGATTCGCTTCCCCATCAATGCTTTGACACATGAAAAAAAAGCATATGTATTAATGTTTAACTGGTATAAATTTTATATCTGGGCTACAAATAATCCCTAGTTTACTAAATAATTAATGATAATCATTAATGTATTTATTTACAATAGATCAAGTCAAAGTTGTAGGTGGAATAAGTTTGACACTTGTAAATCAAAATATAACAATTCACTATTGATAAATACTGAGCACACACACACACACCCACACATGCATATATATATATATTGTGACCCTCTGAATGGGCACAAGGAATTGAGATACTTTGTATCTCAAGTGAATAGTTGTATTGTATTAAAAAAAATGAAATAGCATTAGAATTTTAAAAATTTTGCTGGAAATTGTTTAAAGCTTTCGATTTTGATTGCTTATTAATTTGATTAACCACTTTATAAGTATTTATTATAATTAATGAAGTATTTAATGCAAGAAAGAGGGGTTATTATAGGAATTGGTATATTTTTTGTCAGGAGGATGCAAAGTTATTTTATGTTAGTGTTTAGTATTGGTTTGAATGGTTTCCTAATTCTTTATTCATTGATACCTATCCTTTTGTCAACATTAATAGCCATTTCAATTATATTTAGTCAAGATAGTTTACTATTTAGGTTGCAGTACATGTGCATGCATATATGTCTGTATTATGTTTCATTTCATTTTCATCTTTTAATAACACTAAGCAATAGTACATTTAACATGAAGACATTTAATTTCCAGTAATTATCTTTAATAATTTAACAAATATATTTTTTTTCCAATGATTAATAGGTATTTGGATCAGTGGAATATTTTACAAATTAAATAAATTATTAATCATTTTTGTTTAACAGTTAATTAATATTCATTTCTTTCAAGTTTGTAAAAGTTATTTTTTATTTTTTTTTTGTCTTGATTTAATTGTAAAAATCAGAATGATTTTTTTTTTTAAAGAAAAGATTTCTTGCATATGTAATGAGCTTAAGTGCAAAAAAAGTAGGAGTTCAACCTTTTTGAATGGAAATGACCTTTTTGATGGGGGGGGGGAGATATCTATTTAATAGATAGTTTAGATTAAAAATTGCTCATTATTGATGTAATTGCAGCCAGTGAATTACTCTTCCCTGCTATAATAAATATATATTTTTCTGAAGTCAAATTAATTTTAAAAAAGCTTTGGAGTACACTTCTGGAAAAGCCATAAGAAATTCATTATGGAAAGGTCTTCAGTTGGAATGCGAGACTAAAATCTAAGAAGGTATATCAGTTTTTTCATTCCCTTACCTAATTTAAACATTTGAATTAACCACCTCATACTTATTAATATTTTAAAATGTATATCGATAATACTAAGCTTGCATTATTTTGTTTACTTATCATTAAGAAGGAAAATAAAATGCATGAACTTTATAATTATCTAAATAATCTACATGTGTCATATAATATCTCTTGGAAATGTGTGCAGAACAGTTTTACAGAATTTATTTTAATTTTTCACTATGTTTTATGTCTTGCTTTTATAAAAGTTGAATATAAAATTTAAAGGATATGTGTATTTTAATGTATCATGCCATACTTAAATTCATTATGGAGAAATGACAGTATTTATTTATTTAGTATTCCTAAAAATAATGTTTTATGAAAAAAATAAAATATGAATTACTCTAAAATAACCAAAGGATACCACTCATTAAATATGTATTTAAATCAGATGAAAGGATGGGAATGTGGTGTTTTTCTGTTCTCTTCGATATGGATGCATTAGAAAATAAATTATTACTAATTGTGGAATTACCAACGAATTATGATGTATTAATTTGCAATATTTAAAAATAAACTATATGTATACTAGCTTATAAAATGTCAGAAAAACAAATGCTATTTAAGAAATTTATTAAGAACAATTGCTTACTTAATTTAAAAACTACTACAGAGTGAATTAAATAATTCTTGTACAACTGTAGCTAAAAATGTCTTTTATATTTCCGTCATAATAAAAATTGATTATTTATGTATGATGTAGTAAGCTCAAGTAGCTATGTTAGAACATTGGAGATGCTAGATCATATGTACGTTATGATTATTATTATTTTTTTGGTTATCCTACAGAAATTCATTTTATGTTCGAACTCAGTTTGGAATCTATCTCCATATCATTCAATAAACTTGGAGGAGGACTTTGTGAATGAACTTTTATTTTAAGTCAAAGAACAAATGACTTTTGTTTCTTTATTTTTTTTTTACTTGTCGTTATCAATGTATATGATAGATAGATAGACATATTTATCATTATGTTTTGTTTATAATTTTGGGCTGTATGAACCCCTAGATCATCTCAGAAAGGGTACTCACAAATGGTGGATATGCTGGTAAAAAATTGATTTTATACAAATATGTTTTATTTTTCTTTTACGAAGATAAAGGAAAAAAAAATATTTTTTTGTTTTATTATATTGTTAGAGAGATGTTTATATTTATTTTGTATATTTTCTTATCTCAAAGTGAGAATTCTGGCCTCTAAATCAACAAACTTATAATAGAAATAGTCTGCTAGAAATGGTAAAGAAAGCTTGTTCATAATAATTATAACTATCAAATTTTAAAAATAGTTTAAAGTTTATTCTAAATTAAAAGTTATACCATAATGTATGATTTAATTACTGTATTGCTTGCGTAATATATAACTTGGAGTTAATTTTTTTTTTGTATATTCTTATTCACATGTGTGTGTGTTTTGCACAATTATTGCATTTGCTTAATGAAGATATCAATTTATAGATATCTTATGTATAAATTTCGGATGTTGTCATATTCTAAAGAATTGAACGGATTAGTAGGTTATCTGTATGTATTTATCTGCCAGCATGTATATGTAATGTTAGATATGTAGAAGAGCTTTGGGAATGGAAAGTAATCTGAATGCATTCTATATTTGTAGAGATAAGAGATTTTGCCTATATAGTATATTTTAATAATTTTTCCATGAATAGAGCCTAGTTTATATTATATGCATATTATGAAGTGATAGTTTTGAAGTTAAGTGATGTTTTCTTAAGGTCCTGGTGATGAGGAAAAATGCCACACCAATAGTATATTTCAGAATTAGATGAGTTATGTTTTCTTAAGGTCCTGGTGCTGAGGAAAAATGCCACACCAGTAGTATATTTCAGAATTAGATGAGTTATGTTGAAGTGTTAAGCAAAGAGTTTATTTGCTCCTCATGTGAATTTCCCTTGGAACGTTTTGTTTGTATAATCATGAAAATATAGCTCTGTGTTATTTAGTATGTGGCCAGATAAATAGTTAAATTACATTATTGATATAATATTAGTGTCTTATTATGTTGATTGGTCTACAACATTGTCCAAAATGAAGTAATTGTTTAATATTTTCTTAATGAATGGATAATGTGGGGAAAAGATTGTTTTCTATTATTGTTGCTTGGACACACACACATGTAATATAAACAATATCGCGAATATAAAAGTATAGAGTTATTGAAATTAAAAACAGAAAATATATGTTTTTGAAACATATTATATTCATTTAATACAGAATTATAAATCATCAAACCATCAGAATGAATATGATTTCATTGTTATGCGTGAAGGGTATATGTAATTGAAAACTGATTATTTAATTAGTTAGAAAAAGTGCTTTGTTGTTGGCCAAATATGTTAGTTTGATTTATCTTATTAATCAATAGAATATCATCTCATAAATATTTATTGTGCCAATAATATAATATATTATTTAGTTAATGATATGTTTAAATGAAACGCTTAAGCAAAGCAAGTATTCCAAGTTTGAATATTCAAGTTTTGTTGTTAATTTTGATTTCATAAAGGTATAAATAATGTAATGTAATAGGGATAATCCAAACTGATGTTAAAGGTTTGTTTGAGAATTTAAAATTATTAAGACAAGCAGTCTTATTGTAAATAAGTATATTAAATTAAATTTCAGTGTAATAAATGATTTGTTTATTTATTAAAAACTGTGTCTTAAATTATTCTTGTATACATTTGTGTTTCAATTTCCACATCTCCACATTTCATACATCTATTATAAAGTAGATATATTATTTTATAGTTTTAATATCAAATTTGTTGGTGTCTGACAATCTTGTTTTCTTAATCCAAACATTATAAGGAACATTTGCTACTTGATAGACATATTAGAAAGGCTGCCCAATTAATATATTTGATAGATGATGTGAGATTAAAATACCCTATTTCTGTTATTATCTAATTGTTAAACACAGTAAAGCATTTAGTCAATTTATTTCATTACATTTTATTATAAATTAGAATTATAAATTATGGGCTAATGTATTTTTATGTAATTCAACTGTATTTTTAAATTCCCTGAGATCTTATTGTATATTCCTTGATTGGCATTAAGGTAGCTGTTTAGATGATGATATGCCAAGTCACAGGATTGCTTAGTGATAGAATTATATCAAGCTGATATATGTTATACTTGGTTGAAGGAAGAAATTAAGTTGAAAGGATATTTTAATAGACTGTACTAATAAACATTGTGATTCTTTATCATGCAGTTAACTAACAAAAAGGATTTACATTATATTTAATGTTTTATGGTATTTCTTCTTTCATTTACTTATAATTATATATCTTATAAACTTCCTATGACCTCCCACTGAGCTGAGCTTAATGTAGACTTAGGTAAAGAGTCTCAGTAATAATTTTGTATCAGATATGTTATTATACTGTTCTATTCATTAATAGAACTGGTGCCCTGGGCATTTACTCACATAATGTATATGAGCGGTGTTGGGAGAGTAGGCTATTATATATATATATATATATATGAAGGATTATGATCTGGGCCAACTAATGAGTATTGATTCAACATGAAATGCATCTTGGGAGCCATTTTGTTTTTATGATGTCTTTATTCATGTGTTTTAAGACAATATATAATGGTGGTTATTGAATATATTTATAATAAATATATAAAATTTTCTGTTCTCTATAATGTTAAAATTTCAATTTTATGTAAATAGAAAAACAAAACTATATTACAAAATAAATTATTAATGAAGTTTGTGTAATTTTTAATACCAATATGAACAAAAATGAAAAAGTCCAACTTAGAGTAAGTATATACACTAATTTAAAAAAGGAAGAAGAATTGTTTTTAAGTATATGTCATATAAACAAGAGGTGTGTTAATGTCATCTTTATCAAGTTTAACTATTTAATGACTGCCAGATGGTAATGCATTTAAATTCTTATTTCCAAACTTATCTCTGTCTTTTGACTTTATTAATCAGAACTTAGGTTTTAAATCTGGAACCAATGTGTATATGCTTCTGACAAGCATCTTCAAATCATTGCCTATATCAAACTAAAATTATGAACTTCAAAACTGGGTTCAGTGAATAGAGAAAAAGAATACCTTAAGTTAGAAAAGATTTGATTTCCTGTTGATTCAAAACCTAAGTTTTTTAAAAATTTTAGATTTTTAGCTTAATAGTAATCAAAAATTAGTGTAGTTGTCAAATTCATAACTGCACTTTGAATTCAAGTTTTTACTGATAAGGGCAAAAATCAGAAACTAGATCTGGGAATAGGATGTAAATGTAGTACCATCTAATAACCACCAATTATTCAGTTTTACTAAAGATAGAGCTTGATTAGAGAATTGCTCTTATTATATTATATTGTGCAAACTAAAGTATCAAGTGATATTTCACTGAAATTTGAATTAATAAAATTTATTTTCTTATTTCCATGATCAGATTATCACATTTCAAACCATTTATGTTTAATGCAAAAGAAAATTTGGTTTTATAGTGAAACAATTATTTCAAAAATTTAAAAATTACAGTAATTACAATAAAAAAATATTTGTTCATTTTTATATTTTCACATACAATTTTTTATTACTTAGTGATATTTAGATATGCTATTGTACTGAGAAAATTGTGAGATATTTCATGTTTTCTAAGATAAATGACATCTGTCAAGAGTTATTCATTTACATATTCTTAACTTGTCAATACACAGTATATATTTTTTTTCTTTAAAAAAAATATTATTATATAAGAAGTGATGAGTTTAGGGCTGCCCAAATGATAAATGTTCCAATATAGAGTGTATGAGGACAATAAAGAATAATATAAAATGATAATGGGTTAATCAATTCTCAGGATTAATATAAAGTATGTATAAAGTATGAGCAGTTTGAAACTTCTGTATAAAATTTTAGAAGAGATTTTTTGTTCTTTTTGTTTTTCTATTTATTATTATGTTTCAACAATAAACTTCATTTGTCTTAAAAAGTTAGAAAGGCTTTTATGTAGCTTGGATTGCTGTGGTTACATGGGCAACCTGTAATCATAGGTTTATGTATACTAAAGTTCAATTTTTTTTAAAATTAGTACATGATTACCAGAATTTTGGATGTTGGGACTTGCTATATTTACATAATCAAACAGATTTACAGTTTTCCATATGGCAGGATAGCTTAAAGAAGACAGTTCTAAAGCTGATAAGTATGGTATTAATCATACTGCAATTTCAATTGTTACTACTACTACTACTACTACTACTACTACTATTATTATTATTATTATTATTATTATTATTATTATTAATAATAATAATAATAATAATAATAATAATAATAATAATAATAATAATAATAATAATAATAATAATAATAATAATAATAATAATAATAATAATAATAATAATAATAATAATAATAATAATAATAATAATAATAATAATAATAATAATAAGGATTTATTTTTATATGATGCTATGCATACAATTGTATACATTCAAAGATCAGCCTTTCAAGATAATTGTGCATGTGTCTTCTGTGAGTGTTAAATAATAAATGAATACTTCACTCTACAATACAAGATATAGTATTTATGCAGGAATTTATTATTTAACACTCGCAGAAGATGCATGCACAATTAGCTTGAAAGGCTGATCTTTGAATGTAATAATAATAATAATAATAATAATAATAATAATAATAATAATAATAATAATAATAATAATAATAATAATAATAATAATAATAATAATAATAATAATAATAATAATAATAATAATAATAATAATAATAATAATAATAATAATAATAATAATAATAATAATAATAATAATAATAATAATAATAATAATAATAATAATAATAATAATAATAATAATAATAATAATAATAATAATAATAATAATAATAATAATAATAATAAAAGCAAAACTCTCCATACAGTATTGCTACCCTGTGCCAACCAGAGTAATCAATGAATGCCAGAAAGTTTGTGCATAAAATCCCTATCTAATGCCTACTCATCCAATATCCCCAGATTAGTTTCTGGCTTGTGGCCATCATCAGTGAGGAGCTGTGGATTCAAGAGCACTGCACCTAGATCTTAGGATCTAATGCAACCCTCCAGCACCCACCTTTTATCTCTACTTACCTACAAAACTATGAGAATGAAATTGAAAACACAATAATATTTTCAATCTAAGCTCAATAGCTTATATAGCATATGGGTCTGAACTCAGTTCAGCACCCATACATTTTGGTGTCTTTGGCTCATTAACAACCATAGCCACCACTATCCTATTAGGCAGGATTGATGTTAAACCATTAAGCATCACATGATCACTATCTTATACTAGCACATAATTGTTTATAAACAAAGCAAAACTCTCCATACAGTATTGCCACCCTGTGCCAACCAGAGTAATCAATGAATGCCAGAAGGCTTGTACATAAAATCCCTATCTAATGCCTATTTATCCAATATCCCCAGATAGGGATTTTATGCACAAGCCTTCTGGCATTCATTGATTACTCTGGTTGGCACAAGATGGCAATACTGTTTGGGGAATTTTGCTTTGTTTATAAACAATTATGTGCTAGTATAAGATAATGATCATGTGATGCTTAATGATTTAACACCAATCCTGCCTAATAGGATAGTGGTGGCCATGGTTGTTAATGAGCCAAAGACACCAAAATGTATGGGTGCTGAACTAAGTTCAGACTCATATGACTATATAAGCTATTGAGCTTAGATTGAAAATATATTTTGTGTTTTCAATTTTATTCTCATAGTTTTGTAGTTAAGTAGAGATAAAAGGTGGGTGCTGGAGGGTTGCATTGATCCTAAGATCTAGGTGCAGTACTCTCAGATCCAAAGCTCCTCTCTGATGATGGCCACAAGCCAAAAACTAGTCTGGGGAAATTGGATGAGTAGGCATTAGATAGGGATTTTATGCACAAGCCTTCTGGCATTCATTGATTACTCTGGTTGGCACAGGGTGTCAATACTGTATGGAGAGTTTTGCTTTGTTTATAAACAATTATGTGCTAGTATGAGATAGTGATCATGTGAAACAATAATAATAATAATAATAATAATAATAATAATAATAATAATAATAATAATAATAATAATAATAATAATAATAATAATAATAATAATAATAATAATAATAATAATAATAATAATAATAATAATAATAATAATAATAATAATAATAATAATAATAATAATAATAATAATAATAATAATAATAATAATACATGAGTGAGGTCTGAGTATAATTGCAATGTCTGAAGTTGGACAGTCCAAAGTCTATAGATTATGAATGTATATAAATAGACCTTAATAATTTGATGTGCCAAAAAGTCAGTATTCATGTGTGTTGGCTCTACTATGTGGCTGAGCTGATGGCTGAATGCTTAAAAACTATGTTGATTATTATGTGATGGTAAGAGCAGTGGTTGATTATAAGGTAATATGATTAGTCATAAATGAGCTGCTTCAGCTAATTATTGATATACAATTTATACTGGTGGTGTGCTGATAATTAGTGACAGTTGGTACTGGTCTGGCAAATGTGGCTGCATAATAATTATAGTATAATGGGTTTGGTTTTATTGAGGCAAGGGAATTTTTGATGGATTGGTGAAGTGAAGTGAGGAACTAGATAATTCTAAGTGAGTGTTGCAATAGTCCATGAGGTCAGTATTCACTGGTATTAAATCAATGTCAGCTGTTTTTGATTTTTTAAGATGGTGGATTTTTTGTGGGTGGCCAGATTTTCTCTTAGTTTCATTAGGGATAAGAGGGGATAATTGAGTTAATATAGATGGGGGGATGTGGTGAAATTTTCCATAATTAGTGTGATTTTTTAAAAAAAATATTAGTGTGATTTTATTACATATAATGCATGTTTCCTGATGCATTTGACTGTTATTGTTTTCAAGGGAGATGATGGTTCAACAATGTCAGAATTGGCTGCAACAATTAAGTTGGAGGGTGTAATAGATTGAACAGTTTTGGGGTCTGGGGCTGGCTGTGTATAAAAGGAAGAAACTAAATGAGGGTGTTTATGTAGTTTGAATGTGATATTCATAGGTAGAGTATCCAGATGTTGTGGTAGGAAGATCTAAGTAGCTACTTAGTTTTGAGATTAATATTGAAACCAGACCTTGGAGTGATGTGTGATAATTTGTTTTTGGCCTGATTGAGAATTTGGTTGAAGTAGGTCTCTTGGTGGTTGTGGTGACAAGAAAGTCTAAGTATTTGTGCATTACATTACAAGATAACCTCACTGTTTACATGAACAACAATAGCACTGAGGGTTTTAAGTCTCAGGTGAATAGGAACAGCATGATCTTCTGGTCTAGGATCAGAATAGGAAGAATATTAGGATTAATATATGGCTAAATCTGTATTTAAATTCATAACAATTGGTGAGGATTGGTATAAGAATGTTCTTTAGATAGATAAATTGGATGTAATATTGCCAAATGACTGCATGAAAGCCCTGAAGTGTCTATGCAATGTAGGTATTTTTGAATACCCCACTGATGCTACTGTGTTGATTTTGGTCAACAGTTATTAATGCAAAGTTACTAAGCATTTTTATCTGCATTTGACATCAGTCTTTTTGGTCAGTCTGGAAGAACTCTATTGCAATATATCTGGCATTTACATGTTCTGTCACATAGTTAATTGTATCCCAAAGGTTATGCTGGATTATTGCATCATAGAGTAGTTGGTATAGAAATTTATAAAGGGAAATATTAGATTTTGTGGCTGCTAATACAATGAACTGGGGAGAAAATTATTTGAATGTTGCAACCATTTCTCTTGAAATGCTATTATTAAATTTGTCATAAACAGTTGTTAAGAGTATCATCAGTTTAGATGATTGTGTTCTGAGATTTAATTTTCTATGGTACTGAAGGTAGTTTTCCAGAAATGTGGAGCAGGCTTATGAATGAATATGTTTTATTTATGCTGTTATACATTTGATCATTTTTTTAGTAATTTTAGCATATGTTTGTTTGAATTTTGAAGCTGTTTGTTTACACTGTTGTTAACAGGCATTTGAACATTGTTATTAATCACTTTAGTATAAGTTTGGTTGAATTTTTAACTGTGAAGCTGTTTGTTTTACATTATTGTCACCAGACTGATTCAATGTTATTATTAATACCTTTAGAATATGTTTGTTTGAACATTGGACTTTGAAATTGTTTGTTAACATTACTGTCGTCAAGCACCTGGTCATGTGATGGCTTTGTTGCCATATTGTTTTTGGTGTTATAATTCAGTGATTTTATTTTATTTAAAATTTTGAATGAAAATTATAAAACAATTTTTTAAAAAAGGTATGAATTAATTGTAAATTAAAAAAAATTTGTGGAGATAAGATTTTTACCTTATCAGGTTTAGATTTTTAGTACTTTATAAATGTAAAATGCTGGAGCTTGTTAACTTGTCTGTTAGCTAGTGAACTGCTTGATGTGGGATATTATTATTATTATTATCATCATCATCACTATTTTAAATTTCATTAAATCTTATTAAATTAAAGCTCTAATCATGAAGTTAATTTTCCATACAAATAATCTTCAGTTTGAATTGCAGTAACATAAAAATATTTTTTGCATATTTTTTTTAATTAAAAGTTACTTTCCAGATAATTAAAATAATAAATTATTTTAAAACCGATGAAATTATTATATAAAATTAAAAAAAAAACTTACATTATCTGACTTTAATGGAATCATGTTTAAAAATATTTTTATTTTTAATCATGAGTGTAAATACTTAAAAAAATATATATTTTTAATATCAGATGTAAAATGTATTCATAATACATTTCAAAATAATAGACATGTTTTTAAAATAAAATTAAAAAAAGCTATGGCAAGAAAACTTATTTTTCCCTCTAGGCATAATATAACAATACCCATCAAAATTTTTAAGTTACTATCTATGCTTTAGATTCGTTTCCATTTTTTAATTACGCCTGCTATATGGGAACAAAAGTAAACACAAAAATATATAATGGAACTTATCAACACAAAATTGCATTGAAATTTCAGGAATAAGGCTGACTCAATTCCAAAACACATTATAAAATGAACCATATGGGGATTGCTATCCTGTAATCTATTTATGTAGTAAAATCACTAAGGTGGAGGCAAAGTTAAAATTTATAATTTAACACTTATTGCAGACATTTTTGTGTTATGTAATTTTTTTAAACTTACTATCTATATATAAAAAGTTAAAATATATCAAATTTATTAAGCGTAAACAGATAATATTGTAATAACGTGAAAGCTAAAACATTCAACAGATACGCCTTGCCCATGCTTACGTGACAGCCAATAAGATGGAATAATGACATCACATGGAACTTGAATAATGACATCACATGGAACTTGAGTTCCATGTGATGTCATTATTCCATCTTATTGGCTGTCACGTAAGCATGGGTAAGGCCTATCTGTTTGAGTTCCATGTGATGTCATTATTCCATCTTATTGGCTGTCACGTAAGCATGGGTAAGGCGTATCTGTTGAATGTTTTAGCTTTCACGTTATTAGAATATAAAAGTGATAATAGAATAAAAAAAATTACTAAATTCTTGAAAGGTATTCAAACATCAAAAGTGATAGGTTAAGCTTTGAGTTCATCTTTCATCAACATTATTAAACTTTACAGAAAACTACTGCTTTAATAACTATATATTTAATAATAATTACTAATGCTTATCCTAATTTATCAACATTACTATTTATAAAAAAAATAAATTAGACTTAAAATAAATTCTAAAAAGTAATAGAATATGTAATTTTTTAAAGATTAAATTGATATTTTTTCCCTAATATAATACATCCTTCTAGGAAACTCTAATATCAATTTTACTATCAAAGTATTAGGCATTTAAAGTATTATAGATTTTAGATAGTTTATGGATTTTTAATAACTTAAAATCTTGTCCCTAATGACTAACAAGAACAACAAAATATATATTTTAAACAAGACAAGCCCCAATGTCACTATTTCATCCTCACTATTTCTTTTTATTCCTCATTTTTTATTTACTATCTAAACACTTTGTTTAGGTAAAAAAAATTTTAGAAAAAAAACATGGATGCAATTCACACTCAAAACATGACATCTTTCAACCTATTATAGTTAATATTCAGAGTAAAAGGTGAATTTATATTACATGGGCACTTAGAAGTTTGATTGTTAAAATTTCTGCTTAATCTATTATAAAGTACAATTCCTAAACCCACATGTGACTTGGGCAATAATTATCCAAAAAATAAATGTTGCACCTTTTTCAATCCTACTCATACTTTTTATCTGTATGTTTGTTGTATTTTATATGCACACAACCAACCTCAAACAGTTAATTTATAAAATATGTAAAATACTTTCAGCCCTATTACACATCTGTAATCATTCACACCCTGAGAACAATGTGGCTTGCATGCTGCTTTATAATATTTGACAATGATAAATACAATGTACTTAAAAGAAATACCAAGAAATGGTTCAACTTATACCTATATTCACTCAACTTTTTATCCAGAAACAACATGAACATAATCTGACCATCTACAGTTTACCTCAGTTCCCATGAACTTTCATTGTTGAAAATAAATATCTAGACTCATCAATGTTTGAACAATATCTTAAATGCATTGGAAGTAATCAGTTCAGCCATCATGTTTGGGTAACATTTGACTATGATTTTTGGTATGTATATCATCAGCAGATATAAACAATTGCCATTAGTAAGTACCTGATAATAATATCGAGAAATAATTCTTAATATTATTAACATCTCATGAAAGCTTAGCCTTTGAAAGAGAATTAAGTTTGATATATAAATAAATCAAGTACATCTATATAAAATGCTATGTTCTTCAAAATTGGATCACTTTTCAAGAAATCTGAATAACTTATTGTATTATCTGTAGTTTCATCACATGTTTACCTATATAATGTAAACTTATTTTAGTGTATATATGTTAATATTTGTATATAATTTATCCACTAAATATTTTAATATATAAAAAAATTTAATTGTTGAACTGATAATAAAATTTTAGAACCATCTACTATTTATTAATATCATCTATATTCTTTATTATTTTTCACAATGCTTTTTTATATCCCACTAGTGACAGTTTCAATTGCCCCAGCAATCTTCTTCAGAACTTCCACTTATATTTCCTAATCTTGACTATTTATTGGGTTCAAAAGATATTAAGCTCAGACATTGTTAATTAGCACTTTCAGAACTATCATGTTTTTGAGGCATAAAACGTTTTTAAGGAGTGTGTTATGGTTGTAAGTAAATTTATTCTTGGGTTTATTAAAAGAAAAAATTGGTGACAGATTCTTAGATAATGATCTTTTTGTTATTATTTGATTAAAAAAAGCATGTAAGATTTTCTGCTAGCAGAATAATGAATTGAATGCAGAGCTTCATATCTAATGTTCAGATTTGAAGTAAAAATCCCAACTGTTAAAAGAAAAATGCTTGAAATAATTGATAGATTAAAGTTGTACAGGAGATACAGTCAATCACTGATTGTTGATACTTTAGAACATTTTTGATCTTTTTAAAATACCATATGGAACTAAAAATGTTATAATGTTACTGAATCCATTAAGAGCATACTATTATATGATGATGATACTTTTGGTTATTGGAGAAAGAATTTGTGTATATATATATATATATATATATATATATATATATATTACACACTCATTTAGATGTTTAGCTAAATGAAGACAAATGTTCTTTATAATCTTAAAAGTGGAAAACCTATAAGTCCTGGAGAGATACCTGGAGAAAATTTAAAAATAGCGATGATATATTATCTTCAATAATATTACAATTTTTTAGGAATATATAAACTTATGAAGTTTTGTTACCTGATCTTAAATATACCTGTATTTTTAAAAAAATAAATAAAAAGAATACAGAAGATTGTAATAATTATCATGAAATATTGTTATCTACAACATCAAAGGTGTTTCCCAGGATTTATTGAACAGACTCATTTTAGTCATGAGGAAATAGTCACTTGGGACTCAATGTAATTTTTGTTACTAAACAATTATAAAAAAACTGTTGAGAACAAATAAATGATTTATATATTGATTTTATTGATTTGGTTAAAGCATATAATCAGAAGTTTTGTGGCCCTAAGTGAAATTACTTGGTATTTGGTTGTAAAATATAGTTTGTACATGCTGGAATGAGGGGAACTAATACTATAATAAAAAATGTGAAATGTTTGAAGGATGGGTATTAGTTTCCAACTTTGCTTTTGCTAGTTTTTGTTTAAGTATTAGAGGAAGTCGTAGATGTTGAGGTGCATAATAATGCAAATATAGTGATTTTGCTTTTAATGACTTAAAAGTTAGTATTGCATCACAGCAATATAATTATTTCAACTAATTTACTAATATACTGAGCTGATATTTTACCTAATTTATTGTATGAAGGTTTTATTTGAATCTCCTACCAATGTAACATAAAAGCTTTAAGAAAATTTAATTTAAGAATATTTTATTATTATTTTTTTTAAGTGTCATAGCATCGGCCGGGACGCGAACCCGCAACCCGGGCAACTGCCTGCAAATGCAAGGCAGTCACGCTGACCTCTCGACCATCAATGCAAGACAATTTTAAAAATATAATAAAGTAGAAAGATTGTAAGAAATCATTATTTTCTTCAGTTTTCTGGATATAATAGTATAGAATCTACAATCACACATATCACATCTTCATTGGATTAAACATTTTATGAATACTGCATTTATTAAGGCAATAAACCTAAAGTTTGTGCGGTTAAAAATGTGAAGATAGGGACCTCTACAGGTCTTAACCACAAGCTTACTCATTGGAAGAAAAGAGGAGAACCCTTCTTTACTTCAAGCTACTTTCTATATAAATAGGTGAAGCTGAAGCGGTTAGATCTGAGAGTGTGAAGCTATTCAATACTTCACTGATTAAGTCCACAATTCCTATTACCAATTAGTACTCGTGAAATCTTTCAATTTATAATGAGTCAATGGAACAATCTCATAGTTAGAAATCTGTTATGCATTTTCAAGCACACACTCTTGAAGTTTATTGCCTTAGTAAATATTACTTACGTAATTAACGTGCGTTAAATAAATTTATAATTACATATCTTCAATAAATTGCTTCATCTATTCATATTACATAAAGTCTTTTTCTAATCTCTAGCAATCTTCTGGAATCCACTTTGTTTTAAACTGTCCATTTATTTTTATCTACTCTAAAACCATCTTCAGCCAAGCTCCATTTCAATTATATCAAAGATACCTGCTAGTTTTTTCATTCTTATATTTTGATTTTGAACTTTTATTAATCTTAACATTTATACATATTTTGCTGCATAATCTAAACTCTTTATATTTCTCTTCTTTCTTTTTAAGTACATATGTATATTTCCTTTTAATATTAAGTTACTTTTGCATAGGATTAGTTATTTGTATTGGTTTTCAATACAATGTTATTTTTGATATAACAATGCTTATTTGATGGAATTAAACAGCATCAGATTCTTGAAATAAGTATAATCAATACAACTCTAAGATAATAATAATAATGTATTAAAGATAAGTTTAATAATTATTAATCAGACCAGTCTATGAATAACAAATCTGTCCACATAAAGATTGTTCATCCATTTCTCTATTTATTTAATATTTTATAATGCTATGTGTTCATTTTACTTCTTTTGTAGAAAACGTTTTTTAGACTTTATTAATTATAGCTTCAACCATATCTTCCCAATGAAAACAACAAATATTGCACTTCTTCAAAGTAACTTTTAAAATGTAAGTATGTTTTACCTCTTCCAATAAAAACCATACTTAAATTCTCCTTAAATGTTTTTTAGAAAACTTCAATAAAGGTGGAATTTTACAAAGTAGGTTCTAATAGTAACACTCCCAGAAAGCTAAAGAACATGCTGTTTCAATGTATCATCTAGCCACTATATTTTCCAATTCTACAGAGGATCTTTAAATTAAATTTTTATAATGCCTGAATGTTGGGTGATAGTATGTCCAAATCTCATTTCAAAACAATACATTAGATAAAACAAGCAACTCTATATACAAGTGATTTAGTTAAGTTATTATAATAAAAAATGTTACCTTTTAACTATTAAATATTACAAAATAGAGAGCATATAATAGAAATTAGCAATATATTTGAAAGTCACATTCTAATTTTGTAACTAAAGTTGAAATATATGTTATATCATAATTAAAATTATATTATATAATTTCAGAGTACAAGTTACTAACCAAATATATTTTAAGATTTGTAATTCTGAAGGAGTTAATTACAGTGGGCGAATGCTAACTAATTAAAAGATGTATTACACTGAATTAGACTTGGTAGATAATAATGGTGTGATGAAGCTTTGATTATAAGAAAATAGGTAAGTATTCTAGAGTAATTGTTGTTAACGTAAGTATGAGAATAAATCTCAGGAAAAGTAGATTAAATTACGATTTATAATAGTAAGTATGATTTTATTAAATGGTTGGATCCCAATAAAATCCCTCTTGTGATTCAATTATTTCATTATCAATCTAATTGGATTTTAGAATAGAATACGAGATAGCATAGAATAGCATCAATCATTTTAAGTTATTGTAATTTGGTTAATATTTTTATTTTAGGATTCTTAAATTGTAGAAGAGTAGTTATTTCATTATTTCAATGAAACATTATGTTAGTCATTGCTTGCTGTGGGAGTTTTTTTAAATGATTATAATAGGATGGTAGTAGAAGAATTGTCACAATAGCATCGTACTTGTGAATGTATTTTATATACTTCTCAATGTTAAAACCATTCTCTTGTAATCATCCTTAAAGTCTATCTTATGTTTTAATATTTAGCAAGTTTCAAACCCCATGAAGAGTCTTATACTTTATTATTGTTATACTTGATGGTTTATTATTGAGCTAGTATAGTAGGAATATAATAAAAAAGGTAGGGCAAGGTAGAGAAGTGTGTTCAAAAAACCGGAAGGGAAGATTACAATATATATATATATTCTAACCTGTACTCTCATGCATCTTCACTTCCATATAATATATGATATAAAATACAATGGGTTATATCTCAGTTAATAATTAATAACTAAAATATTCAGCATTAAAATTAAAATATTTCACTAGCTCAAATTTAAAATACGAATAAGGTTCAGTTTATAAAATAAATTAAATAAATATTTAATATTTTCATGAGACTTGAAGTGAAAATACAGGTGACAAGATAGATTACATTGAGCCAATATCCCACAGGATACTACCTCAATGGCATAAGAACACTATCCCCCCTTTATTACTATTTCAAATAACAAACTCATAGTATTCTTACGACTTTAATAACTTCTACTCACTAAGATTAAACTAATAATTAAATCTTAATCTTCTATTTATAATAATCTAGCTCAAATAAAATAATCTCAGGTTCATAAAGTTTATTCTAAGTTAATAAAATACGGTAGTAAAATATGAGAAGGGATTTTATGTCATAATCTACTACACTGAAACTAATAATAATAAATAACAGTAATAATATTCTTCATTGTTTAACTAATTCTGTATGTCTTTTCTTTTTACTATAATTTTATTACCATAATAAAATAATGAAATAATATAATATGATCTTACATCTTCATGTAATGATATAATAAATACATGGTACCATTTTAATAATCTGACAAACAAAATATGTGTGGCAACTGATAGCATATAATTTAATATAATATTGTGATAACTAATTTATGTCCAATAAAATAATGTAAGATTATGATTATTTAATTATAATGAATACCAATAAAATATTTAAAATTCTTAAAATAATTATCTATTTATCTTTTGTGCAAAATTATATATTTGTTTCAATTATTATGCATATATCGTGATTTCATGCAGCGATGTGGAGAAATAAATAACTCAGACACAAAATTTTTTAAATAACAAAATTTAACAAAGTTTATTACTAACAACAAATAAATAAACAATTTATTTACACTATTTACAGTGGATATCCTTAACTTTTTTACTTTACAGTTTGATCTACCGGGTTATAAAAAAATAATTTATATTTCAATTATATCTTTATTTAGATTTAGGACAAAATTAAAAAAATATTACTATTTGGTTTCTTATTATGGTTAACTTGTTACAAATATATTTATCTACTTTATTAGCAACAGCATTTTATCCTTAATATTATTAAACTATCTTATTTTAAAAATTCATACTTAGAAAAACATTCTATAGAAAACAAAATTTAATAATGAGTATGGATTTCTCAAGATATTAAAAAAAATTTCATCTTGCAAAGTCAAAGATGTTACACAAAATATTATCCAAAATTCAGTACTAGATTTTAGTATTTATCACACAATGTTTACTAATCATAATATATTCTCTTTTAAGCCTTACTTTAGTATGATATAAGTGTAATCATCAATATATTTCGGTTAATCAATAAACAAAAAAATATACTATGCATATTGTTTACATAATTTACTTTATACTATTGTATTTTAAAAATATGCAATACTTATTTTTCTTTTAAAAATAATAATAAAGCATTTAAAATTATTATCACTTTAAAGAAAATATCTTTGTTTAGATACCCTATTTAAAAAGTTTATATTTCATTTTCGAAATAAATTCAAAATATATTCTATGATTCTTTTATTTCCTTAGAATACTTTGGATCTTCAATTTTAAGTTATAATGTCCTATTCCTCCTAAGCAAATAAACCAATCTTATGCAAAATGATAGCATAACCTAAGTTCTAAATTATTTATCATTTCTCTTAAATATATCTTACTGAACAATGCAGTTACATGAAATAAAGATAGCGAAAACAGATGCATAGGATTAAGGAAGAAAGCTAGAGTATTACTCTTAACATATCTCAAAATCATGGCACAGTGTGAAGAGGTATGACATTTACCTACCTAATATCCTCTAGTACAGGGACGATGTTAAAACTATTCTTCAGCTTTATTAGAACATCAAATATTTAAAGAAATATAAACACTGTCCAAATAAAATGTGTATCAATCATAGGGCTTTGTTAACTATGCTGATATTCACATAAAGACTAAATATTATTTCCATTCCTTATAACATCCTATTTCTTAAAACATCATCTTGGTTTCCTGCTAACTATAGTACTTCCAAGCCACTATCTCAACATTATTTCTCAAGATTTTCCACATCTTACATCGATAAATAACTATCTGCATTTACAAAACAATAAATAAAATTCATTAATAGTTAAACAATCTAGCTGTTCCACAAGAAAAGTCTGCTTACTTCATTATTCTATATGTCTAATCATATACAATCTACTTAGACAATATTCGAATATCCAATAACATGAAAATTTTAAAAGGATCACATAATTATTTGTTATGTTGGATTATATTACTAATAAAAAAAAAAAAATCATCGTATGCATATTTTCAAATCAATCCTATCTCATAATGTTTTTTAAATTGTTGTATGAAATGCGGTACATATAAATAAAAAAACTTTTATACTTCATTTTTCCAATTTATGGATGATCTAAAGAAAACAAAAAAAAATATACATTATAAATTATCAATAGTTATTATTATTACCAATAACCATTATCTAGTCATCGTGTTCAGTAGGCTTCCTTTATCCACTTGAGCATTGCAGATATAAAAAAAATTCACACCCATACACTTTATATTAAAATATTTTTAGCTAAATTATTAGATTGTTATATTATAAAATTTTAATATTAATAAATTAATGTTTTTATGTTTTTCCTAATCTTATATAAAAATTTAGATTTAAACTAGGTTAACAAAATAAAAGGAATCAAAACTATAATTACATATTTTCTTGACGATAGTTCCTGATAAGTCCAAAATGTTTATTATTTTCTCTAGAGTTTTTAAAAATGTTCTCCTCCAAGTGCGTTAAAGTTTAAAATAAAAATAATTATTAATCCATTTAGTAAAATTTATAGAAAATAATCCTTGGTTTTAGTATTTAGGACGATAATTATTAAATCATAATATTAATTAATCCCATGAAGCTTCTTAATCTTCTCTACCAATATTCTCTGTGTATCCGATGCATCAATCCATCTAATTTAACTTTAAAAATATTCGATAAACTTTTAAGTACTATTTGTATTTCCATGGATCCATCTTTTATTCAACTATGTGTTCACTTTTTTATATATGTTTCCTTCTTAATACATTTAAACTTTCATTTGGTATTTTTATATATCACTTTTAAAAAAAAAACTTCAAGTACTTTTAAACAAATCTTTTCTAAATACATTTTTAAAACAATTCTAAGAATGGATATTTTAATATCAAAAACGCTTCTGTAACATATTTTCCTGGGTTCTTTCTTTAATTCTTGAAAATATTTTTTCTAAAAATGTTACCTTCAGAAAGGATATAACATTTTACTCCTTTTGATATAATATTAGATAAAATAATTCATGAAATATAATTGTTTTATTACTATTTAAAAATAATTCTTAGATAAACTTATAAATAATACGTTTCAATACATTTTTTAGACTCCGTATAATGTCCGAGCTGTGGTTTTTATATACCAAAACAGTTCTTCGGTGAAATATTAATAAAGCTGTATCAATAAATATTTCAAATATTTTTTCAGCATTACAACTTATAACCATTTTATTTCGTAGTATATCCATTTTTTTATTGCGAAGTTTAGGTTAAACTTTTAGATAAAATACGACTGGTAAGTACTTTAAAAATTAGAAAATCATTTCCACGAAGTTTCGAAATTATTATATTTTAACACCCTCTTTTGCAAAAATACTTTAAAAAATTATCAATTAGTTTTTTTCAAATAAAACGATAAGAAAGTACTAAAAAAAAAATTGACTAAAATAAAAAAATTAAAAATAAATACTCTCTTTGATAGTTATAATTTACCTTTCTCTAGTTTCAATACATTATTAATCTCTCCTTATCCCCCCCCATGCAATTCATATTTATAGTCTGTAAGAATACCTCATTTGATTGGTTGATTCTTACTTTAACTTGAGAACAAATTTACATATTTTCAGTTTATAGCAGAATTGAATTTCAAAATTAGAAATTATGACGTAATGAACTTAAAATATTATTTAAAATATTACTTTTAAATCAATTATTTTATTAAAATTATTTAAACATTTAAAATAACTTTTAAAATAACTTTAATAACCTATTCCATTTATCTATTTTTATTTAAACAAAATATTTAATTTTTATTATATCTGTATTCGTCTTTATTACATTACTTAAAACATTACATATGATAGTTAACTTAATATTTATTATTATTTGCTAGGTGACAATTCCATCCAATTCTATAATATAACTTTTAAAATATTTTAAACTTCATTACTTTAAATACAAACAAGCACGTGTATGAAAGTATATAGTATACAAGTCACATGATTAATAACTTTGACAGACGATTTTCAATCTATTTCTCTGCCTAGATTTATATAATTGATACACTTATTATATTATATAAAATAATTATAAAATTTGGAAGAACAATTTAGAAAATATAGAATTAAATACAATTCTCACCATCATAAAGTTTATTTTTTAAAATATATTATATTAATTTTGACTATTAAATATGATTATAAATTTAAACATAACATTTATTAAATTATCAGTTTTAAACTATTAAAATCGAATTTTTAAATATACTTTTAATATTTATAGCTGTGTTATTTAATATGGCCAACTTTTACAACCATATGAAACAATATTTTAAGCTTTACATAACCATTTTTTTAAATAATTCGCTATAATTTTATATACTACGTATTTGCTTTAACCTCAAATTGTACTTTAAAGATATAATTGACTTAATACAATTACCATATTAAAAGAACATATTCTAAATTTAAAATTTTTAGTAATTGACTGTTATGAACTATTACTGACCTATAGAAAAGGGCACAATATATTTCCACACACAGCAAGCTAGAGTAATCAATGGATGCCTGAAGGCTTGTGCATAAAACCCCATCTAGTGCCCACTCGTCCAATACCCCCAAACTAGTTTCTGGCTTATGGCCTTCATCAGTGAGGAGCCTTGGATCTGAGAGAACTGTACCCCATCTAGTTCCTACTCATCCAATACCCCCAGACTAGTTTCTGGCTTATGGCCTTCATCAGTGAGGAGCCTTGGATCTGAGGCACTAGATGGGGTTTTATGCAAAGCCTTCTGGCATCCATTGATTACTCTAGCTTGCTATGTGTGGCAATATATATAATGAGTTTTGCCTGTTTTAACAACTGTTATACACAAGCGTAAAAGGTGGTGGTCATGTGATGTTTATTGGCTTAATAAAAAATTATCAAAATTATGTCAGCATATATTTAAAAAAAACATTGACATTGAATGCTAATAATTTTAATAAATCTATAAACCAATTATGGTTCTTACATATATAACATTTCAAATATATAAAATTATTATTCTTTTACAAAAGCTATGCCATTAGCTGCAAGCTGTAGTAATTTATTGATGCAATTGATAGTGATTTTCTATCAAGTGCTAACCTATCCATTATCTCCAGATTAGTTTCAAGCGTATGGCTTTCTCTACTGAGAAGCTTGAATTTTTAGATCAATGTCTGGTCCTTTAGGATCTAATGCATCTTCTATCCCAGCTATCATTTATTTTTTGATTTCACTATTAAGCTATCTGTTCAATCTGAAAACATATTAATGTTTACAATCTAAACTAATTTACCTATAAAGTCATATAGAACTAAAACCTATTCAGTTTCTATACATTAAGGCATTCTTACCTTTTTTAAAGAACTATGGGCACCTTTATCCTGTGTACATAATGCTCTAAAACTGTTAAAGTATCACATGATCCTATCACATGACTTTAGATCACTCTATGTAGGCATGTTTGGTAGATTGAAACAATTATGTTTTTCAAATTGGTCTGATAGCTTGATAATAAAACAGAAATGTAAATGATAGTTTACAGAGGAAAGATACATTATATCTTAAAGGTCCAGAGAGTGCTCCAAGATCTAAAGCTTTTCACTGATGAAAGCCACAAGCTTGAAATTAGTCTGGAGATATTGGATAGAGCAGCAGTAGATAGGGACTTATTAATCACTACAATCTGCATTTATTAATTACTAAAGCTTATAGTAAGTGGCATTACTATGGTAAAAGAGAAAAAAGTATGCTGTTAAAACAACATCTAGTAAGCTGAACTCATATGATAGAATCACATGATATTGGATTGGTTTTACACTATATAAACGTATACATAGAGAAAATATTATTGAATACATATCATAATTCACAAATAAGATTTCTAAAGAACTATTTTAATAAACTTGTAAACAATACCCTCCCTCTTGCATTAATGTCAATTTATTGGACAGACAAAATGGTATACTTTTATCTAAACTCAAATTCTCAAATGGTAAATGAATTAAGCATCAATACTATGAAAATGTGAAGATTTTTATATTTGCAGTAATTTTGTAATTTATTAATCAAGCCAACTTATAGTTTTAAGTAACAAATCAAATGACATTCTAATAATTTTAATAAATCTACAAATAAACCACAGTTATTAAATACGTAATATTTAGAATATATAATTTTATTCATAGTGCAAGAAATCCCAAATATGTTAATATATTTGATTTTAAGTTTAATATTTTTGTGGGATGTTGTCAAAGGACTGTAACAGCCAGCTGTGTTAAAACTATTGTCATGGAAGAGATGATTGGCTGCTTAATTTAGTATGATGTCAAAGTTTGTTTCATATGAATTGATTGGATGGTGTAGTTTAAACTGTTAATGAACAGTTTATGTTCTATCTATATAATCACACAAGTAAGTTGGGTTTTTTCAAAACATCAGAATAATCTTGAATTCATGCTACAATTCCTTAATGAAGAAGGCTATAAGCTAGAAATTAATATGATGATGTGGAGGTAATAGCATTATGGTCTAACATCAATTGATTTCTCAAACTTACAATAGATATCTTGGAATATGAGTGACAAAATGGTTCTAAATACTTTGCATATGTTTTACTGATAATACTAAAAATAATGCCTCAAATATCAATCACATTCTAAAATTTTTTGAAAAGGAATCCTTTACAAGTGGACATGTTAGAACATTTATATTAGATGCTTTTTGGTGCACAACATGCAATTTAAATCACAATAATAATCCCAGAAGATACTCCACACACACTTATTGATAAATTAAAAAACAATACAACAAAGAGATAGGAAAATAGCTTATGTAATATATAAATATATGGTCATTAATGCATCTAAATTAGAACCTGGTAATATGTCATGGTTACTTCCAAAAACAAAACAAAAATTAAACTTGCTTGTTATTTTCTATGAAATGCATAACAAGGCAACACTGTTACTCATAACTACAGATAAGTATATTTATCACACCTTTAGGCTCTTTCAATACCTGAAACCTGAACTGCGCTGTTTTAACTAAGCAATATCTTGTTTTTCTGTATTGTCACTGGCCGCCCAAATAGAAAATTAATCTTTTATTCATAGTTTAGTAGTCAAAATTAAAACAAGCAAAACTCACTATACGTATTGCCACACACAGCAAGCTAAAAATGTTGATCATGTGGTGTTTATTGGCTTAGTCTAGTAGTCCTTTAAAAGACATATATAAATATTACTGATAAATTTTTAAATTTTGTTTTAATTGCTTTATTTATTGTAATTTTTGTATCGTAAATTAAATTGTTTTTTTAATATTAGTGAAGATCAATTTTAAACTCAACAACTTATTCAAAAATTTTAACTTTTATAATGTTTTTAAAATGAAATTTTAGTAGGAAATTAAGACTTCTGAAGGAACTGCAACAGTTTCCAGTTATTTATTGATTTCATTTAAAAATAAAAAAATGGAGATTGATTTAGATTTTACAAGGTAATGAAACTACCAACTAGTAATCATTAGTTTTTTTTAAAGACTTTATGTCACTTACTTATGGTGTTTTAAAAACTAATTTACTTAAAAATAATTAAAAAAAAAACAAATTTAATTACAGTAAGTAATTATTGCTTTTTTAAAAAACCTTAATTACTTTTTATATAGAAAAGCATAAGCCATATTATATGTAAAAAAAAAACAACAAAACATTTCAATTGCCGAAATGATTCAAGTTTTTCAAATATATGGCTCTGTTATGAACCATTAAGTCAGTTTCCTATCTAATTCGACTAAAATACGGGCTTTTAAATTAATTAAGCTGCTCACTCTAGTGTTACTTTTTTATAAACAACTTCTTCCAAAAGAAATTAATAGATCGAGTGACTATATATGCTCTATCCATAATTAGAATACCAATTGAATTTTTTTTAATACTATCACGTGATTTTGTTATAGGTTTATTATAAAATAATAAAGGGAATTACTTTTGAAAGCACTTCCATAAACATATGAGAAAATCATGTGATGCTTGTTGATATTTTGTTTTATATTCAATGCATGGAAGAAGTCTGCAGTTAACATAAAAATAATCTCTAAAATATATAAAAAACTGCTTATTTGATTTTTAATATGTCAAAGCGTCAGCCGGGAAGCGAACCCGGGTACAACAGCTTGTAAGGCGGCTGTGCTAATTACTGGCCACCAACGTTTGACAAGCAGCTTTGATATCAGATCTATATAACAATGCAAGTTGACTTTGACTTCACTGTACTGCTAATTTGAATAGTATAAAGGAATAAAAGATGGTTATTAGATATGTAAATGCATTAATTCCAGCTTTAAATTCCAAATCTTTACTGATGAAAGCAAGAACCAAAATATTCTGTGATGGGTTATTACAATTTTATATCAACTAGTGTCCAATGGTTTACTGATGCTTATAGTAAGTGGCTATAAGACAGAACAAAGAAAATGACTCTTGGAAGTATTAGGTAGAAGAGTGAGGAAAACCATTATCATCATTACCATCATCAATAAATTGACTCAAAGATCTTTTATATCATTCCAATATCTTCTTCAAAAGTTTGCAACTATTGTTCTATATTTCAGAAAATTATAATTATATATTTTATAATAAAATCCTCTACTGTTCAAACAGGCAAAACTCACTATACATATTGCCACACACAGCAAGCTAGAGTAATCAATGGATGCCAGAATGCTTGTGCATAAAATCCTTGTATAGTGCCTACTCATCCCCAGACTAGTTTCTGGCTTGTGGCCTTCATCAGTGAGGAGCCTTGGATATTGGAAGAGTAGACATTAGATGGGGATTTTATGCACAATCCTTCTGGCATCCATTGATTACTCTAGCTTGCTGTGTGTGTGGCAATACGTATTGTGAGTTTTGTCTGTTTTAACAACAGCTATAGACAAGCATAAGAAGTGGTGGCCATGTGATGTTTATTGGCTTAAAATCCTCTACTTTTAAAAATATTCTCAATCATAATTCTTTTTCACTTTATAATCTCCTCAATAAATAATCACCTTAATTGATTGCCTTCAACACTTAAAACATTGTAAGTCTTATTTTTCACATTTTTTACTTTTTAATTAAAAAAATTCTCAAGGCCTTACATTTTTTATACTTTGTTTTTAATTATTCAGATTATATTTACATTAAAATAATTCATGTTCTAAAAAGTCATTTAACATGTTTGCTTTTCAATTCCAACTTTGATGGACTACAAAGCAACAGTTTATTAAACACTTGTAATTCTTACTGCAATATCTATTGCTATTTGCATCATCAGATAAACAATTTTCTAAATCAATACAATAAGTCTGATTATTTAAAATTACAATAGATGGTGTTACAGTAGAAATGGAAGCAAAACTTTCTAAATCGTAGGTTAAATTTTTGGAATTATAATTATGATTCTTAATCATGCATAATCATGCAGCAGCATGATGATTTTATTGAAAGAAGTATGAAATTGATGATATTTTATGGTAAATGATCATAATAGAAGAGACCAACACATCTTTTCTTCCTCATTATAAATCTATGTTTTAAAGCACTTATATACTGCTAAAAATTTAAATAAATATTAAAGTAGCTTTGCAACTTTAGTATTTATTGTTTTGATATATATTTACATAATCTATTGTGCATAAAATTTTATAGAAAAGTGGTACCACATTTTCTTGCTTGCCTATGACCTGCATTGGAATCTGAATCAAGTAAAATTGAAAATTGTCTTCAGACTTGGAATTTTCTCAACTTACTTAATATCCAATATTGGTCAACCTATAACTATCTAGATATTCTTAGCTATAGGATAATAATAAGATGGATAATTGCTCAAACACACATCACTCCATAATTGCAAACCTGATGGAAACTGCCCTCTCCTTTACTGTTTAAGATTAGCAGATGTTGTTGAATTGTTATGTATACAGATTAATCTTTTTCAAAACTAATAAATGTAATGAAAATCAATCTAAAAATATACCTTAAACTTGATCGTATATGTAGCCTTTATTTTACATCATGCTGTTGTAAAATGAAATTATTTTCTATCATAATTATTATATTTATATAATATGTTGAAAAATAAAAAATATACATCTAAGGTTTTTTTTTTTTTTTTTTTTTCAAAAATTTTATTAAATAAGTACAATGTTTACAGTGACAATTATGTATACATGGTAAATTAAAAGAAAAGCTAGAATTACAAACATAAAAATGAAGTACATGATTATAAATAAATAAAAGATAGTATTATTCTGGGCAAGAGGTAAACCCGAATACCTGGTCTACTGTTAACACCCAAGTAGACCAATTAAGCTCACCAACTCACCTAGACAAATTGCCTCACACTACCAAGAGTCACGTAGTCAATCTAGAGTTTGGTAAGATCACCATTGTAAAAATCACTACAACTATGAAGGCTTAGGTATTTATGCTAAATCTGATGTATTCAGTTAAATATTATCCATTTTGATAACATAAGGATCTGAACCTCTGATTATTAACAAAACCACTTTCAGCAATATATTAGACAGAAGAAACAAAGCGTTTTACCAGCAATCATCCTTGCAATGCAATCAGAGTCCATGTTTCCTCGAATAATACTTTTGGAGCTAGGAGCATTCAGTTTATTCAGAAAGAATTTTCCCTCATGAATTGCACCGGGATTGAAAACCATTTTACAATGAGTAGACCACAATGCATAGTTGATAAATAATGACAACCTAATAGTAGGGATGGATCTTGTCTTAATACTGTCCTTAAGAGAGGTAACAAGGTAAAAATTCGTTTTAAGGTTATCAGCAATAATCCTTCTAGACCTCCAGAGTCCATGGCACGAGTAAATCAGATGGTCAAATGTTTCGTCATGAGTCTGGCAGAGGGGGCAGATTGTGTCAATTTTGTTGATGCCTTGCCTATGGAAGAGAAACCAATTAGTGCTAATGACATTTAAAATTTATCTTAATAATAAAATCAAAAAATTTTGGTTCCATAGCCCAGCACCTGAAGAGGGAGATGATCTTATTATTTATCAGGGCAAGTAGAGGTGTTATGGGAGTTGTGACTGGGTGAATGAGACTATGTGCTTGTCAAATATTAATCCTGTTATCAAACGTATCATTCATAATTACCATGTAGCTTTTGATCAAATCAATTACGGCATCAAGGAAATTCTTGACTCTAGGAGGGGGTCTATCAGTTGGGATAACTGGCAAAATGACTTGCTCATATCCAAATGATTTAATAAGCATGGTGATAAAATTAAATATCTTTTGAATATGAATGGCTTGAATAGCATGATAAGAAAGTCCATTATACTTCCGGTGAAGTTGCATCCCGTTAATGCTAATTGCAACAACTTTATCTTCCCAGAAAAGTCGAGATGCAAGAGAATTCATTCTATTGATAAAAGTCTTAGTGATCCTCATGATGGGCATGCAATAGTTGAGCTTGGCCATGATCTTCATATTGAGAAGCATTACCTTACCATGTAGGGAAAGGTAGACTTTAGACAGACGTTTAGTAAGTCTTTCCATTGAGTGCAGAATGTGATTTTGAATATCTTTGGACATTTGGAAGTATGATTTGGATATCTCAAAGCCCAAAAACTTTTGAGGATTGGCTGTAAATTTGGATACAATCTTCTGACCTGAGGATACTTTCCATATATCTGATTTTAATGGGTTGATGGTAAGACCATAGTCAGCTGTGTATTTATCCAATATGGAGTATAACTGAGGTAAATAGGTTCTTGAAGGGAGGAAAATGATTACGTCATCCATATAAGCCATGAGCATTATCAATTTGGCAAACCTTGGTACATAGACACCCAGTAGTTGTTGTTCGATGGCTTTCAACAGCAGATCAATGTAGACTATAAAGAAAAGAGCACTGAGAGGGGAGCCTTGCAAAATGGATGTGTTAGGTTGGAAAAATGAAGAGAGCTTGCCATTCAGTGAGACAGCAATTTCTCTGTTAGACATGAGGTTATTTATGATCTGTATGATAGAGGTTGGGATGTGATGGCCTTTCAGTAGGTTTAGAAGAGTACTGATGATAACAGAGTCGAAAGCTGCATTGAAATCAAGCTGGATAGCTATGACAGCCTGGTTTCTCTGTTGTCTAACATAATCAATTAATATTTTAGCTTGACCAATGGATAAAATTGGTGAAGAATGTTTTTTCGCAAATTGGGAAGGTTATATTTTGGAGTATCTTATCCTGGATCTTATCTTTTATGACAGATTCCAGGATTTTAATGATGAGCAGAGACATAGAAATAGGCTGAATGTTTTTGAGGGTGTGGGGATCCTCATGCTTCTTTAGGAAGGGTACTAAAGCAATAGGATATAGGTGGGGGATTGTTCTTTTCTCCTGTGCCAAATGGTTCATCATTCTAAATAGGATGGGAATTGTGAAGTGGCTTAGATGATCTAACAGGAAGCGTGGTATAGAATGCAGTCCGGGATGTATTTTATCTGGCAATGCTTGGAGTTTGGTTTTCAGCATATCTTCAGTGATACCATGATCATCTTGACAAATTAAAATGTCTTCAATGGGAATATTAACATGGCTGAGACAATGAAATTTTTGTTCAAAGTGTTTATGGATTTCCTTAATCATTGGAAGGCCAACAAAGGACTCACCATCAATATTGATGATAGTGGGAGTAGGGGGGGTTTAATAGCACCCAGTGCCCAATGCAAGTAGCTTCTAGACCAACAGTTCTGCTTAGCCAGAAACACCTTGGCACACTTTATAGACAGATAATCTGCAAGTGCCTTCTGTTTGGCTTTATACTGTAGCTTAACAGATATAATCTCATCTATAGAAGATGAGGCAGAGTTAAATGTCTTCATTCTGAAATCAAGCTCATCCAAGTCTTTAAGTAAGGCCAACGGTCCCTTTCGCTTAATTGTATGGTAGGAAATGATCGATTGAAGAATGCCAATAAAGGCAAACCATGCTTCCTCTATAGGTTTGGCAAGTATATCTATTTTTTTAAAATATATATAAGCCTCAGATGGTATGGCTTCTGTTATATTAGATTTTGTCAACATTCTAATGGTGTTGCAAGCGGGAGTGACATTATTAGCAGCTTCAATCTGAACTACTAGGGCAAGATGGTCAGAAAAGACCACATGTTCTAATTTTGCAGTAATGAGAAAATTTATGTCAGGCATATAAAAGAATAGATCAATCAGTGACCTGTATTTTCTGGTGTAAAAAGAGTAGGAATCATCAGGCAGATGACCCTCTCCACTCATAAATGGCTTATCTATCAAGCGAATATAGGTTTTTGTAAATTTTGCATAGGTGATATTAAAGTCGCCAAAGATTAGGGTCAGGTTGTTATTATTTACCAATAGCATATTAATTATGTTAATGACTTTCATTAACATGCAGCAGGACCTATCTGCATACACATATATTATATTGATTACCAAATTTTGATATGTGACTGATATAGCAATAAAGTTATTATCTTTATAGAGTATTATAAATTTATTAGGTGGATGTTTTTTATTTATAAGTAAACCAACTCCGCCAGCTGCAATAACGCTATCAGAGAAAGCATGTATCCAAGAGATTCAAGACATTCTCTAATTCTATAATCAGAATTTGAGTGATATTTTGTTTCACTCATAAAAAATAAATGTGGATTATTGATTGTGATCCATTGTTCAATGGCATATACCCTTTCCAATGAGTTGATACCCCTAACATTTATGCCTACAAACTTATGCAACATAATTGGGTTATGTATCTATTAAAACTACCACAAAGAATATAAGGATCCCTTTTAATTCTCAGCATAAATAAAATGTAAATTCTAGTTGGGATAGTCTGCATCTTTGTAGTCTGGATCATCAATGGTGTTACCTGAGGTTTCTTCTAACCCAATGGGTTCAATCACCAGGGTGCCATGTGAACCGTCAACATCAATGACATGATGTACATCACCAGCAGTCACTTCTAATGAATTAAGACTCAATATCCTATTATCTTCATCTGATAACTGACATTTCTTCTCTGGACTTTTTTTCTTATTTATTGGAATATTGTTTTTCTTCTTCTGCTTAAGAGATAAACATGTTTTTCTTCCCCAGAGATTTTTCATCTTCTGAGCTGGATTTGTGTATAATGGTTGACTTCCTTTTCTTAGTACTGGACTTATCTATGGGCACTTCCATTGAAGATTCCTCTTCGGGGCTAATATCTCCTTGATTGGGGTTGATAGGCTTGTTGTTACTTTTAAGCTGCTTGTTCATACTTCTTGTGCATCTCAAAGTAATGGTTTTAGTCTGATAAGAAACTAAACTTTTTTTCAGAGGCTTCTTGACAGGATTGCTTGGAGTAGTGCTATTATTGTGCTGATAACATGTGAGATTGTCTGAAGTATCTTGCTCCACCACAGTTTGTTGTGCTGATCCCATTATTTCAGCATGATGTAGTTGGCTTTGTGTATCATTTCTTCATTTAGAGGCCGGTGGAAGTAGAGGCTTATCTACAAGAAACAGATCTTGAGTAATATCTGATGTTTCTTCTTCTCTGCCTACACTTCTGTAATCAGGTTGTTGCAAGACAGATATTTGTTGATTATTTATTTGATATTGTTTGTAGGCAATTCTAACTTGAGGTTCTGTTGTTGATGTGTCATTAGTTATGGATGAGTATGATTGTGCAGTACCTTGAGAAGTTGATGTAAAATTCTTTTTGCATCTATGATAAATACTCTTTTTGATTCCACAATTAGACCACATTCTTGATTGACAATCTTTCACCAAGTGGGTCCTCTCAAGACAATGAAAACACTGTGGTCTAACTCCATGTAAAGAGAGGATCAAGTGTGAGCCTTTGTAATTAAACACGGTAGGTATGTCAGTGGGTGAAACATTTTGTTTAATTGCTATTTGAAAGGTTACATTGTTAGATAGAAAATGTAGTCCATCTGAATCAATAGGAAGGTATTTAAACTTACTAACATTGCCAAAGGCTTTGAGTGATTCCTGTAGATGTTCTTGGTAGAAGTTGATAGGACAATTTTTAATCCTACCAGAAATTATATTAGGCCTAGTGAGATCAATGTAACAGATGAATTTATCATTTAATTCCCTGATATTGCTTTTAAAGTAATTCTTGGCTGCTCAGTTAGTAAATTCCATAGCAATGTAGTGATCATTAGGATGATTCAAGATCTTATGAATACCATGACTTAAGTCTTTTTCTTTAATAGTTTCATATAGCAACTCAGTGGAGAACTTGAACAATGCTCAGTTTAAACTTAATTTTTTAACTTTTGTTTTCACTACGTTTTTGAATTTTTTTTTAAAAAAAACATTAGAAATTATATATATTTTTTGATATTATATCATTGACATAAACAAAATTAAATTTGAAATTATTTTTTCAACTTTTTAAAATAAGCAAAAATGTAACTTGCATCTGGACAAACAAAACATTAAAAACCCATACTGTAATGTGTAATGATTGACTGGAAGAAAAGTTATTCTTAACTTCTGATAGAACCTGCCATTAAGGTATAAAAAAGAAAAACTAAAGCATAGATTATTTTTTATAACAAATAAACAGTTAATGGGGGGGGGGATAAAGTGAATAAATGATTAATGATTCCCAAGTAAATTAGGTCTGGTTCAAAACTATTGTTAATAAAACAAATACATAGAACTATTGGCACCCATAATCAAAGTGTACTTATTCCTAAAATTAATGCTGCAACAACCTTTAAATAGCTTATTTTAGAGCACTGGCTTCTCCAGCAACTGTCTATCAATGAAATCTAAATAGAATGGATATCATCTAAATAGAATGGATATCATTTGTCAAATGCTGAATGTGAAATTTTAAATAATTTTCTACAATTGTTTTATTATCTAGCTAAGAATAATTTAATAGCCATTTACTGACCAATATTAGATAGTTATCTAGGTGAACTATAATCCAGATACTGATAATAGTCTCTAAATTAGACTGAAATCTAAAATAATTTAAATAGACCAGAGTTAAAACAAAATTTCTGAGTATAACAAATATCTGTACAACCTCTATAGCATTAGCCCCTTTATTTTATATGTATATAAATATATACCACTGTATTTTTTAATATATTTTATTATTATTAAGTAATAAAGGAAATCAATTTCTAGGGCAATTTTTAAAAAGTTGACAAAAAAGTTTGATTCAATTTAATACTTTTTGTTTTAAAAATTGCTCTTGATTTAATATTATTTTTAGATGCTTATAGTTATGTTTGGTACTTAAATCAAGAAAGTAGATTAATTTTGAAGTAATTTTTATATATATTGATAAAAAGAAAAGTGGAAAAAGTAAAGAGTTAAACAAACCTTGGAGCAACTTAGGACATTAAGAATTCCAACTTTCTCAGAGATACAGAAAATGTCACTTCTTTCTTTGATCCCTCACCTGTTCATTCTCACAAATCAAACTTTTCTTAACAGTTGAGATAATACTTAATATAGTTTTTGTAAATTGGGAGAAAATATATTAATATATAAATAATGTTGATATGGATAAATTAAATAATAGAAATAAAAAATAGCTGTGCGTATATTTGTATGTTGATTATATATATATATATATATATATATATATATATATATATATATATTAATAAAATCATGTTATATGTCACATGATCTACATAGCTTGCATTTACAAATATGTAATATACAGAGCATGCCAATAGCTCTAAACAAGCTTATTTTTTATGATAAATGCTACAAGAAAAAGCATTCAAATCATCTTTATTTAGAATATTCCCCATCCCCAGACCAGTTTTGATCTATGGCTCTTTTCAGTGAGAAGCTAGGACAAAAAACTAACTTAAGATAAACATTTATCTAAAAGTTAACTCTTAAGAAGAAGATCTGAAATTTTAGATATCTACAAGTCTTTAAATTCAGCTCTCCAACTGAAATAATCATATGGGTCTGAACTTATTTCAGAAATCTTATATATTAATGAGCTTTGTAATTAAATTTAACCAAAGCCCCAAAAGCAAAATAATAACAGTAATAAAATCATGTTATATGTCACATGATCTATATAGCTTGCATTTACCAATATGTAATATAAAGAGCATGCCAATAACTCTAAAGAAGCTTATTATTTAAGATAAATGCTACAAGAGAAATCATTCAAATTATCTTTATCTAGGATTGTCTCCATCCCCAGATCATTTTAGTTGGACAGCTGAAATTAAAGACTTGTAGATGTCTAAATTTTCAGATCTTCTTAAGAGTTAACTTTTTAGATAAATGCTTATCTTGAGTTAATCTTTTTGTCCTAGCTTTTCACTGAAGAGAGCTCTGGGGATGGAGGCAATCCTAGATGAAGATGATTTGAATGCTTTCTCTTGTAGAATTTATTATACAAAAAACTTATTTAGAGCTATTGGCATGCTATATATATATATATTGTACCGGTCGAAAAATGTATGTTTATCCAACAAGACCCAAAATAAAGGGTAAAGTACCTCAAACCCAAGCATGTACAAGATACACAGGTCAGGTACATTGTGGATTCTGCCCTATTTATTCATTATCCCAAATCCAAGACATAATCAACATTTCCCAAAGATCACATCGTACACTTTAGTTTTACTGGCCCAAAGCAAAGCCTCAGAGCATAAGATTGAAGATGATGATGATGGTTCAATGAGACCTTGGTTGACTTGTTTTTGTTTGACTTAATTTATAAGTAACAAAGAAAATAAAAAGTGAATAAATGATTCAAACAACTGGAAAATTTAGATATAGATATACATTTAGACTATTAAAATATTAAGTTACAATTCCTCAAGCTCAAGATAAGTTGTATGCATTCATTTACTATCTAGACATTTAAATTTAAAATAGATTGCATAACAAGGTGATGACATATATATATAACTAGTGACCATGTTCTTAGCCTATTACATTATTGACACAATTATTAGATTGTAGTATTCTAACAACATTAGAAAAAATAAGTGACAATGGATTTTAGCAAATTAAAGTTAAATAAATAATTTATAATTATGCACACCTATATATCTAGAGTCAAGTACTCATATGTAATGATGATTTTAAAATCTTCAATGGCATTATTGATAAACTAGACACTAAAAAACAAAATCAATCTATCTCTTTTCAAACTTTTCTTTTCTATTAAATGTGTCATTAGAAGTAACTTGGATTATAATTAACAATTGAGAAAGTGATGAAGGGAACAAAAAGAAATGATTACTTTAATTTTTTTTCAAATAAACTTTCTTAAAAATTTAAGAGGGGAAAGTTAAAATTAAAACTATCAATCTATATCAAATACCTTAAGAGTTAAAACATATTTATACATTAATAATATTAAAAAATTAATAAAAGAGATAAAAATTATAAATATAAAATTACACTTTATATCACTGACTTACTGGTAATTTCTTAGAAAACAGTTTCATAAGTAAAGTTTACCTTCAGTCCAGAAAAAAGATGATACAAGAGCTATTATTTTTTGGAAAAGTTGAATTATATAAATGTGTACATATGCAAAAAGGCAGCTAAAGATTTTCATGTCTTCTTTTACTGGTTTTATAGATCTAATAGAGAGGTGATCCTGGAATTGCTTTATTAAAAGTGATGTGCATTTCTTCAATGATATCTTTGATGGTAGTAGTTGGCTTATGTTATTGGCCAGTCAATAAGCAAAGTTAAGCATTTGATGGCTATAGTCTCATATTGGAGAATGAAGTTAATCTTCCTAGTGCTTTATTAGCTCATAAGTTTTACCATGACAACTGGAAGCAGTTCTGGGTTCATCATAAAGCAGGCAAAGGTAAAATACAAGCAGAATACAAAGCAGGATAGACTGGAATCAAACATATTGTAGCTTCCAAAATAATTTTCAGATGGTCTTTTTATAGCACTAAATTTCATTAATTAGCCCACTCATTTTCCAACAATTTTTAATTAGTCAAACCAATGATTACATTTTTAACTTTGATAAGCCAGTAATTATTGAATTAATGGAATTACCAAATTTTCAATTAGATCAATCTGAGGCTTGTTAGAGATAACAGAATGTTAAAATAAGAAACGAGAATTAATAAAAGAAAATTGATTTTCTTAAAAAGTTTTAAGTTAATAACATAAAGTAATTAATAATTGGTAAAAGTTTTAAGATTAAGCAAACTAAAGAAACAATATACCAAAATTCTTACATGACCATGGTTTCATTGATTAAGCAAATAGACCTTCTCAAGAAAAAATCTATTTGTTTAGTAGATGAAACCATGGTCATCACTAAAGAAACAACATATGTTGTTTATGTGTTTTTTTAGTTTGATTTTCACTTGAGAAGATCTATTTGTTTAGTAGATGAAACCATGATCATGTAAGGATTTTGGTAAAATTTGGATTTTTATCTAATATTGTATTGTCTTATGGTTTTTTATATTTTATTTTATTACAAGTATAATGTTAGGCAGTTTTGATGATATAGATTGCAGATGCTTTTACTATATGATGAAACTGAACTGAATTCAGACCCATATAGCTATCTAGTTTGTTTGACTGGATTTGAAGACATTTATGTATCTGAAAAATTCATGCTTTCAAACTGATAGAAATGTGTTTCATAAATGCTGTTTGTAGAGTTGGTGTTTAGATCTAATTTCTGGTCTTCTTACCCTTTACTGACATGAGCCAACTAGCTCAAAAACATGGTTTGAAGGTTGGAGACAATGAGAAAGAGATATTGAATTTTATCTCTCTCAGCGTTTATGTAAGCTAAGCTTGTTAGTGAGCTATTGGTAAAGCTCCATTTAGTGATCATAAAATGCAAGCTATGTGCAAGTTACGAAATTTATAACTTTTTTTGTTTATCATATATATATATATATATATATATATATTAATGGAGGATAGATATAACTAAGCTCCACTTGGGTTGCCAAATATAACAGGGTGTACAAACAATAAATATGATTGAGCCTCATTTAGATAACCAAATATTAGAATATAGGATACTGGTGAGATAGAGAGATATTATCTACATAAAATTTTCCATAACCAATAAGAATATCAGAAAAATTAAAGTACTACAGCATCTGTCTACCCATTTTCAGGGAGTAATGCAGTGATGATTGCTTAACAACTTTCAAATATAAGTAAAATAAATAATAAAAAAATTGTAATCTGAATTAAACAAATAAATATAAACATTTTCTCTTTGGGAGAATTCAGTTAGAATTCATGGAATTTACATATATATTTTGAATCTTGTAAGCTAGTTTGAACTTTAGGAGTGTCCTGGAATATACACTTTAAACTATTTAAATTTATTCTAATGTATATCTTTTTTTCTGATGAACTATCCCTATGCTGGTAAATTTTTTCTTCTTGGAATTTCTTCATTAATCAACAGGCATAATTTGATTATATCTTCACATTGAAATCTGGAAATTAATTCCTTTATATTTTTAGTCATATCGTAAAAGAGACAAACAGTTTCTAAAACTGGAGATAATACTTTGCATGGTAAAAAAGCTACATCTCTATAGGATCAGCTACAACTAATTGATTTAAGGAAGATAGGCATCCATTTTAAAGGCTATAGAGATATTTTAAAGCATCTCCATGATATAGTTGTGCAATGTAAGTTCAATTTTATGTGGATTATCAGAATATTCTGGGTCACAACTACTAACTCCTCAATTGCTGAATAAAGCTTCTCTAACTGCTATGTCTATTTTTAAAAACAGCCTGGAATGTCAATTGTTCTCCAATGTTTTAAATCTGGCTTAAATACTTTCTCATCTTATGATGTCATTAAAACTAAATTTAAAAACATTATATATTTAAGTGCACATGTATTAATCAATATAATTGCAACTGATCTAATTAATTAAATACATTTTCCTATTTATGAGACAACAGAACTTTATTATCTACTTAATGTTTCTTGAATAAATTCTTTACTCCATTTCAATTTTAACCGGCTTTAAAATAAAATATAAAACAAGTTTTACATAAAAATCTTTTTTTTTTTTCAAATATTATACATTTTTCAATTTTACAGACTTAAAAATTGTTATAAATTTTGAATAATAATATTTATGCTCTTGTGGAATAAAATTCTATCAAGTGCTGGAGTAATCTTGTTCTTTTAATGTTAATAATGATTTTATTATTCATTAATAAATGCCAATTATCAATTCTAGATATTATTTTATTTATTTTATTTACCAAACTTTTCAGTTTAATTTTTAATAGCACATATCTGAAATCAATAAAACAGCTGTGAATACATTTATAATTCAATTTTGTTTTCTTACAAGTAAATAATTGAAAATACTTGTTATTAAATATTTCAATTGCTGGTTTTAATAACTCCCAGGTATATGTTTTGGTATTTTCTGAAATAAGAAAAAGCTTGTTTGTCTTATTCAGTTAAATTCAATCACTGTCTGTTTTATCATAACATATAATACATAAATTGGATTGTGCATTTATTAAACATAAAATTATCATATTTACATATGTAATAATTAGCTTTATGGAATTCAATTCTTAGCTTAATAATTTATAAGTTGGGGCAAGGTTGCTAGTTTTTTATATGCACTGATATAAAGTAATAATAAAAATAAAGCAGACATTTTTATAAATAGCTACTGTAAGTCAAAAGTCTTTCTAATGATTACTTATAGAGGAACTGTCAAGAAGAAGACAATATTCACCAGACTTTCAATTTCTGGATGATTAAGATTTTTGTGGTTTTCCATCTCTATTTTACCATTTAACTAATGAACAAAGATAAAACTCTCCATACAGTAGTGCCATCCAGTGCAAGCCAGAGTAATTAATGGATGCAAGAAAGGTTTGTGCTTTTGTTTTAACAGCTTGTGTAAGCATAGAAAATGGTGAGCAGCTGAAGATAGATAGGTACTTATTTGATAACTTTTATTGATGAATCCTCTGTGTTGGCTTTGGGCCAACTATCTAAAAGAAAACCTCTATGTCTCTTGAAAGGAATTTTATTTGACCCATATTCAAATCTCAGATCATAGGCAATGGCAGTCAGATATACTACCACTTCAATTTAACAATACTTCTAAAAATAATACATTATTCTAAAATCGCTATCCAACACATACAGAAATAAAATGCTTATTTAAATTATTTTTTAAATTTTTAGTATTTTTTTAATTACTGTAAATTAGCTTAAATATTAACTATATAGCCTCAGTTAATGCTAGGAACTGAGACATATATATATATATATATATATATATATATTCTATATATATATATATATATATATATATATATATATATATAATGCATAAAGAATAATAATTCATTTCAAAAAGCATTTGTACATATGTATGCAAAAGTATTAATATATAATGAAGTAAAAATTAATATTACTCTATTTATGTGTGTGATGTTAAATTTTTATGCACCATTTAAAGCATGGGTGGGCACATAGCAGCCTGAGGGCCACATGTGGCCTGCTAAGAGTTTTTATGCAACCTGCTAAGACAATCAGAAAAATCCACCTTGAACTGAAATTTCCTTCCTGTGTGCGACCAAAGATTCATGTCGTATTTTCCACTAGGATGGCCACATCAATACACATGTGCAGTGTACATACAATATACAGTGCTTTCCCAGTTAATCTGGTTAATTTAAATTTTGTCTTTGAATTAGCAAATATATACATTTGTAACTTTAGTGAAACCATGAATCCTCTGAAAAAATGTAAAATCGGTGATGAATGTCATGTGTTTAATGAAGACTGAACAAACTAATATTTCTTTGGTAATGCAGGGAATAAAGCAGTGTGTTTATTGTGTCATGAAAAAAAGACAGCCCTCCACTAACCTTCACTTCCACAAAGTGGCCCTCGATGTGGCTCTCCATCAACCTATGTGTCCCTCAAGTCAAAACAATTGCCCATCTTTGATTTAGAGGATTTTTTAAACATTGAATATTACCATACTGCTAAAAAAAAATCAACCAATTTTAACACACTATTTATTTCAAGATCTGTCTTTATCAGGTTAAAAATAAACAATACTTCATTACCATAGCAACATTATTTTTATTTGACACCAAATTTAACAAAATGATAATATTTCATTGAAAATAATGTGATGTTTGTAGAGTATCAGTCATTTATAGATCATACAATGTGAGCAGAAGCTAAAGTATTTTGTGTTAGTGCTGGTTTTGTAATTTTTCAAAAAGTTTAAAAAAATTTATTAGATGGCTTATGAGAATTTGATACAACATCACTTAATTGCATATATATATATTGTACCGGGTTCGAATATGGGTCAATCAAAACACCGGCTCTTAGTTCAGAGAAGAACATACTCAGAGAGTATGTATGCCCAAATGATAGCTATAAAATATATAACTAGTGTTACATTCCCAGGACATAACGTCTTCTCAACTGTTGAGTTCAACACCAGAGTTCAAAGCACTTTTTTGTTTCGTGTAAACACGGGTGCCAGCTATCTATTCAGAAGAATAAACAATGCACTTTGAACAATGGCCACTAACTCAACGCCTAAGTATCCACAACTAGCTCAGTTATTGGTAATCACTAACAGATTATACATAATTAGTGGTGAAAAGAATTGTAAGAGAGATTGGTAAAAAGAATTGATAAAAAGAATTGACCGACAAATAAAGTTTAATTTTAAAGACAATTTATTAACTAACATTTACTAATTTTAAACATTTTATAAATCTAAAATAACACACACACATTTTAAATTAACACACTATAATATATTTTATGAGAAAGTATAAATAATGTTTGACGTTTATAAAATCATATATCATTCACAAACACGCACATCAATAGTTCATTTTATGCATGCTTATAGAGTTCAAATTACTTGTCTCTGGAGGCTTTATGAATTAATGCAATGCAATGGCTATTATAGAAATAAGAATATGAAATATTATTACCTAGGATTTTGAACGTAGATTTAGAACTTTGTTTTCTTCTTGTTTGCTGCTTCCATTAAGAATATTTTCAGCTGGCTGGGACATTTCCTTGATGAGTTTCCTTATTATTCACAATTATTATTATTGGAGACAATTAGATACTGACAGAGATTTTTTAAGTTGTTACGCTGACATTATTTCACAGGAACATCTTGCTGTTTTCATCGGACTTTAGGCTGGAGAGACATGTGTTCCCAAAAACTGCTCAGCACTGCATTTTTGTTTCTACATAATACTGAACTGTTATCTGAACTGAAACAATTACTCGACTGAATGATTGTCCTCTCTTGACTTAACTGACTCATTTGTTGTCCCATAAAAAAAACAGTCTATTTATGCCTGCGATGTGTTGTCCTTGTAATATCCTCCGGCAATATCTGTTGTTGAAATTCCTTTGATAATCCTTTGAGAACGTGTTTTGGAAGATCGCAAACATGTTGTTTTATATAATTTTAATTAGTAGCTAATCCTTTGGAGACAAGCTTTTTAATCATGTTGTTTTATATTTTAATTAATAGCCATCACTGTGTTTTTAATGATAATCTTCTTTTATTTCATTTTAATATGTATTCATACATTTTTATTTATTTACAATTGCACATATATACGCACAAATATAACTAGTTTTAAGATTACTTTTTCTTTAATTCGAATGAAAAGAGATTTGTATTTTTTAAACTCTAAATTATATTTTGACTAATAATAATAAACTCTACTTCCTTTATAAAACTTTTAGTTTATTTTTTCTAACCAAAACTCCCCCTCCCCCCTTTTAATCAATTATTTTCTAACTTTTATTTCAAACTCTTTTACGAAAATAAACTGTAATAAAACTCTTAAACTTTTAAATACATTTTCTTTTATGAAAGATTATTTTAATAATTTTTTTTTAGATAAATTATCATGTGCCAATTTCAATATTGGTACAATATATATATATAATGCTGTTAATTATTATTGAGAAGCAAAATGTATTTTATTTTTTTATTGCATTGCTAAATCCTTATAATATTAATATCATCTATGTTCTTTATTACTTTTTGCAATATGTTTTTGCAACCCACTATTGAAAGTTTTGATTGGCCCAGAAATCTTTTTCAGAACTTCTATTTATATTTCCAATAGAAATTCTGGAGAAGATTGCTGGGTCGATTGAAACTGTATATAGTGGGTTGTAAAAAAAGCATTGTAAAAAGTGCCATTTGGTAAAGCTATTTCAAAGAATTTTTTAACTTTATTAGTTTTTATAACGTTTAATAATTTAATCTTTCTATTAATTGATTATGTTATGGATTTTAGTTATGCTAATAATTTTATTATAGTCAAGAATATACATAATTTAATTACAGTAATTTTCAGTTTTACAAATAATATATACATTGGAATATTTTTAAGAACTTGGAAATAACTGTCCCATTTTATTTTTAAAAAACTAAGTTAGATGGTATAGACAGTGGTCAATGAAATTAATAAACTGTAAACATTTTTTTGCATCTAAATCTACACCATCCGACTGCGATTTTTCTAAAATAAAGTAAAACACATATGAAAATATTTTAACAATAACAACTGTAAAAATTATATATATATACATATATATATATATGAAAAACAAAAAAGCAAGTTAAACTTGCCAACACTTGTATTTATGATCAACAGATGGCGTTTTACCAAAAACACCATCAAAGCGTGTTTGTTTACATAAATGTCAGAGTAAGCATTCACTACCTCTTTCATTAGTTCCACCTTCAGATCATGATTTCAAGCTGATTTTGCTATCATCAGTGAAGGACAGGAAATAAGAAACTAGATCTAAACACTAAACTCTGAGCGTTTATGAAACAATTTCTAAAAAATTCACACTTGCAAGCTGAATAGAAATTGTTTCATAAAAACTCAGAGTTTAGTGTTTAGATCTAGTTTCTTATTTCCTGTCCTTCACTGGTGATAGAAAAATCAGCTAGAAATCATGATATGAAGGTGGTACTAATGAAAGAGGTAGTGAATGCTTACTCGGACATTTATGTAAACAAACATGCTTTGACGGTGTTTTTGGTAAAATGCCATATGTTGATCATAAATACAAGTATTGGCAAGTTTAACTTGCTTTTTGTTTTTCATAAATGTACCTTTGAAGTTTTTTCTTGCAATGATATATATTGCAGAGGCTTCTACTATGTAAAGATACTGAACTGATATCAGACCCATATAGCTATCTGGCTTGCTATGCTGATTTTGAAGACATTACATGTCTAAAAAATTCACGCTTGCAAGCTGAATGGAAATTGTTTCATAAATACTCAGAGTTTAGTGTTTAGACCTAGTTTCTTATTTCCTGTCCTTCATTGATGATAGCAAAATCAGCTTGAAATCATGATCTGAAGGTGGAACTAACGAAAGAGGTAGTTGATTGTGTTTTTGGTAAAACGCCATCTGTTGATCATATATATATATATATATATATATATACAGTGATAGTTTAACACTAGTTACATCCCCTCCCCTTCTATTATATCAACCTATTTTTAAAAGACATTGCTATTCCTAATTTATTAATTTTAAAATAAATAGGTAACTAATTCTGATTATGGAATAAGTATAGATGCATTTGAGTCCTCTGCCTACATCCATGCCTTTCATATTCGTTATATACAGTAAAGAATAATTTTATCACATTCTGGTGGCTTATTTGAAGTGAAAGTAGTTTTATTCAGTTAAAAAAATTTTTTATTTCATTTATTTAAATGTAATGTCACTAATATTGTATTATCCAAACTATTAACTCTAAGGTTTTAAACCCCAATCAATTTTTTTGTCTGGTTATATAGTATTTCAGCAAGTAAAAATGATACAACAAAATAATCTCACTTAAATGTAGGTGAGTTAGCTAAATATCATATGTTCAAATCTTCTAGCATCATCAGCTAATATAGTAGTAGTAGCAGTAGCAGTAGCTATAGCAGTAGCAGTGGTGATGGTGGTGGTAGTAGTAGTAGTATTAGCAGCAGTAGCAGTAGCAGTAGAAGTAGAAGTAGCAGTAGTAGCAGTAGTAGTAGTAGTAGTAGTAGTAGTAGTAGCAGCAGCAGCAGTAGTAGCAGCAGCAGTAGCAGCAGCAGCAGTAGCAGCAGCAGCAGCAGTAGCAGTAGTAGTAGTAGTAGTTTGATTCAGGTATTTAAGTGCAATGTAATGGAATATAACCAATTGCAGATTACATATAAAAATAGTAAAGAAAGTATTCATAATGCATATTAATATATATATATTATAACCCTAATAGCAGAAGTAAATGCTACATTAGCAAATTTGAAGTATAGTGTATTTGTGTGTACACATATGCATACATATATATGATAAAGAAAGAGAAAATAGAGAGTTTGTAAATTAAAGGCATTTTAAGATCTTGTTAGTTTTACCTATTTTGAATTGTGTTTAGAGGTAAAATTTTATCAATTCCTTATAATGGTGAATTCAAATCCAAGAATAAAGAATTATGAATTAATAATATTTTTGGAATTATAAATAAAATAATAAAAGTCAGCAAAGAATTTATTTCTTGTAATACATAGAAGATAAAGAAAAGAATGCAAACATTTATTTCTTTCTTTTGTTAAAGAAAAACATTTAAATATTTTTCTCTGAGGTTCAAAATAGTACACTAATCATCATTATGATATCTGCTGCAGATAACAAAAAGAATTTACATAATGGTGCATGCAAAGGCTAATGATGCAGATAGCAAGCAGTTATTCATTCAGTGGTCAACTTTATTCCAGTGTGAATTGATGGAATTCTAAACTACGAAAGATAAGTTAAAGCAGTGGCAGCTTTCCATGTGGATAAGAGTTGCCTTGCTTCTATTTGAAATTTCAAAACTTACATTAAAAGCTATAAAATATTTTATTATAATGATAGGCCAGGATAAGTAGCATGCCAATTAAAAAACTCTGATCATGCAGCCCAGTCTTGTCCAGTGAGTAATGTCATATGTCACATTATATTGCCATATCTTATATTATTCCCAGAAAAAAAAAGAAGCAGACTACACAGCTAAATTTCCAATAATTTATATGTATTTTATAGCTATTGCTATATTAAGAACTACCCATCTCAGGCTAATGGAGGAAAACAAAAGCTTTCCATTTGAACCAATGGACATTCTACCTCCACGTCCAGGTGAGTGGATCTCCAAAATCAAAAGCCATCTTACCAGTTTGTTTTCAGTCTCTGCACAGACTTTAAAAGCCAAAAAACATATTGGGAGGTCTATAAGTTAATCAATCCGAATCTAGTTATTTCATCAACAGAACTTGGCTTAAATAATAAAACAATAATTAAAAAATATATACATTGGGTTTTTGAATCTTTGCCTACAAACCACTTTTTAGTCTCGAAGAGAGGTTATCAAAGAATTGAATCTTAATGCCATCTTTGCTCTATAGATGATGAAACATTAGCACATCTCTTCTACAACTGCTCCTTTTTGGGTCCAATCAGATCATTCATAGTAAGCTGTGTTTCTGACAATAGAAATGTGCTATCCATTAAGAAGGCCTTCAAAATTGGTGCCTATTCTACTATCAGAATGGCCATCTTCCTGCTATTTGCAGTGTGGGTTACTAGATGCAAACTTATATTTTGAACACAGAGTAATGAAGTTCAGTATATCATCACCTCAAATATTACCAACATTAAAAACAGGGTCAGATTGCTTACTCTTGAATGATTATATCAGGAGACCTGGTCTCAGTTTGACTTTACTTATGTTGTGCTATCATCTTGGAATCAACATTCACACAATGCTTCCTTTTTGTAATAAATAACTGACTTTTTCCTTATTCTTCTATATTGTAAACTTGTTCATTGGAATCAAAATGTTATCACAAATAAATTTAATTCTAAAAGTAAAGCTAATTTATGTATCTTAGGTGAGAAGAGAAGAAATATACACTTCATGAAAATTTATTAAAAGACTGATTGTATTTGCAAAGAAGGAAACACATCTAAAACCTAGGATGGAAAATTTTAATGTTTGGTTTTAGTGGTAAGATATTAAAATATTAAGCTATTCATCCTATAATATGGAAAAGATTTTAAATTTACAAAGATTAAAAGAACTAAAGATTAGCCTTTCAAGCTAACGTACATGCGCTTTTACGAATGTTAATAATAATAAATGAATACTTTCATTTCCAACACAAGATAAAGTCTTTGCGAATGAATAAATGAATCCACTTATTCATTCAACCCAAATGCTTATATATGGGCAAATCTTAAGTACTGGATATGAAAGTGTGAAGATAAATCAATCACTTTAAATTACTGTTTACTATGTCTGAATGAATGATGTCAATGAAATTATCTAGAATTTATGAAATGTCACTCCTAAATGAAACTATGTAAATGAGGCATTTATGTATATAGCGCTATGTTTATAAATTGTAATAAACTAAAGATTAACCTTTCAAGCTAATGTACATGCGCTTTTACAAATGTTAATAATAATAAATGAATACTTTCATTTCCAACACAAGATAACATCTTTGCAAACAAATAAATGAATCCACTTATTCATTCAACCCAAATGCTTATATATGGGCAAATCTTAAGTACTGGATATGAAAGCATGAGGATAAATCAATCACTTTAAATTACTGTTTACTATGTCTGAATGAATAACATCAACGAAATTATCTAGAATTTACAAAACGTCACTCTTAAATGAAACTAAACATATGTAAATGAGCTTGAAAGGCTAATCTTTAGTTTATTACAATTTATAAACATATTATAGCGCTATATAAATAAATGCCTCATTTAAAGATTAAAAGAAGTAAGTTATTGTGTAATAGTATGTTACATTTTTACATTTAAATTATGAGTATAAACTCAAACTAAAAGTATATTAAATGAGGAGTTATGTTTCACTTCATATATATACATATATGAATTTGCTAGAAGTAAAATTAAATTTATGAATTGTTAAAAAAGGTAGTAATGATTCTGTTTTATTTTACATCTATATATGAAATTACTAAACAAGAAAAAACTAAATATATGAATTTCACATGACCCACTACTCTCAGTGCCATCTCATATTGCTGACCCACCTGATCACACACTGAAGAGTTGTGAGTTGCAATAGTTTGAAGCCTGTCTATTAAAGTATGAATATTGGCTATCTTAATATAAAGCTGAGCACTATTTATATATATATATGTGTGTGAGGATAGTAATCTAGACCAACTGATGATTGCTGGTTTAGCATGAAATACGTATATTGGTGATTATTTATCTTTTCAACATGTGTGATCAGGCGGGTTAGCAATATGAGATGACACTGAAAGTAATGGGTAGTGTGAAAGTCTGAGTTCGAATCCCGCATATATTACATATATAAATGCAGGTTTAAGCCTGTACAATGTATTAAATATATGAATTGTTTATTAGAAATGGATTAAGTATTATGCAATTGATTTTTATATCTATACATGAAATTACTAAATAGGAAGAGAATGAAGTATATACACTATTTATTATAATGATCTTAATAATTCTATGTTCGATTGGAAAATTTGTTATATAGCTACGATCAAACTACCTATGTTTTGTTTTATTAATAAATGGCTATTTTATTATTTTATTTAACTATTCATATGCTTTGCATAAGATTAAATGTTATAGCCTTAACACACACACACACATATGCTAGTTCATAAAAATATCTACAACTGAGATAATATGAAAACTACTGAGGGGAGGAATGGGGTATTATGGTAATGATTTTTGAATTGATGATAATTGTTACCGTAAATAATTCTAAGTAAACATTTTCTTTTTGAGAAAGTTTGGTACCTGGAATTTTTACAAATAGAAACCTAAAACAAATAAAATACTTTATAATGGAGTCGAAAATTGGTGGTCGAGAGGTCAGCGTTGGCTGCTTTACAAGCAGTTGTCCTGGGTCAGTGGGTTCGCTTCCTGGCTGATGCTATGACACATGAGGAAAAAAAACTTTACAATGCTTCTGATAATAAAATCATCATCATCATCCCTGTTGTTTAATTTAATTATGCTGATTTAAACCAGAATTTATGATTTACAGATATATGTAATGAGATATTCTTATATTTATCATTATAGATATATGCTTGTTGAATGTGGAATATCTTATATTTATTGTGTATGTCATTGTTTTGCATTCAAACTCAAAGTACTGAGGTATTATCACTACATAACTTGATTTATGGGTGTGATATATATAAAATAAATTTAAAGTTAAACAAAAATGGCATTCAAATTTAAGAATAATGTAAAAAAAATGTGGGATATAAATTAAAATGATTACTATCAATAAAAACTTAAATATGTAAAGAAAAAATGTAAGCATCTTGGATCAACAAGGTTGGATATAACAGACACAGGCAGATTGAATATCACAAGAACTAATTGTAGTAGCTGAAATTATATCAGGTAGAGTAACTTATCAATTTATAATTTTGAAAAAAAAAAGTATTATCTCTATATTTCTATTTAGAAGAAAGATGAAGATCAATTTTATATTTAAAAAAAACATATTTGGAAAATTTATTAAACATTAATTGTAATAAATTACACCCTTGTTTAAAATTAGGATCCCGAATAATCAAACAATATTTAATCATAGGAAGAAACAGTGATGTCAATAATAACAATAATAAAAATAGTAATAATAATAGTAATAGTAGTAATAATAATGATAATAGTAATACTTCTACTAATAGTAAGTACTTTAACTGGATTGACAACTGGAAAAAAGTAAAAATATAATACTTTAATTTATCTAACATAGTCAGATTTTATTTGATCACTGGACAAACTGCCCATACGGTAAATGAATTAGAATAATGGCAAGGAAACAATAAAAAGCAGTTAAAAAATCGTAATCTAGCAAACTTGGTCGGACATTATTTCATTTTTAGACAAGCCTACTATTTAATAAGTAAGTAGAATTACAAAATTTCTATTATTGCATCAATAAAGTTTGAACCTAATTCTTAATGAAGAAATAACAATGCATTTAAGAATAGTGACTATAATCGATTTAAATTATATTAAATAAATTCCAGTCCAAAAATGTAATGTATATGAATGTAAATTTATAAATGATTTTAAAAAAAAAAAAAAAACCCAAACAAACGGAAAATTGACATTGTTTGCTACAGTTAAGAATTTATATTAAATAGTAAAAGAATTTATATTAAATTGTAAATATTTAAAATAAAAGAATACAGATTACAGTGTAAAATGTTAAAAAAAAAAAGAAAATGAAAAAAAGTAAGCATACTAGATTGTTAGTTTCAAACGAAACATTTCTTTGGTTAACTGATTCTATTTTTGAATAATGAATAACAGAAAATGTTTTGTTTTCACTGAGGGTATATATATAAATTTTTAATATGTTTTTGTACTAAAAAATAATTTTAAATTTTTTAAAGCAATAAATTCTTTGAAGTAGAAGAAAATGAACTAATTTGTACAGCTTAGTTTATTATTAAAACTCTAAAATAATGTTAGATGTTAGTTTAAAACTCAAAGTCATTCACATGTTTAATATATTAAACAAACGTTGTTAGTGTTTTTTTTTAAAAAAAAAATTGAAAAAATATTAAATATGGATATCTTTTTCTTTTTTTATTTGTTTATTTTTCCACAAATATTTTAACTAAGATATTTTCTTTTCTATTTTGAAATAAAACAAATTATTATTTAAACATCTGGGATATGAATGTTAATATCAAAATAATTCCAAGAACATTTCTCTTACCCCAACTATCACTTTGAATAATCACTGAATACCAGATGGCAATGCTTTACAATCTATATTCCAGAACGACTTTTGATCTTTCCCTTTGTTAGTGAAAACTTAGAATTCAAAATTACAACTGGTACACTTATGTAGATGCTTTTTACTTCTTTTATATTATTCGAATTATTAGTTTGAAATTTAAAAAATCCTGTAGCTTTGAATCCAAGCCACCTCACTTGGCTATTTATATAAATGTTATATAAGGTTAGATTTTCTTTATATTAATAGTCTTAGTTTTTATAAACATTGTTTATTTCTTCAAAATATCACTTTTACCACTTTTATTACACAGACTTTGTTATATACATCACTTTAGCATCAACATGAAAATTCTTGATAAAACTTTTTATTTATTTATTTTTGCACTTTAAAATTAATATCTACACATCTTAAAATTTTCCTTACACTTTGACCACACTCTCTATGATAGTTATCAAAGGATCATTCCATATAGAAAAACAATATGGTAAATAACATCAAATAATATCAATAAATAATATCCATTAATTTTCTCATTAACAGATCTGATAGTTTATATAGATATTTATTTCAAGATGGTGTGCTAGGCCTGTCACTTTAGATCATTTTTTACAGCTATTTCCTTAGATTTTTTAAAATATTAAACTACAATCCAATGAATATTGATTTACTAATTTAAAAAAACTGAAAAGATCAGCATTTTCCAACAGAAAATTTCAAAGTGAATTTAAGCTATTCTCCACATATTTAGTCATTAAGGCATTGATGGTTTTAGTTCTTTGTAATCTGTTTGTATGGCATTCATCCACATACTATTGTACTTTTTAAATAAAAATATTATTTTTTTTTTTAATATGTTAAGTCACATCTAATCTCTGCAAAGATCTTTCATCTTTGTTCACATTTATCCTACTTATTACTTTGCTTTTTTCATTTCTGTATCAGAAGCATGATTGCATCCTGCATTTGCATTCTTAAAGTATGGAGTGCAAATTATTCCCATAATTCTTATGGAAATTGAATTTTCACTTTGAAATATTTAATAAAGAAAGCAGAGCATCGTTTATAAACTGTTAAATGTAAATATATTAAATAACCTCAAAACTTTCACCTATTCTTTTAAATTTATATAAAGGTACAATAAAAGACAAATGACATCCCAAGATGCATTTTGTACTGAATCAGCACCCATCAGTTAGTCCAGGCCACCATCTCTCATATATATTTATATTGACATATATGAGAGATGGTGACCTGGACCAAACTGATGAGTGCTGATTCAGCACAAAAAGCATCTTGGGGACCTTTGTCTTTTATTGTATCTTTATTTATATGAATTTAAAAAATAGTTGGAAATATTGAGGTTATTTAATATATTTATAAAGATATTACATATAGGAAAGAGAAATGAGAATAACTCCATATGTGTTTTCTTGATTTTTTTTTAAAAATCAGACATGACTGAGTTTTAAAATTTATATCTGCACTAGAGAAATCTCTGTTTTGGTAAATGATTAGTAACAATCATTACTGTATTTATCTAAAGTGGATAATGTCAAAGATGTGGGTTGAGTATGTTTAACACTTGTAATTCAAAGTGTAAATATTTAATGTTAATGCATATATCCACATTCTTTATCCAAAAAAATGAGAATAAAATGGTTATCCATTTTATTCTCTTAAAGTGAGGAACTATTTTATTGTTGGGTTTATTTACAAAAGAATGGATATATACTTTTACATTGAATAGTACATTTCTACTATTGTTCAGTATTTGAATTGAACAAAATTTAATCACAATATAATATCGTCATGAAGCTCTCTTTAAAAATTAGAAGTGTTAGAAGAAGGTGATCTGATTTAGGAAATTGTTTTTTGGTACATAACTAATAATAATGATGATGAATTAAAATCATGATAACAAAAATGTTATTTTTCTAGGGAAGAGCAATACTGATACAGATGTTTGCTCCAAATGCTTCTTTCAGTCAATCAAGTCCAATACAGATCCATCTGTGAGGTAACTGCAGAGAAATACATTACTCATAATTAGTATATATAGTAGTTGTCTCCCCCTCACAGTAGTCAGAGACTTACCATTTATGGATTTAATATTTCATAGACTAAATAACATGGAAAAATTAATACCTACTTATATAAATGAAATTCTAAATCATTTCCCAGACAATTATTTCTTATCTTGTGCATATTGAGTCAATCATGTGATTAATAATTTTAGTAGTCAGTCATTAGACTAGAGATTATGCAGTAATAAATAATATTTCTGTAGTGAAAATTCCCTATACCACTTTCACGTAAGGTAATATTCATTATTGGATAATCTCCAGTCTAATGAATGACTAATAAAATTATTCATATACTTTTATTAAGTGATTTGGGTCAATGTTGTGAGAGCAGCATATTCTGAACAATGATAAAGTTATATGTAAGATATTGTGGTCTTGGTCAAATTATGAGTGCTGGTTCAGCATGAAAAGTGCATCATGGGGATTCCAGATCCTGTTTCACATGTCTTTGGTCATATTTTATAATTACATCTCTCCAGAAGGTGTTAAAAGTGGAAAAAAAGCCAATTTCTATCTTGCATGAGAGTCATGTAGTAAAAATTCCATTACAAAAATATTATTCATTATTAGTCATGTGATTAGTCTCTCTTTGTATAATTATTACTATATTTTGTTTTCATCATAACCACTTTATTCTATTGTTGTTTTGATTATTTTTGTTGATATCTAAATGTGTGCATTTTTATCTATCTGTTTATTTATCTTGGATTTATATATTGGCTTGTTTCCATCATACAAATATTGAATGTCTTTAGAAAAATTTAACTTTATTTAAATATTCAACTATTGAATGTATTTGAAATATTTAAAATAAAGGTAAATTTTTCTAAAGACATGCATGCAGTACTTATATTAGATGATGGAAATAATACAATATTTAAATACAAGTAAAATGTCATTATCACAAACCTTCAGGAAGACATCTCTCTCTCTCACTCTCTCACTCTCTCTCTCTTTCTCTCTCTCTCTCTCTCTCTCTATATCTATCTATATATATATATATATATATATATATATATATATATATATATATATATATCAGCAAGTGAAATAGTAACAATATACTATGCCTATAAAATATTAGTAATTGGGCATACTTTTGATGCAATACATAAATATTCACAACAATAAACTATTAAAATAAAATAAAAACACTAATGAATATATAAATTCGAGAACATGCTTTGTTGCAGACTATTAAATTTCTCATTCAAAAAAATTATTAGAATTTATAATGTATCAAGCTTTTCATTTTAAATCAATTGTCATGAATCTGGTGACAACCATCTACGGTCAAAGCAACTTCAGTAAATAAAAAATGAACTCCATTTTTATCTCAATATATGATATTTAAATAGACAATGAGTGAAAGAAAGGGTATGATGAAACAGATTAAGATTAAATTTATCCAAAAGATTTAAATAAAATTTATTTAGCAGGCAAAGACAAATTATTTGAAGGCAGATTGAATGGTATTTACTTAAAACTTCTAGCCATTGTCCATTTAAATATATTAGATCATGATAAAAAATGGAATTTATATTTTATATACTGAGATTGATTTGGCAACAGTTATAAAAAGCTTTGCATTTGAAAAACAGTTAATTATTAAAACTTAAATAGTTTTTTATTTCTAATATTATTAGAGGGGATTTGAATGCAGACTTTCAGCTTCCTTCAGCTATTCACTCTATTTTATATAAACCATACATATGACCACATACATGTGAAAAGGATAAATGATCTCCAATATTTGTGCTGAACCAACACACATCAGACCAGATCATCATCTCTCACACACATGTATAATCAGTGATCAATTTATATTAAGTTAGTAAATCTTCAATCTTTTATGGACATGTATTTTTATATTGGACTGTTTCCATCATCTAATGTGTTTATTGAATGTCTTTAAAAAAATTAACTTTATTTAAATATTCCAAATACATTCAACTGTTAGTAATAGCACACTAACCTGCTTGCTGTGCTATTACTAATAGTTGAATGTATTTGGAATATTGAAATAAAGTTAATTTTTTCTAAAGACATTCAATACACACATTAGATATGGAAATAGTCCAATATAAAAATACAATTAGAACACCATCATCACAAACCTTCAGTAAAACACTTTTATGGACATATTTCAATATTATCCACTCTCCAACTCTTCAGTCTTCCATACTATTGAAAATCTGATGATGGACTATTCAAAGCCCTTGTTGAGGCCAATATTATTGTCATACCCATGTTGACTTTGTCACTCTGACCCATCATACATGGGAACATAATATATCCATTTAAATATACAGAAGAATGGGAAGAATTCAGGCTGAGTCTGTAATATTTGAGTACAAGTATAATGTGTATACTGAACTTAGATGTAACTAGAGGGGATTTGAATGCAGACTTTCAAGCTCTGATCAGATATCCACTCCATCTTATGTAATGGATATGCATGACCAAATACATATGAAAAAGATAAATGATCTACAGTAGACATTTTATGCTGAACTAGCACTCATCATCTGGTCTAGATCATTGTCTCCCTTACACATATACAATCAGTGCTCAGTTTCTCCAGTCTCCAACTCTTCAGTCATCAATATTATTGAAAATCTGGTGATGGGAATGTTCAAAATCCTAGTTGATGCTAATAGGGTTGTCATACCCATGTTGACTTTAAGTTATTTTGTCATCTCATATATAGCACGTTATTATGTCTATTTAAATACACAGGAGATAAGCAGAATTCAGGATAAATCTGCAATATTTAAATACAAAAATCATCAGATTTTCAATAATGTGAATGACTAAAAGTTGGAGCGTGGAGAAGATTGAATTCTTTCCATTAACATTTGAAGATTTGCTATCCTAATTTTTAAATTGAGTACTGATTATATATATATGGAAGATGATCTGGAATAACTGATGAATGCTGGTTCAGCACGAAATACGTTTATTGGAGATCATTTATAATTTTTGACATTATGTGGTCATGTGTATTACTTATATAAGATGGAGTGGATAGCTGTGGGAAGTTTGAGTATATATATATAGGATTTGTTATCAACAATGACTTAATGTGTTTATTAAAAGGCTTGGAATCAAATTTCACTAGATAAGAAGGTCTAACTGTGTGGGTTTTCAAAATCAAATTCTGTTATACGTGTGTGAATATACATTAAACTATATATTATAAAGTACAGTTAGATTTGTAACTCAAGAGTAGAGTAGTGGGAGGATTACTGTATTACTGATCTAATTAAATTTTCATTCACCATTAGAAAACAATGGCTGGAATATATTATCAATCATTATTTCTTTTTTCATTTACAGCTTAAAATAGAAAAAAAAAAAACTAATCTTTTAAATTTGCAGGTAAATAACAATGCTTATAGGCATTGCAATTACAGAATTATCATTTCTAATAATTATTACAGAGTCTATAATGAAGACAAATGCTATTCAAAATCTGTTATAATAAATAAATCTAGTGGAGTCTTTTTTTAAGCCAAATAAAAGACAACTGATACAAATATACTTGAAAAAAAAAATAGTGGGTAGAATATACTTTAACTTTTTTTTTCATTTTAAAGTTTATTCTTTTATGTATTTAACAAGCAAATTAAATACGTTTTAAGAATGTCTTTGAGCATTGTTAGCTTTTTTTCGTTATGTAAAGAAATCTGTAGAATATTAAAACTTTCTCAGCATCATTAAACTATAATGTTTACTCAAATAAACTAATTAATAATGAATCTACTGGCTTCTATATATGTATAAATTTTCAAATGAAGTGAAAAATTTGCCATTATGTATGTTGTTTATAAATCAACTATCTGGTTAAAGGATTTAACGATTTGTGAGATATTTAATTTTATGTACTTTATATATATATATATATTCTTTTTTAAAATGATATCAATTTTTCATATGATATCTACAGTATTTTCTAAATTTTCTTTAAAATAAAATCAATAATAATCATTTCATTATGTTATTTATAAAGATTTAGAAAGAAAAAAGTGTCTTAAAAAATTTAATTTTTAAATTTTTAATTCTATCAGTTACTAGACAAATTAGCCAATCTCTGCCATGTACATACAATTGAACCTATTAGAAAAAGGTATTGGTGAGTGATTTTTATGGAGTTGGATGGTGTGGGATACACAGATGAAAAAATAGCCTGAATATCTCTTTGCAAAACAATGATTACTCATCCTTTCCATGAAATTAAAAGTGGATGGAAATCAGTTTCTAATTTGCATACACGTAATGTAGTAAAATAATAACTGTATGTCAACACAAGTGTTGAGATTTAGATATTTAATGCCTTTAGCTCAACTGATTAATATGTTATTTGTAAATTGCATGCATAGTTAGAGGAAGAGAGAATAGTCTGAATTTTCCACTGGTGAATGAATACAATTTAATGGATTTGAGGAGAGATGTACTGTTAAAAAACCTATTCCTAATTTTAATGTTCAAATCCAGAAGCAAAAGCTTAGTGATAGTATTTAAATAAGAATAATTAATAACATTAATATGTAATGCTAATCACTTTCACAGAAACCTGGGATAGCTGAAGCTGGAAACAAATGTCATGCAGATTTGCAAGCATTTATTAATTGGTAGTGTTAAGAAGCTTATATAAAAAACCATTAAACCATCATATGATCACATATTCTTTATGCTTACATAAGCTGTTAAAATAATATATTTTTTCTCAACAACAGTGTTATCTAGTGAAAACTCTAACAATCAATAGATGCTAGAAGATTGTGCATTATGCTTCCCTCTTCAATATTCCTAGATTAGTTTCTAGCTATGGCTTTCTTCAATGAGGAACCTTGAGTCTGCTAGTAGTGCACATGGATCTTTGGATCTAACACATGCAAAATAATTTATATTGAAAACATTAATGTGTTTTTAATTTAGGCTAAATAGCCTTACAGTTAAGCAAAAAGATAAAAGATGATTGCTGGAGGGGTGACATTTTAAGATTCATGAGCACTGCTCCCAGATTCAATATTCTTCACATGAAAGCTATAAGCTAGAAATTATTCTGAGGATATTGTGTGGGAACTATTGTATGGGGAAATTTTTTTCTAAAGTTTAGATAATATATAGAATATAAAGTTTTAAGAAATTACAGTTACAACATTAATAGATTAATTCTTTATATATATATATATATATATATATATATATATATATATATATATATATATATATATATATATATATATATAATACAATAAGAAGCTTGTATTACAAACATTGTAATACAAGCTTGTTAAATTAGGTCATGTGACATATGACTTGATTTCTTTGCAATTTTATTTTTTGCTATGAAGACTTTGGCAATTTTATATTGCTAAACATATTAATATATGGTGCATCTGAACTTGGTTCAGTCCCATATGGCTATTTAAGTTAGATAGCTGAAGTGGAAGACATATGAATGTCTGAAAATTTCAGATTTTCTGCTTAATAGTTAACCATTAGATAAAGTCACAGGCTTGTGCTGGTATTTTTAATCTAATGCTTGAATATCATAGCACCACCACACTGAGGAAGCCAGTAGCAGAAACTGGTCTGGGGTTGAGGATATTCTGAAAAGCTTTTTAAGAGCTTATTTGTGAGCTCTTTATATATATATATATATATGAGATGAATTTATTACTACAGTTTACAAAATAAAATTGTGAATGCTTTCCATTGAGAGGATATGCTTAAGGCTAGAATATAATGAAGAGCTAAACAGTAACAGAAGAATAATGTAATATTAAAAAATTGAAAGTCAAGCATGTTATATTAGTATACATAATTGCATTTGTTGATTGGTACAAATATTCATGGATTCATTCTACAGTTTTTGGAAGAAATAATTATATTTTCTCTATTTCAAGTCTGTTTATTGTAAATTTTAACTAAATGATAGTAGACTCTAGGCAATAAGTAAGAAACTGATATGAGAATGTGGACATATTAACATTAAATATAGTGTTCATTAATTACCCAATTCCACAAAAGAAGGTGTTGGTATAAAGTGGACAGAGAATATCATTACTTCTAAAAGCATACATTAAATCTAAGCAGACATTTAAATCTAAGCAGACATTCTTGACATTTTTTATCACAAAAGTTATATTATTATCATCATCATCATTATTATTATTGTTGTCATTATTATTATTACTACTATTACTTCCACTACTACTACTATTATTATTATCACCACCACTACTACTACTACTACTATTTTTTATTATTCTAAAAATAGAATGACTATAGTTACTCCCTTTACTTATATCAGTAATAATTAACCATTTTCTGAAAAACATTTTAGTCTAAAAAATTTTCAGTTGACTTAGTCTATATAGTATCGTTGGGATTTAAAGTTATTCTTTTTTGCTTTATATGCTTGAAATTTACTAAAAAAAAAACTTTGGAAGTACAAGGTAGGTGCTGTTCTTCCAAATTATCTCTTTTTTGTTAAAAATGAGTGGTTCTAAGAAACATTTAGAATCATCGACGCTCAATAGAAAAGAATCTTCGAATGTAAACAAAAAAACAAACGTTAAAAGTGACTCTTTAATGCATTGTTCAAGCTCTGTCATTAATAGATCGAAAGCTTCAAGTATGCAAGATTTAACAAGAGCAGATAGTTTAAAACCGCTTTCTAAAGTTAAAAATGTCTCTAATAAAATTCAGAATATCAATGCTAAAAAGAAAATGCTATCCGTGAGTTCTAATGCGAATTCAAGTTGCCAAAAAAAATAGAGACATTCAAAAGACTAACAACATATATATTTTTGATGGATCTAAAAAAAACATTTCTTTACAAGCCAGTGGACATGATTTTATCTCACATAGAACACGCTCACGGGTAAAAGATTATGCCAAATTAAATGATATGCATTCTTCTAATAAAGATTTATTGAAGCAGCTATCTCCAAGGCATAATAATTTAAAGACTGTTGCTAGTTCTTCTTTGTCTAAGCCTTTGCAGACCTTGCACCATAAAAAATTACCAGTTTCAGTTGGTGATATTACCACTACATCATCTGACTTGAAGTATAATGTCAGGTCTTATGAAACATTACTAGCCAAAGATAAATCTCAAGTAATGGATGTTGCTTTGCAGGCAAATTGTGTTCTAGCAAATGCAAACTCTGACAGAGTAAAAAATATTCATTTAGAAACTTCTGTTTTAATTACTTCTGGTTCACCTCTATCTTCTAGTAAACTATCAATGTATTTGCCTGCAGTACCACAATTTTCTATTGCATCTAATGCCATTCAACATTCTATGAAACAGAATTTGAGATCTTTGCATTTGAATGATTTTTCATTAACTGATACTCTTTTACATTGTTCTGAATCTAATTCTTTGAATGGAAATTTGCCTCTTTCAGATAAAAAAACTTCAGTTCAGAAACAGGATATTTCCTTTTTTACTTTGAAAGAAAACACAACACAAGTGTATAATATTCAGGTTAAAAAGAAAAGTTATGCTCATGTTCTTAATAATAATGTAGTCTCTGAACTTGCACAATCCCAGTCAGACAAATTTGGTTATTTAGATCTGAATGATGAAGAACAAATAATGTCAGATGTTTCTGCAGATACATCCATATTGAATTTCTCTAATCATAAAGATTTGGTTGATGAACATCAAAATATTAGTGTTCAATTTAATTCTAGGATACCAGTGGTTTTATTCAATTCTTTTTTATACTTTTCTAATAGCAATACTTTGATTCTTACAACTACAGACAGTAATTGTCAGCTTTATAACTTCCCTATTGATGAATTTTTCCAGTTGTTGAAGGATTTGAAACTTGGTGATGCTATCAAGAGGCTATATCATCACCCTAATAAACATTACATCATATTGGAGTTTCATAATGTCTTGGAGAAGGAAAAGTTTAGAAGACAACAACTTTTAGTAAATCACAGATTTTTAGTTGTTATTGATATGGACAGGCCTAGGTTAGCTTTTGGTCTTGCCAGAAATTGTTATCCCAATTGTGAAGCTAAAGATCTTCAGAGGCAATGTTCTAATTTAGGTTAAATAACTCAATTTAAATATCTTACTGAGAAAAGAGTTGGTTTAGAGTTACCCAGCAACTCAGCTGCTTTTACTTTAAAGTTAAATAAAGGTCTTGCTTTGATTGATATTCCATCTACTTTAGAGACTGATAAAGATCCAATACATATCTCTATCAAAGGTTTACAACCTCAATGTTTTGTTTGTAAGGAGAGGACTCATCTTGTTAAAGATTGTACAAAGGGGTTTTGCAATGTTTGCAAGCTTAAGAAAACACGTACTCATAGATGTAGTCCTAAAGTTTTGCAAGATTTGCAAAAGCAGCATTTGAGTGAACATATTACTGCACAACAATCTGATGTTACTCTTTCATCTCCATCACAAGTTTCTACTGATTTAAGTAAGAAGGTCAGTGGGTCTGTTGTTTCTATTCTGACTGACATTACTCATTCATCACTTGACTCATCTCATACAGTTCAAAATGAGGATATGTTATTGAAGTAGAATAGGTTTAACATTCAGTCTACTCTTGGTTGTTCATCTTTGCAAGATCAAGCACTTATAACTGATATTAGTTCTTTTAACAATAAAAAGATTTATGATTCTTCAGAGTCACAACATGAAAATAATTTTTCTAATCCTGATTCTGATACTGCACCCTCTGTCTTGAAAACTAATTTGACTAGACGTTCAAAGAGTTCTAGGGAAAAGGACATTAAAAAAAGTAAATGGTCGGGAGATAAAAGTTCTCAGCAGTTAGATCTTTTGCTGTCACCTTCTCCTGAAAATGATTCTATTTTTACTTTAAATAACAGTCCTTCATCTCCAATATCTCATACTTCTGATCCCAATTCACAAATTAATCTTATACCTGAATTCTTCACAGACGATTTGCATTAATATTTTTTCATTTTATATTATATATATATATATATATATATATATATATATATATATATATATATATATATATATATATATATATATTATCATGTTGCTTAATGTTATTGCTGTTAATGTTAGAGGTTTAAATTCTATTTCTAGAGTTTGTGCTATAATGCATTGGCTTCAGAAATGCAATTTTCATATTGCATACTTTGGAGAGACGAAGCTACATAATCATTCCAGTTATCCAATTCATGATTTAATGCAAAATCTTGTTTCATTTTATTATGTTCCTAATATATCTGCTTCATCTGGTGTCGCTTTGCTTGTAAGTAAGCATCTTGCTTTTAATGATATCAAAATCATGTATTTGGATCATAATTTTTTGATGACCGATATTACATTTGGAAGTTTTATTCTGAATATCATTTATTTATATGTTAAGAGTGAGTTCCTCTTTGCTCATTCTATATTTAATAAAATTAATTCTCTTTTGTCTTCAAATTCTTATCCAACTATATTTCTTGGTGATTTCAATATGTGTTACATGCATTTTAATAATAAATTCCTACATCTTTTTAATAGAGTATTTTTATCTGGTGAAGGATGTTTTCCTTCTTAATGCATTTTTCTTTTATACTCATCGCACCACTTCTTTAATTGATCTTCTTTACTATTCTCCTGAACTTCACCTTGACATTTCAGCAAAGCTTCAGGTTGTTTCTTTCTCGGTTCATTTGGCTATGCATGTTGCATTGTTGATTGATACTTTCTTTGTTGTTCAGTCTCATAGATCTCTTACAATAAGGCTCTTAAATAAATTAACAGCTCCTGCTTCAATTTTTTCAGAGGCATATATTCTTTTTAGAAAAGTGGATATTCTTTAATTACCTGCCATATCAGCATGGTCTTCTTTTGTTGGTATTCTCAGTTCTATTATTAATTCTTATACTAGAAAGACAAAAGGTCCAAAGTTTTTACTTAAGCAATTGGATGATATTTCATCCAAACTTTCTAATCTTTCTTCTTTTGATTCTACCATAGAAAATATTATGCAACTTAAAGTGCAATATCATGATATACAGAAATCTCTTGCTCATTATGTGGCTATTAAACGGTCTAAAATTTTTCTTCAAAATCATCATAACTGGACACAAAGTTATATTAGATGGGCTTTAGGTGCTTATTCTAGACCTATTCCATTAATGATTGACACAGGAAATAAAGTATGTTCTGGCCCTATTATGTTGCTTGAACTATGTAATCATTTCAAAACTAAGCTTCAAATGTTGCCTTTTAAAATTGGTGACATCTGGAATGAATCTGAGCTTGATTCTAGTCATAATATAACTGAAACTATGATTATTCAAAAATTAAATTCTTTTCCAGACAATATACATCCTGGGATTCATGGTATTCCCAGGTTTGTCCTTCTTCATCTTTCATTTTTTACAGCTCCAATAGTTCATAATATGGTTGATATTCTAGCTAACAATTTTGTGAATATTCCTGATCTCTATCCGGTGGTGATGGTCCCTTTTCTTAAGAAGAAATTAACTCCTTCTCCGTTATCTAATATTCGTCCTATTTCTATGACACCTCTTTTGATAAAGACTATTGAATCTATTGTTAAAGATCATATACAAAATAATATTCATCTTCATTTATCAAAATTTCAATTTGCAAAGAAGGGTCATTTAACAACTGAAGCTGTTCAGCTTTTTCTTTTTCTTATTGAGTATATTAGGCATCATAATAAATCAAAATCTGTGGTCGTTCAAATGGACTTCACATCAGCCTTTGATTGTGTTCTGCCTTCTGTTTTGTTTTAGACTCTTCGGGATTATCAGGTTCCTACTCTATATGTCTGTATTATAGCCAATCTACTACTTAACAGGTCCATCTTTACTTCATTGGATGGTAAACTTGCAGATGTTTTTCGTCTGCATCTCTCAGTGCCACAGGGATCTCCTCTTGCCACATTGTTTTATTACATATTTAAATCCGTTACTTTTACAGATAGAATCTAAACTGCCTGGTATCTATGTTCCTGCTCTCAAACAGACTATTCATCATATTTCTTATGTTGATGATGTCTCTGTCTTTCTTCCTGATAAATCTTTTCTTCCAGCTTTGTTGCAAATATTGATCTCTTTTTCTAATACTTTTAATCTTCATATTAATGTTACAAAATCCGCAATGTGGAAAATTTAATCTGGTTTATCAATTATTTCCACTTTCACAGCCAAGCCTCAGTCTTTCCTTGGTTTTCCAATAGTTTTATCTCATTCAGTAATTACAAGGCAGATTCAAAATATTATTCTTGATAAAACAAAAAGGATAGTTGCATCGCTTGTTACTATAAATATTTCGCTTATGGGTAAGGTTACACTCTTGAACTCTTTGGTATATTCAAGGCTTAGTTATTATTTACCAATTATTAGGCCAACAAAGCGTTTTGAGAGGGCTATAAATTCGCTTGGTTCAAAATTATTTTGGAAAAACAAGGTCATAGCCATCAGTGATTCAAATGCCAGGTTTTAAATGGTTTAGGTTTGCACTCAGTCTCAACTCTATATCTTCAGAGATCTATATCTTTTCTTTGTGTAACTTGTCTAAAGCTTGCTCAGTTATCCCTCCCTTTGGTTATTGATCCTACAGATACGCCACCTCCATTTTGAGTTATTGGATTGCTGATTTATGGAAGTCAGTTATTAAGTTGATACTCTCGGTTCAAGTTGTGCTTGATGGGAAATTGACATTCTGGGATGTTTATAAATTAAAATTTCCACATTATACTCCTCTTTTCACTTCATTAGGTATTTCAAATAAAGTTCTCTTGCGTAAAATGAAACTTCTTTTCATTGAAGCAAGACATGTTGATTTTGTACTTAAACTAAATTTAAATGTGCTCCCAACAAGTTATTTTTTAGTGACCAGCAGAGGCTTCATTAGGATTTCATCTCAGTGTCAATTGTGTAGATTATATAATGAGACAATTCTCCATATTTTCTATATCTGTCCTGCTCTTAAGTCGATTAGGGAATTTATTGTTGCAAATGTCTCTCTGGATCTTAGGGATGCTCTTTCTGTTTCTAATACTCTTAAGAAAGGATCATTTGCAGCAATAAGATTATCTATCTTTATAACATTTTCTTTATGGTTGATGCATTGCAGGCTCATCTTTGGTCATTCTCAGGACTTGGCTCTAAGTGTCTTTATTAAGCTTCTTGATCAAGTCAAGCAGTGAGACTCTCTGCTTTTGTCTGTGAGTCTTCATGATGATACTTGGGTAAAAGTTTTATTTTCCTCTTAATCTTATTAAGATACCCTTTTCTCTACATTGACTTTTTCAAGTTTCATTCTGAATGCTATGTAAAATTTTATAAAGTTTAACTATATATTACTATGTTTAATAAATATATTTTAAAACAAATACTAAATTTAGGTGCATATATCCTGAACAGCAATCAAAATTGTGGGAAAAAGAGGTAAATAATACTTGACTTCCTAAATAACTGAATTCAGGTAGTTCATTACAATGAATGATAGATAGTGTATGAATGTTCAAGGCCCCTTATTAAATTTATTTAATTCAATTTGCATTTTATAACATTTATATGTTAAACATTTTAAAATCACAGAAGTATTGGAAAAGTTGTATTATTTTAAAAAATAAAAAATTACACACCAAAAGTAAGAATAGCTTTTCTTTTTCTATTTAAATCTTAGAAAAAATCCAGGAATAATTTCTACTTTCATTCATAAATGATCAGATAAAGAAAATTGTGTATATAATGAATTCTTTATTTGAGAATAATATTAATCTAAAGTGGATGTGAGAATAGCCAAATGAAGGTACAACAGAATTGGATTATATTTTGAGTCGTTCTGGTTGTTAATAAATTCCACACAGAAAATGATCTTCAGATATGCATTAATGCAAAACTAGAGAGATAAAAATTATTATGAAGACAATACTAATAATTAATATTCTTAGTTTTCGAAAACATTTCAATAAATTTAAATTAGATTTTCAAATTATCATAAAATATTAACAGACTTTAAAAAGGGTTCAGACTTGATAGAAATAAATAAGAAGATAATGATATTTTACTAAGAAAGATAATTGGTTCAAAAAGCTGCATCTCTCTCTCCCTCCCCCCCTCTCTCTCTCTCTCTTTCTCTCTCTCTCTCTCCCTCCCTCTCCCTCTCTCTCCCCCCCCTCTCTCAATTCCTCAATAAGTTTTTAATTGAAGCAAGTTAATATTTTTTTTAAAAAAAACGAATAATGTAAAAATATTAAATTGATCCATTAGGAAGAATTAAATATCTTGAATTCTGTAAAGCAATACAGAAAATAGTTAGTAATGAATCATAAATTGTCAAGAAATGCTACAGTAGAAAAATCTCAAAAATATGAAACAATATATTGGGTTTGGAAAAAAATTTCTTCCAAAAATAAAATAAAAAAGTTAGAACATTACTCAAAAGAGAAATGACATCTTGAAGCATGTGAGAGAGTTTTGTAAAAAATTATATAGTAATAAAAAAAAGAAGTAACTCCTATAATTATAATATATCTTCCCAATTATTAACTATTTTAAATGAAAATGTGAGACACGCAATTAAACTTATAAATGAAAAGAAATCTCCAAGAAATGATGAAATTATTATTAATATCTTAAAAGCAGAGAAATTGTTGAGAAAACTATATAAAAATTATTTACAGGATAAATATATACTAAATGATTTGGACCATGCAGTAGTAATATTAATATTTAAGAGAGATGATCATGAAAATATTACAAATTTCAAAACTATGGTCTTCCATCAAACCAAATAAAGAATAAGCTGAAGTAAAAAGTGAATTTAGCACAATGAATGTATTAAAACATTGAGAAAAGTTGTAGAAACCAATAAATATGAGTTACAATTTTACTTTCGATTTGTAGATTATGAAAAGATATTTGATTCTATAAGAATTTCCACAGTGATTAAAGCTTTGGGCAATCAAAATATAGATCTAGAAGAGTATCATATTCTGAAAAAAACTATCTATGTAATGATTGACAAAAGAAATACCAATAACCTTAAATACACTAATAAGGCAATACTTATAGCTGTAAACAAAGACCTGAAAACAAGTATAAGAATATCAAATATGTAGTCATATAACAGCCAAAGCATCATATGACTTTTTTTGATTATAACCAATCTACAATAGAAACAGTAACCTATTCTATTTCATCTATTCAGAGCCATTTATTGTATGTTTAAGTGATTATTGAATACCAGAGCAGATCCTCATTTCCAGATTAATTTTTAGCAATTGGCCATCTTCAATAAAGAATCAAAAATTAATCTGTGATGTCATTATGGCATTATCATTTGGAAAACATTATTATTTAGGCTTATAATAGCTGGCTTTAACATAAATAAAATATAGTGAATTATGGCTTCTTTTATATAGCATAGTAATGATTAGACAGTCGACTGAATGACTTTTTTTTATCTAAATAATCTCTCGTATATTCTTATACATGGAAAATTCCTAAAGAATAGTTAAACGATAAACATATATGTATTATTTAAAGTAAAAATTGTATTTTTTACATCATCAATATCTTTTGTTGAACTACTTTAAAAAATGTGCAATTTGTAGTTCTCAAAAGATTTGAGGCTTCCTAACTTTACGTCTTATAACCGTAACTTCCTCTATTAGAAAACGTTGCTTAACACGTGATAAGAAAGTTTCAAACACTTCGTTATTATCAGTTGTCGTTGCCGTTACCTACATTAGTGTAACATCTAATATTCGAGCTTCCTTTTAAACTGATAACAAATAAAATGAATTATGTATGCCATTAAATTTTTTATTATAAACTATTAAATAATAGTGAATCAATAAAAGGTGGAAGTAAAAAATGGAATGGGATAATGGTATTACAAACTTGAAAGAGGGTGTTAAAATTGATTCACTTTTCAGGATTAAAAAGAAAATCAATAAAAAAAATTGTGAATTTTTAAAAAAATAAACGAAGCATTATTTAGATAATAGAAAAGAATGAAGAAAATGTTTTTATTTTAAAAAAAATGAGAATAACTACAAAGAATAGCTTCAGTTCCCCTTTTTATTTTTTGTTTCTAAAATAAAATACAATTCAATGTAATATAAAATGTCTTAAGGATTTTATTCATGTTAATGCAATAGTTTACACTGAACAGAAAATTCATAGAATAATAATTAATAGTATAAGGTAAAATTCTTTCATTATATATAAAATACGATGTGGATATATATTTTCTTCACAACTTTCATCCAAAATTAAAATTAATTTGCAAATTGTTACAACATTATCAAGTCATATCTTAATGAGAAACTCATGATTTCAATGACTACTGATAGATGGAGCTTGTGGCGTAGTATGAAATCATGATTATCTGACTACATTTTCATCTATCAACAGTATAAGAACATACAACATGCTGATTGATTTAATGAAAAAATCTGATTAAACACATCATAACAGGAAATTCATACTAAAACAGACAATAAAGATATTGTTTGAGAAAGTATAAAAACCATGAACATGTTTAACCTTATATGCACAAAGTGATAGTATTATTTGGATATATCTCATTGTTAAATGTATATAAATTATCTGCATGATTATTAAAACTTTTGAAGTTTGTTTTATATAAATTTGTCCAACTAGGAAATATTAAATCTTCAAATAAATTAACTGGTTTATTATTTTAAAAATATGTTAATGCGTGAATGAGAATATGAATTTTTATTGACAATAGATCTAAATATTGACATTGGACTATGACAAAGCATATACAGAAAATATATATCCTGTACATAATGTTTTATTATAAGATTTTTAATCATCTGCCATGTGTTTGATATAAGATTTTGTACATAAATGACTTTGGAATTTTTTTTCAGATTCTAAGACAGCTTAGAATTTTTATTTCAGGTAAATAAACCATAAATAACCTAGTAAACACTCCCATTATTGGTTAATAAATTAATATTTAGCTTTTTTTTGAGAGTTAATGCAATGGATGGATTTTGAAAGTAACTGCACAATTACTTTAATCACCTTTTACTTAATGCTATTTTTTTACCTTCTTTTAATGATCCACCTGACTAGAAGTCTTCTTCAGGGGATAAATGACAATGCATTACTTAAAGTTTTTAAGAAATAAAATTTTGTAAAAAAAAAATAAATTAAAATAATATATTGCCATTTGTAGTCTGAAGAAAACTGCTAAATTATTGAAACATAGAAAGCAGATAGCAAAATACTATTAACAATAAAATATTAAATAGGTTTTTGTTGTTACTGTTGTATATTTTTAAAAATAATATCTAGATACTCAGTGCTCAATAAAAAGAAAATTCTGCAATAAAATATTTGCAAGAATTAATATAATTAAAAAAATGGCAAACCCACCAAGAATTTGATAAATCTGATGAATATTGTTGTTTATATTATTTCTGGTGTTACTGACCTCATTGAAAAAAATAAAAGATTGAAGTGGAGTTGGGCTGGACATATTGCTAGAAAGGATGATAATAGATGGACAAGTGAAATCTTAAAAGGGATTCCAAGAGATTGTAAAAGACCCAGAAAGAGACCACATATGAGATGTATGGATGAAATAAGAAAGTGTGCAGGGGTGGTGTGGAGAAGAGAAGCTAAAGATCGGAGAAGATGGATTGAACTTGGAGAGACCTTCATTCTGCAGTGGATTGATAATAGTTGATGATGATGATTATTATTATTATTTCTGCATAAAAAAATGAAGATGAGAACATTACTGTGAAAAAAATTATTTAGTGAAGCATAGATATTATGTATGTTGGCAATAAGAAGAAGAGATTAAAAGTGAAATTTTATGAGTAAGGAGCAGACAAATCTCATTAACATTATTAAAAATAAATAAGAGATTGAAATGGAGCTAAGCTGAAAATATTGCTAGAAAAGAAGATAGTAAATGGATAATTAAAATTTTAAACTTGAACCTAAACGACCTAGAAAAAGACTACATATGAGGTGGGTGGCTGAACTAAGAGAAAATGTAAATACTACATGTAGAAGAGAATCTATGGATTCAAGAAACTGAATTAAATTTGAAGAAAACTTTATCTTTTAATAAATTTATAATGGGTTGAAAAAGATGATGATGATGATGATACCTAACCGAATAACTGTTGCAGTGTTTTAATTGGTTAGCATCCTACATAGTTTAATAAATAATTGATTAAAGAATAGATCTCCTCTACTCTAATGCCATCTATGGTAATCTTGACTAATTAGTGATTACCAGATGATGATGATGTAGATATGATTTTATATGTAAATTATTGTTATTAAAAATGGATTCATTTGGATATTAGTGTTTTCATGTGAAAAAAACTTTCATTTATTTTTGTTTTGCAAAACATTGGAGGTTAAACTACTGCTCATATTAATAATGCCAGGATCCATTGATACCAACTGATCAATAACTTATACTACTTCTAGTTAAACACTAAAACTATTACATAAATTATATTGTAAATATATCTAAATATAGGGGATTTGAACTCAGACTTTTAAGCCACTTCACTATCTACACTATCTCATACTACTGAGACATGACCCCATACATGCAGAAAAAATAAATAATCACCAATATACATATTTCATGCTAAACCAGCACTCATCAGTTGATCCAGATTACCATCTTTCATACACACACACACACACATATATATATATATATATATATAATCAATGCTCAATTTATATTAATATAGCAAATCCTTAAAATTTAATGGACAGGCTTCAACTTACTCCAACTTCCAACTCTTCTGCAATCCATAGAATTCCAAAATCCTATGTTGATGCAATATTGTTGTCATACCCATGTTGATGTGAAGTCACTCTGACCCCTCATATATAGGACAGTATCCATATATCTGTTTGTCCTGTAAAATTTGGTTCCATGATAAAATGATAGATTCAAGAGCTAGAAGTATATGAACCCCTGTTCAGTTGTGTTGCTTCCAATACTTGAATGTAACATGACCTCCTGTATGATAAATCATTCAATTATTCTTGTTTGAGCATTAATAGTTTTAAATTTGTAATATATTATTACTAGTAAAATAGTTAAGCAGCAATAAATGCCTTCACTCTTCATTTGAATGAATGAACAGAAATGAAACTATAAACTATTTTATTAAAGTGTTATATTTTATTAGAATTAAATTGTGAATATTTTGTCATTACTCAATTACATAAGAAATAATGAATATTTGTTGACCTTTAGAGTCATGTGATTTATATAATATCATCCTGTCAAGCATATTTTATGTAAGTGGTTGGAAATAATGTTCTACCAAACACTTTTACAATATAATTTATATAATAATTCTGTTGTTTAACCTGAAGTAAATATAATTTCTTGATCCATTTACATAAATAGATCTTGGATAAGTTAATGTGAACACTAGTGAGAACTCCAATACTCAATTTAAAAAATTGAATTTGAGAACATAAATATAAAATCAATAACCTCACTTGATCACAACCTGTCCAATGCTCTTTAGCAACAAATTCTTTTTTACTTACCATAGTTTATACCAATTAATGTTTAGTTTTAGCAATCAATAGATCATAGGATTGATATTAATAAGTCCTTATCCAATATTATACCATTCAATATTCCCAAATTAATTTCTAGCTTATAGGTTTCATAGTGAGGAATTTTGAAAATCTAGAAAATAATCAGAGGATACTAGATGCAACAGCATTGGATAGAAATTTATAATGTATTATTATCTGGGTTCTATTGATTATTAAAACTTACACTAGATAGCATAACTGTGGTGAGAGAAAATTAATTTTTCTGCAGAAAACATAAAAGATGTAAATGAATCCAATTCTTTAATAATAATAATAATAATAATGATGATGATGATGATGATAATAATAATAATAATAATGATGATGATGATGATGATGATGATGATGATGATGATAATAATAATAATAATAATAATAATAATAATAATAATAATAATAATAATAATAATAATAATAATAATAATAATAATAATAATAATAATAATAATAATAATAATAATAATAATAATAATAATAATAATAATAATAATAATAATAATAATAATAATAATAATAATAATAAACATCTAAGAAAACCCCTTTCACAAAATGGCCTTGGCCTTCACTCAATACATGTCTTCAGGATACAAAAACATTGAACATAATATCTACATGTGCACAAAAATTCCCATATTTAGAAATTTCTGCCAAGATTACCCCTACAGATAGACCACCTCCTCTCCAGGGATATCTGAACACACTACTTCACCATTACTAACAATCCACACTCTTAACTTCAAACCACCACAAGCCAAATATAAATATTGGGAAGTTTATCAACTTCTACATCCAAGTTAAGATGATGTACAAACTCCATTTCCTATCACTAATAAACAATTATGTTGCAAATCCAAACTATGGTCACTTGAACCAAAATATTTTGACTTTCTCCTAAAAATAAATCTGGACTCTCTACCTACGCAACACTTTTTGAAATATCAAAGAAACTATAAAGATATAGATGATATATGTAATCTTTGCCATAGGGACTCAGAGACACAAAACCACCTTTTTTTCTCATGCCCAAGTCTAGAAAACATTTGTGAAATTATTAGCACTTCACTTAAGGATAAAAAAATCAATATGAAAACCCTTTTTGACTCTTTTAAATGGGTATCTTTGCTGAAATAAGAATCTGCACATTTTTACTCTATGCCTTATGATGTACAAGGTGTAATTTCATATACAATTATAACCCCAGAAGACATCCAAACACCTTCAGAAATAAGCTGCAAACCATACGTGAAAGAGACATGAAGATTACAGATCATACTAAGTACATTGACACCTGGAATATACAAGAACTTATATAAAAGCACTAACAAAAAAACTATACCTAACATGGATCCTTGTGCCAGTTCTGAAGTCAACTGACACAAATTAGATGCATTCCTGCTTTAATTTAATTGAAGTATATCTAATTGTATATAATCGTATGATTGAGTGGTCATCATTGACTTTGTTGAACTGTTTTTTTTTCTTAAATACTTCTAGTTTGATAATGCATACAATCACTGATCAAATCATTGTACATATGTAGTTTTGTGAACCAATTTATATATAAGAACTATGTTGTCAAATGTAACTTGTATAACCTTTTAGAATACTAATAAAGCTTATCCTTTGAAACAACAATGTAATAATAATAATAATAATAATAATAATAATAATAATAATAATAATAATAATAATAATGATGATGATGATGATGATGATGATAATAATAATTCATTTTGGTGATAATAGATAAAATCATAAAGTAATGAAACCATTATAGAGTGATAGTGCATATATTTACATGTCCATGATCAGAGTTTGAACAGTGGTGATGCAAAATTTAAAAAAATCTTTCAGATTCTAATCAGGCTTATGATTCTTTATTTCAGGTTGCCATGTCACATCTATTTAGTTACCTATTCAATGTTTGACCAGTAAATCATATCTATATATTTTTGATTAGAGAATAAATTAAGGATAGAAATGATATGGTTAATAACAAACCTGATAAACAATGCTTTAGTCTTAACTACTTTTTATTATTATTCACCTGATCCTTCATTTTGATAATTAGAAACACTGTGGATGAATCACTTTTGGGAGTTTCTTCCATTTTTTGCATGCTTCTAATATAGTTAACCCCACTCATTTTGTATCATTATTCATCAATAATGGTCTTAGCTGTCCTCTTTTTTAACTCATTCATTCAATTCTGATCATGTGGAAATTACATCTGACTCACCACATGTCCAAAATAGCATAACTTTCTTTTCTATATACATTCCAAAACCCACTAATTTGTTATTTTAGACATTCAAGATAATTCAAGCATACTTTGATTATATTTCCATTTCAAAAGCATAAAGTTTTGACCTCTCTTGTTTTCTAATTGTCTGTTCCTTGCATCCATACTTTACAATAGATCATATCAAAGCTTTCAATGGTCTACATTTTGCCCATGTGCCATGATACTATTTTTCTATATAAAAATATTTTTTTAAATGCTGTTGATATGATATTCTTGAGTAGTAGATGTAAGAAGACTATTACCACTATTTTTCTTTTTTTCTTTATTGGCAGAAAGCTTTATTCTGTCTATTTACAAGATAGTAATACTGTTAGACCAAAATTATTATTAAATAATAAACAGTCATTATTTTTTTCTTATTGAATTCAATCTTTTTTTAATATTTGTGTATAAAAACATTAATATCCTTTTAAAACTATGATTTTTTTTATTCAGCCTCTTTTTATGGGAAATAAGTTTTATTTACAGAGATTAAAAAATTAATCTAGTGGTTCTTCACTTAAGAAGTTATGATATAATCAAAAAAGATTGAATCAAGTTTTTATCCATAGACATTTATCTTTAGAATTCATCATTTTATTATTACACTAAATCATATGGTGCTTAAATTAAGGCCCAATTCAAAGTCAGAAAATTTTATTGTTTGAATCTGCTTTAGTGTGGGAAGCACTAATCTTATTTGATTATTTTTATTGGGATTTCTCTCAATTTCATTTTAGGCTTTTAACTAAAAAGATACAAAATGTATTTTGGAGAACTATACAATAGGACATGACATTGAAGTATTTCTGAAGAAAATGATGCAAAAGAAGATAAAAAGCTCTGTAGCAAAAATTTCAAATAAGCAGCGTAATAATTCAGCATATTCTATGTGTGGACATATATGTGTTTCATATATAGATTTATATAGTCATCTCAACAATTCATCTCTAGGATACTGCCATTAGTTTTTCTATGTTTTTTGGTGAAGAGGTCATTCTTGATTACAAGTGCATTGAATGATAACAGTGATAATTTATTATCAAAAAGGTGATCAGGCATTGGAAAATTCATTTTAATTGTTTTATTTCTATAGTGTTTAATAAAGCTAAGTGTTCACTTACATAAAAGATTAGAATCTACACACTTTAAAATTATAATCACTTTTGAAATTTTGACTTTCACATAGTGTAATAAAAATGTTACATCAAATATTCTTTTATAATACATAAAAATTAAATTTTATTTAAATATGAGAGTAACAGTAATTCAGTTGCTTTAAATTTTTTCAGAGATTTATTTCTGGTTTTAAAATATTTTTATAAGAGTTATGAATTATAAAAGTTTTAGTGTAAAATTCATGCACATAAGAAAAACATAATGTTCTTTCCATCACTCTGTCATAGAATGAATTTAAACAAATGTTATTCACATACCGCTTGCCAATTGTCGTATAGTGTTTGAATAAGTTTCTATCATTGTTTGGCCTTCTAACTATGAATAAATAATGACTCATTTATTGAGCAATATTGGATGGAATACTGGACAGTTATCTGAAAAAAAAATCCTAAGCCTGATTGGAACCTGAAAAAAAATTCAAATTTTTAACTGGTTATCTGCCAGCTTCAAACCCTGATTTTAAAAATGGTATATAAATACAATACATTCACACTATATAGATACAAAATTTAACATCTGATTATTGTTATTGTGTTATCATTGCTAAAATTCTGAAATATCTTCTAATTATAGCTGAATTAAGCGAAAAGAACTATTCACAGTGAGACAGAAAAACAGAAATCAGTTGTAATAAAGTATTATTAATGCAATAAAAGACTTACAATATTATACATACTGAGTTATACTACTTACCAGAAAATACATTTAATATTTAAAAAATAATGAAAAGCATCTATGTGAAATTCTTCTTTTTAATTACTTTCAAAACAGTAATAAAATTATTATAACAAATGTTGTTAGCCGAGAGGTCAGCACAGCCGCTTTGCAAGTAAGCAGTTGGTTGCAGAAAGTTGTTGCAGGTTCGCCTCCTGGCCGATGCTATGACATATGGAAAAAAAAAGTAATATATTATAAAATAGAAAAGTGATCTTATTTTAAAAACAAAAATGAGATTTAAAAAAATTCCTAGGAAAACCCATTCCCCATTTATTGAAGTTATCCACTTCACATTTTTTCTGTTTAATCCAATTTATGGATAAGTTGAAAAAATTCTAAACTTTTATATTTGAGATATATTAAATCATATCTTCTTTTAAAGATCATATTTAATTAGTATTACCATATTGAAAATATTTTTTTAAATTAAAAAGTATGCATTATTTATGACATCATATTTCAAATAATATTTGAAGTAATAAAATGCTCTATAATTAATAATTTAATAATTAACTAAGCTAATATATTTTAAAATTATATATTTTAAAAAAGGAAAAAAAGAAGTTATGATAATGTGATTTGAAAAGATAAAAAAAATATGACAATAAAATAAAATGACTTTTTATAAATGAATAAAAAATATCACACTTCCTATTTTTTTTTTAAATAATAGGACAAAAAGTAATTTTTGCTGCTCAAATTAATTAAAGTGACTTTACTATTGCCTGCCATGGCTTGCAGACCAAACTTGGAGCCAACTCAAGCTCTGAGGATATCCATTGGTCTTTCCAAGTTATCTGGCTCCACAATATATTAAACTGACCTTTGCCAAGTGGTTGCATGGCCATTCTGAGTTTGCTTAATAGCACCATATGTTCTAAAATTTGGTTTCTACGATATTCTAATTAACTTGTTGATTATTATAAATGAATCATTTCCACTAACACCTTTGATTTATACTTGATGTAAACAAAATTGAGATCCTTTCCCTTTAATTGTTTTGGGTGGACCTCATTTAATTATGACCCAAATTTGGTCAAAGGTATGTGGGTTTTTCTGATTGTGTTGACTCACAGTGTAAATATTGTCATTGATTGTTTGTATTGTATTTTATATCCTGGTGGGTTTGATTGTGAGCTAATATAGTCTTCACAAGTTATGTATAATGTAACACTATCTGCTTTAAAATTGTTAGTCATTATATATTTAGTATAATATACATCCATTCTTTAAGTTGCACATGATGTAGCCGGGTTTGTCTAGCCTTTGTAACTCTAGATAAACCATATATATTACAATCATTTGTGATCTGTAATTTATTTATCTTTTACTTCATATCATGTTGGGTTGCTTTATTCATAATCTTAACATCAGGTTGAAATTTAGGCTTTATTTGAAGAGCCACTACAGTCTTGACAAGTATTCATATACAATGCTATTTTGGTTAATCTTGTTAACCTTCCCTTATTTAGTGTAATATGTTTCAATTCCTTGCAAATCGTCAATGCTAAGTAAATCTGGAATAACTATTTGTACTATACTCCATTGAGATTTGTATTTCTGTATAACTTTCCATATTTGATTTATAGTGCAAATAAAGTTTATTTTAGAAAAAATTACATCAATATCACTCATTTTACTTAGATTCTATTTTTTAAAACTTTTTTATGCAAGCCTTCAAATGTAATTTATTAGTATATTTGTTTTTAAAAATATATCTTTATTACATTATGTATGAATGTATATATATATATACTGAAGTAAAAAATTAAATAAGATAAATATTTTTACAGTATTTTAATGTTACTTTATCAATATGGTTTAATTCATTTTGAACTGTAAGTTTTCATAAATTAGAAAAAAGGGCCTAATAAATAAATTAAAATATTTAATTAAAAAAGAATGCTTACATATTAAATATAATTTTAGAAACTAAAAAAAAAAATTTCATTTATTATATTAAATTTTATCCAAAAACAATAATACTCACTTGAAAATTAATTTAATATAGTTAGTTGCTCTAATATTTTAAAAAATAAATATTTACTAATGATATTTTTCACTAGTATTCGAGGTTTATCTATTGACTAAAACTACAATTAAACTGGTAAGTAATCTATGAAAATGGCTTTAAACACAAAATACAAAATAAACAGAAATCTGTCAAAAGCCTATGTATAGTTTAGGTTACTGAAAATAATAAAGAATGTCATCTTCACCTACAGTAAGATTAAACAACTAATAAAAAAAATTATTAATCATACTGAATTATTATTTAATTATGAATGGTTTGAGATATTTAGAATGTTTTTTGGGATTTTTGTATATATATAATTCAAACAATCATGTGTTACATTCAGTACATTTGTTTAAATAGTAAAAACTGTTGTAGTAAATGGAATACCTTCCCATTAATTATCTGAATGATTAGTGGGAGGATATTTTATTCAGTATAACAGCATTTACTATTTAAACAATTGTATTGAATGTTCTATATTTTTGTGTTGTAATTGTTTTGAATTGCATATTTATCATTTAAATGGGTATTACAAGGTTTAAAATAAAAACAAATTTCTTTATTGTGTTAAAAAAATTAATCTGTTTAATAAATAACTCACAATAAATGATTAAATTGATTAATTCTCACATTTACTGGTGTAGTTATTCAAGACAATCTTTTTTATAAACAAAGAAAATTAAATGAAAAAATGAAACCATTGGAACCACTTTCTTATTATTCTACTGTCAAAAGATTTGTGAGTCTATCTCATTTACTATAATAGCATTAATCTTTAAATGTTTATATTGAATATGTATATATTTGTGTATGCAAGTGTAAATATTAATATTTAGCACTTGATGTATAGATCCCCAATCTGATTCATGGATCTGCAGAGCACTTTATATATATATATATATTATGGTTGAAGTGATTAACTGGTTTGTATTAATAATAGATTTTATAATGTCAAGATTCTGAATAATATGTGTTAATGATGATATAATGTAACGGTCAGAATCGTTTATCTCACTAACACATTGCAGAATTCAAACCCCAAACACGAAACTGAACACTCTAGGAGGGGTTGCCTTCTAGATATACTAAGTTTGAATCTAAAGTCTAAATTCGACAGTGCCACCTATGTGATAATGCCTCTGATGCTATGAATAATATATCCCTTTACCGGTGACTGGTGGTCAGGGAGAAACAAAGAGACTCTATTCTAAGTTAAGTTTGGGTTGCTAAGTTACGTCTATGGATTGTACAAAAGAAATGTATAAAATAGATAGATAGACTGAGACAGTGATAAAGGTCGATAAAATAAAAGATCAAAATTAGTTTTTAAAAGATTTAAAAGATTTATTTAGATAGAAATATATTTGTATATATAATGCCACTGTCTGCTTATATGAGACAGGGACCCTTACTAAATGACTGTTAGCATTACATTCCATAAAATTACAAAAGGGTTGTTAAGAAAATATATTCTATCCCTTGGGCCAATATAGTATTATGATAATGTGCTAAAAGAAATGGGAACATGTGCGAGGTGCTTTGAGTAACTTTGAAGTTTAATAAAACATTTTAATACTAAGGTTTATAGAATATTTCTTGATTTCGAGAATAGCACAGACCAAAGCTTACTAAGCGATAAAGTAGGAATGTGATCAAGGCATTTATTTATAATCATAATGAAATTTATATTGGGAGGTCAGTATTGCTAATAATGAATTTATTAAAGAATGGAGGGTGTGATACTTTTAAATCACGGATGCTTTGTAAAATAGATAAATAAAATAATGTTGAATATTTGAAATGACTACGGAAGGCATCTCGCCACTAACCCGTAGGAATGTGTTGTCATGGACAGCCCAAGTTTGGACTCATCCACAACTTAGTGGCTGGGTGATGGCTGCATCTAATTCCCAGGTGTGACATTTAAATACACACTCTGCCTGGGAACAGGAGAACGCAAAAAGGGACTGGACTTGGCTGTTTAAAATCCTTGGAGAAAAACAAAGCGGTCTCAACAACCAATTCATTACCAGCAATACTTGACTAATGTATATAAAACATACAAGATGGGTTTACTTGGATTGAGAAAATGTCCAATAAATTCCACAGAAATTTATTGAAAAGGGTCTGCCCATTTTCGATGTCAATTTGAACTTTGAAATTAAAACAAAATATTTTAAAATAGGAAAATGCATGCTTGCGGGTTTGAAAAGAAAGTATAGATTTATTTACGCAATCATGCATTTGGGACACATTTAATCTTTGACCTCGCACATACTCTCATATTAGGTTAAAATCGATAAAATGTAGATTTTAAACTATTTAATTATTACACCTATTAACGAAGATTAGAATAGCCCTTGAACGAGTGATTCATGAGATAATCAAATTGGGAACTATTTATAAATTTACAATATGCCTTAATATCGGCGTCTTACTTTCAAAGGGATTAATTCACTCGGTCAAAGACTACTCTGGCACTATATCATAATAAAATAAAAGAAAGATTAATAAATAGAAAATATTAACCCAAGGATAGAGTAAAATTATTGATTATATTAAAACATTTTAAAAGAATACATGATAAAGTAAAGTAAAATAAAAAAAAAACAATTTAATTAGCTATAGCATGTTACTTATAGGAATCACAAGAGCTCTTGGGTTAAGGTGGGGTGATGGTCAGCAGGTTTTATACAATTCAGCAACAAAATCTGGTATTGTTCATATTTAGGCAGCAGCAGTTTCAGGGTTCCTTATGTGACAGCTTTCGATGGTATAGAGCAGCAGCCGGCCATTCCCGAGAGGAAAATAGCCTTCTTGCTGGCGCTACTCCATCATTTCAAGGTTAGCAATTTTGAAGATTGGGTGGTTCATAGGTGAGATTGTAGACATGGTAAATTGATTTGAAGATGAAAACTTGGCTTCAAATATCAGTTTGCAGGCACGTATTTAGAAAATCTCAGGATTTATTTTAGAAGTCTTGCTAGAATAATTGTAGATTGAGATTAGAATCACTAGAAAATTTGCTGGAATATTACTAGAAACATTTGCTGAAATATCACTAGAATATTCACTGGAATATTGCTAGAATTGAAAACAAAAGAAAACCCTTCTTTTTATTGTCAAATTGCACAATACAACTGCCCTGGAGCATTACAAAAATATTTCGGACTTTGCTTACTTATCAGCTGTAATCAATCCGATCCAAATGTCTAAAGAAATTCAACAAAATTTTAATTAATTTCTATTGTTAATTTCCTTGTCAACATTCGAATTACAAATTTTATTTAATTAAAATAACTTTTACTAATTGAAAGAAAAACCTTAAGTGGACATTTGCTGTATTTTTAGATAAGCTTCTATAACATTAAATAATTAAAACTATTGTTCCTACCAGCCCCCATTTATTTTTAACAGAAAATATATGGCGTGACTTTTATTAAATCTAAAAGAAAATTATTTTACTTTTTAATTTTCAATATTTGAATCTATTTACTAAATGAATATGAATTTTATTTTAAATCAAAAAAATATATTACGACTGTAATATATTTTTGTAAACAGATTTAAACAAAATAATTTTAAATGACAATTTATAATCTTAACTTAAATTTTAAAATACATATCACAGTGTGTGCACAATTATGACCTATATAACCTACTTTAAATAAATCTAAATTATGTGAACATACACATAATCCATAATATTTTATTTATTAGGGCATGAGTTATACTTATATATAACATGAGCATTGTGCTCGTGGTTTAAAATTGGGCAGGATTTTTGGTATATAAGCACATTGCAGATACACTACGATACATTGGGGTTCAAACTAAGGTATGAGGGTAGGAAAAAGGTGAGAAAAGGTAAAACAAAGATTTGCAAAGCAGATATTACTGTTTCAATAAATACTATAAGACATATTTAGCAATAAAAACATTTATTTGAACAATGTAGACAATTTAATAAATAACAATTTTGAAATCTACTATATTTCAAAGCAAACTATTCAGACACTATGCTATACACTTCACAGCATAGACAAAAAAGTTTACAGATGATAATAAAAATAAATTTACAGATTAAATAATAATTGACTATTATTAACGTTGTCTGACTAATAAAAAATTTTCTTAATATTATTTTTATCACATGAATTTCTAGACATTCACATAATGATCACACTATGTTCCAACAATGAATATATCTAAATACTAAGTCTGTCTTACCAATCCAGTGGTGAAATAAATGCTAAACATGATATACATTACTTATTGAGAGCCAAAAATACAATTTTAATTTCTAAATAAATATTTATTAGTTTTACATCCTGAAAAATTGACAAAGCACAGCAAAAACAGACATACACATCAAAAACACTCATAATCAATACCCAGAATATTCAAGGCTGCAGAAGAAGAAAAGATGATGTTACTCAGAAAAACCACCACCACACATGGATTCATACAAGATATACTTCATGCAATCTAAATGATGGCATGAACAAAGGGAATGCCTACATTTTGAAAACAAAAGTTAAATGAGAATGAACCATCAGAATACATTAGGAATAATAAAAGCTGCATTAAATAAAACACTTATGCTTAAATATGAGATATGATAAATATAACTCATGGAATATACTATAATAAGTGAGAAATACAGTCTAGATCTCTTTATAAAATATGTGCTAGCTAAACAAACATCGACATGAGAGATATATCATTACAATCTTTGGAAAAATATAATAATGAAATATATATCCAGAAAAGTGGGACACAACTCTGATCTCTTGGATAATATAATGGAAAGATAATCATGTACTATAAATACTTACAAGAGAAAGTCAAAGCTATCATCTCTAGAAATTATAATGGCAAGATAATTATATACAATAGAACAGGAAAGTCTAACATTATAATTTTCTAAATATAATAATTAACCGGTGTTAAACCATCAATAAAATTATTTGCCAAATCTGACCCAATAAAAACATGACCTGAAATAAGCCATAAGAATATGTAACATCTTCACTGGTTCTTCATAAACTCATACATTCAATTAAATAAATGAATTATTTATGACAGGGTACAAATAACATTTAAAATTATATAGTTTCATGAAATAGTAAATATTCTGCAAAATTCTGGATATTATGATTTAAAAATAATGCATAAATATATATCAGACAAAAATGCAGAATATAAATAAAATTAAGTACATGTTAAATTACAACAGCATAAAATTGAATTTTAAATTTATACGTAGTTTATTAAAATACACAAATAAAGTTCTTCATTTGGAAATTCTACCATTCAACAAGATATCATCTCTGCAATTACCATTCTGCAAACACAAACATTTTTCTTTCTGCTAAAGAAGACAGAAAATTTAAAATTATATGTACAACATTTAAAATATTTTTGATAAGCAACAGATTTCCTAATAAACATAAGCACATGATACAATTAATGAACATTCAATGTTTTATAAAAAAATATTTAAATAGAGCACCAGCAATCTTTTGTACAATACCATATCATTCCTGGAAATATATAATGATGAATATACAGGAGCATAGATATTCTTTGGCTATAACACAGGTTTTACTGTAGAGCAGATTTTTTTAACATTATTAATTATACTAATAATAACAATAAGGGCAAGATATATAGATCAGACTTGTAATAAATTTAATTACATAATAAACTTGAAAAATAATTCTCTGAAGAGCATTTCATATTTCTTTTATATAGTATATGCCAGTTCCATTTATTTATTTAGTACAGACAATAAATAAATAAAAATAGTAGCAATAAATTTTAAATAAATCTTTCATTACTGTCATAGAATATTAATTTTAAAATAAATGGTCAGGTAATAATTTTCAGATGGAAAAGCAAATTAATAATTTTAATTTCATAAACTTAAGAAATATTTTCCTATCTCTAGTCTGAATTAAATATATGACAAAAATTTTCATGAGTCAATGTTTTCATTTTGCAACTAAGATAATAAATAATTAAAATGACATTTCAAAATTCAAATAAATATTTTATTAAATTCCATTTATCAATAAATAGATTCTGTTATCTTGAATTCTAGTAGTCTATTCAGGGAAATATGAATTATTCTGAAAAAAAAAATTATTTAAAGATATGACAATATTAATAAATATATTTTAAATCTACATTGCTGAAGAATAAATGTTTTAACAAATTAGTTCTTCTTTTCAGCATCTTCTAATATTTAAGCTAACACATATAAAAAAGAACTGTTAGAAAATACCAATAGAGCACAAAGTCTTTAATAGTCTTAATATTATTGCACAAAGAATGTGGAATTGATAATACACTCTATTATAAATAAAGAAATAAAAATCAATCCCTCAAAATACCAATTTTGCATAAAAATAATTTAGCAATTGTTGAAAAATAATTATTTAAACTTCTCATCATATTTAAAAACAATGTAGATTTTATACTTCTTAGTAAACTTTAGCTTAGAAATTTATCACCTGGATAAAAAGTAAATTAGCAATACATAACTAACTTTAAGTAAAATAAAAATTTGTTATAAGCAATTTAACTGAATAAAATTAATTATGAATTAAATAAATTTCCTCCCGTAAAAATTATTAAAGTAAAAAGTAGGAAGTAAATCAGCAAGTATGTGCAGGCCTTTATATTTTATACTTCTGCCCATGTGACTGATTTTGATGATTAATTACCTCCTATTTGACATAATTCATTATGGTTCAAAAATTAATTAGTATGCTGGGAAACAAGGCTAATAATACACTCATTTACATAATTGTTTAGAAAGCAATTAAAAAGTGTTACATTTTAAGACAATTATTTTTTAAATAAAAATTATTACACTGAAAGTAAAACAAAATATTTTATAATAAATTGCATTATTTTTAACAAAACATTAATTTACATTATTTTTTCTTACAATATTACACAATATTTAAGAGTTGTATATTGTGAACATGGAAGTGAAAGATAAAATTTACACTTAAGCACACTCACACACATTTCCTAATGCTTTATTTAAAATTGATAGCTTCTAATAATAAATTAATTCTTTATCTTTTTAATTAACTAATTTAAAAATTTATTTTCACTGACTGAATCTTTATTACAATTAGCATTAATAAAAATACACTTTTTATTAGCAAATAACTTAATTGAAATATATTTTAATAAGAAAGTAATTTAAATATTAATACTCAACATTAAAGATTTAAGCTTATTTATTAAAGTTTAATTTTAACATTGACTTTTAAAATATTAGGATCTCTATTAAAATAATTTTAGCCTTTAATAGCTTCAACACATTAATTCACTATTATACAGGGTAAAAATACCCTTAATTTAAAGCAATTTGAAATATATGCATTACATTTAAATTTTAATACTTAATTTTTTTGTAAATATCTAATACTGAATTAAAAGCATGAACATTCAATATGCACAAATAATGAATTATTAACTTATTAATATGTTTGATTTAAATATTAAAATAAGATAAGCTTTAAAAAATTATTATAGAATCGAAGCAAAGATTCTAATCTTTAAACAAAATATAATAAAAACCTTTTAATTTTGAAAATAACAAAGAGTTTTTAATATATAAAAAAAATTACAAACAGATCCTTAGGGCAAAATGACCAGTAAAAAGATGATTACAAAATAGATAAGAGTCGAGAAATAGAAACAAAAGACTTGCTTTTCCTGCCCAAAAATATAGAAACAGACGTCAGTAGAAAATATACTTAGCCACAAACCCAAAATCTACTTGGCCACAAACCCAATGAACCAATGAAATACAGACATGAAATATGTTTGATGGATCCATGCATTCCAGAAATAAGGTGCCTGAGGACTATAAAAAGAAAAATCCAAAAGAAATAATTATTTAAAGAATTACAAAATTAAAATTTTAAATTCAATTGTCTTTGCTGAAAGTAAAAAATTTTTAAAAAACTATTGTTGCCATCACTAAGAATGTAATCAGCTTCATCGTGCTTCCTTTGGTTCAGCTGACTGAAGGTAGCCATCATCTCCATGGATCCCAGGATCAAACCACTGGAACCGTCTTCATAAATTGTCATCGGCTGCAAGAAATGGTCATTGCATAAATTCAGATTTTCATCACAAAGGAATGATTTTGGAGAAAGGAAAGTATAAATTATAAAGGATAAAAATGAACTATAAACTCTCTTTAATTTAAAAATCTCCTAACTTTGTTTTTCTTTAAATATGAACTATAGATTTTCTTTTCTGAGCAAATCAAAACTTTTTTCATAAATTTTGCAATTTTAAAAGTCTTATCTAAAGTTTAAACATAATCTCTTAAAATATGTATTGTATTTTTTTTTATTCATGCTTAATAATATCTATTTGTAATAGGGCAGGAATTTGCGATAGCAAATGAATTTAAAAATAGAAACACATATCGTTATTTGTGCATCATTGAATTTAAAAGAAAGGAAAAATAGGTCAAATAGTATTTGTGGTAAAATAAGTTAAATACAATCTGTCATCTTAAAATGATTTAAAACCTCAAACTAAATATTTTTTTTTAAAGAATTAAATTATTAAATTGACTTAAAGTTAAGTTGAGTGTGGATAGCTGCTTAGAGTCATTTAAGTATATGTTAGTTTAAAGGGTTTTGATTTTGGACTATTTGTTTCGTAGTCATGTCAATGCTGGTGGAGGGATATATGGAGGTTTATATCAATGTAATGTGAAGTGTGCTAGCACACAAGGCAACATGCCCAACTGAATGCATGATTACAAAGAGATAGTCATAGCATTGCAATGGATGCAGACATATTTCCTGTGCCATTGACCCATTCCAGCTCTATGGATTGGGATGATAAGCTTGCAAGATAGACCACTCTCCCATCCATACTTAGCATTATTTTCTTTATTATATTACATGCATGATTCCTTCACCAGACAGATGTATATTCCTGTACTGGATGAAAGTCATGTTTCTTCAAATAATATCACACTGTTCAGATGCACATTCCTGTCAATGTGATTTTATGCTAACATGTTCACATTGCATTGGTTGCTGATATATATCTGGAAGTGAGCATTGGTGTGGCTGTGGACATTTAGCCTGGAGTCAAATGTTTGAAAATCTTTTAAGTGCATCATCTAGGTAGCCTATCTATGCTCAACATTCTAAGATTAAAAATTAAAGTTTAAAAGAAAATAATAATAATGAAACATAAACCTTAATTTTTTTTTTTAGTAATTATTTTTCAAGTTTGTTTGTTGTCACATATGTATACATGAATAAAATCTTTTGTGTTATTAGTACTGACAGTGATTGTTTTTATTATTCTTTATTAAAAATATATTTTAATAAATATGTTTAAACCTCTGCTACTCCATGAACTAGTGGCAAGGGCTGGAGGTCATGATAAAATATCTATGTAAAAGTTGGATTATTAACAGCACGTATCTGCCTACTATATAAATTTTCTAGGTTTTGAATAGCCTAATGGCACCCTGTAGCGCAGATACGGTAAGACTCTTTTAGATCTCTAAATCCTCGACCGTTATAATATATATGTAATAATATTATTATTCGATGTCTGTATTTTTAAAGCAATATACATAATTATATAACTGAATAACTTAGCATTTCAAAGCTTTAGTTGACACAGATTACTGGGATAATCGAAAGCACTCCTAAGTGGATAAAATTTTTAATTATTTAGTTACTGTATATATATATATATATATATATATATAAATATATATCACATATATATATATATATATATATATATATATATATATATATGTGATAGACATTGCACAATATTTTCATTGTGAAAAATTTAAAATCATATATCTTTTAGGCTGCCATGTTTGATAAATTTTTATAGTAAAAAAGAAAAACATTTCTTACTGAATTTTAGATTATTTTATTTAGAGTTATTCAGAACAATAACAGTTAGAGAGCAATCTTAAATCAATCTATATATTTTTAAATTGATTTTTAAAGAACTAATATTGATTTTATAAAATAGAGATATTTGACCCATTTGTAAAACACTATAATAAATAATCATGTGTTGTATATGAAATGATAAAATAATGTGTCAATATTGAATAAATATAGTCATGTGAAAATCACCAAGCTTATTTAATTAATAGTTGAACTGCTCTTTAGCTACTAGAACATGATTATTTTTTATAATTTTGAATGGAATATCTCTACTCTATAATATCAATTTATCTTAAAATATGCTGACTGATTTAAGTTTGCTCATTCACTGTTATTATTCTGTAGAACTATAAATTAAAAGATCTAAAATACAGTAAGATGTAAGCCATTTTCTTACTGTAAAAATTATTGAACATGGGAGCTAGAGGGGAGTTGAATTATTAATTAAATAGGCTTGATAATTTTCATATGACTTTACATGTACTGAATATTAAAATATTATTTATCATTTCATATATAACATACAATTATTTATTGTAGAGTTTTACAAGTTAGTAATGTTCTTTAAAAGTTTATTTTTTGTAAAATATATATGCTGGTTACTTTGACTATTAATTAAACAGATTTGGTTATTTTCACACACACACACACACATATATATATATATATATAATTTAAGTGGATGAAACCAATTTTACACCAATGCACTATGAATAAATAGCACTCCTTGTCAATTTAAAAGGATGGGTGTTGACCACACATTAGTGAAGCTTACTCTTAAATAAACAAACCAACATTCATTGACATTGTTGGAAAATAGAGCATGATCGCATTTAAAAGTGAGATTTTCAAATCAGCAAATTACCTATAAAGGTTTGGTTTATATATATCAAGAAAGAGATACCTTATTTTTAATTTCTTGCAATATTGAACCACATAGTTTATATAAATAGTTATTAAATAATATAATGTTCTTAAATATATATATGTAATTTAAATGGAGAAAATCAATCTTCCACTGCATGTGCTAAGAATATATAGCACTTTACATTAAGGCTATCCATTTTTAATCTTTCTGTCTTTCATTACAATATTTTATTAGGTGGAAGTCAAGAAAATGATTTTTTTTCACCTTCTACTGTGAAATATTGCAAACCTGTATTGCAGTTTTATAATTCATATATATTTAATATTTTAATTTCAAAAAATTTCAAATGATGTCAGGATAATGGAATAAGCAGATCATCAAACTTTCTTAATCTCCTTGATGTTGGGTGCCTATTATATATTTTGCAGTCTCAAACATTGCAAGATTACTTCAAGAAAATATTATGATAGTCTAAAAACTTGATTTTTTGGGAAAGGTTATGATTATTTTGGTATAGTATTTGTGTAATAATTATTGGAAATCAAAATATATGTAATTATATATTTATTTTTTACAGAAATGTTTTTTTTTAAATATAAAAGAATATATTTTTCTGAATAATGTTACCTTAGAGATTATGGTCACAGGAAATGACACTGGCTGAAATGTTATGACCAAACAGCCTGTTAAACCATTTAGTAATATCATAAAAATTATAAAGAACTTTTATTTTTTAAGCATAAATTCATAGCTTTACTAGATATTAAAAATAATTCATTCAGATTTTTAAAAAACCAACAAACAGAGAAGATTTTGTTCATTTTGCAAATTGAATCTGTGCCATTTGATGATAAAACAACATTTTGTTTTGATTAAAATCTAATTTTTAAGATAATTTTGAGAATCAAATGTGATTTTTTAAAATTTATTTAATTTCTAAATAAAAATATCTATCAAATAAGATCAAATTTATTATATAATGGTTTAATATTAAAGTGAAACTTGAAAGCTTAAAGTAAGTGAGAACAAAGAAATCTATAAGAATACAGGAGGGCTAAAACTTATCCTTAGATTAGCCAACATTCCTCTGGCTTTTAAATTATATTTTATAAGAATGGGTGACTGGCTATTTTTTTAAAGCATTTATTGGTATGGAGTGATATCTATTCATAGCATATAGGTGGAAAATTGATTTTCTTCCATTATGTCATTTAATTATATATATATATATATATATATATATATATAATTAAATGACATAATATATATATATATATATATATATATAACTTTTTATTTAATACATCAATCCAGCTTTCATTCCTCAATAGAACCTTTTCAAGATAGCAACTCCCCCAATGTGTATTATTTCCATTACATTACAATAAATGTAATTATTAAAATATATACATTATATATTACCATCATTTTTTCCTTATAATATGTATACAATTCAATAATAATAATCTCTTCCTTTTATTTTAAAATTATGTCTAAAGTTTTCAATAATTTCACAATGCCCATTTTCTCCTAATTGTGCTAGACCGTTAACAATATTTACACATTTGTTTATATTTTCTTGAATATACAAAGTTTCATAACATTTTCTTTCCTTACAATTTTTAGCATACTTTTATTTTTTTCACAATGCATTTTATGTTTAGTATCCAAAAAAGATATATAAAGCCCTGATCTTATATCCTTTCTGTTAATTACTTATCATGCTTTTTATCTCTTTTCATGGGAGTCTTTCCTGTCTGACCTATATATATATATATATTGCAAAGATCACAACTAACTTTATATATATATATATATATATATATATATATATTGCAAAGATCACAACTAACTTTATAAACCAACCCCATCCTACCGATCCTTTTTGAGTTATGCATCCATTTCCCCAAAGTTTTACCTTTTTTCCATCCTATCTTAATATCACCAGGTAACTTTTATTTTATCAATGTCTTATATAAATGCTCTAAATATGGAACTGAAACCCACTTTTTATTTTTATATCTATGCCTTACACTATCTTTTGTATTACTATTATTATTTCTGAAAATAATTTTAACATTGAAATTTGATCATATATATATATATATATATATATATATATATATATATATATATATATATATATATATATATATATATATATATATATATATATATATATATAAGCAAAATAATAGAGTATAATTCAGAGCTTTTAATCTTACTGGTCTATATATTTTATTTTTTAACTGACATTTCAAGTTTGATTCTGGGCTAAAGAAAATCTATAGTTTAATAAAAGATTAATAAAATTTATTAATGTATTTATCTGAGAAGATTGGCATGAAGGTTGTGAGTACAGAAAGTTTTTTACTTTTAAATCCAAGTATAATAATAGAACAGTCAGCTTTTACAATCTAGCTGTTTCACCTACTATATGCTATAGTAGTATTCTTTTATATATAAATACCACCAAATTTTCGTATATCTTATTAATAATACCATAAAAACCCGCCTAAATTTAAACTTAAATAAGTGTAATCATGTATGTGTATGTGTATATTTACATATAGAGAGAAATGTTCATTTATATAGATATAAATCTCTAAGATATGCACATGTATATTTGTAATAAGAATTAAATGGAAAATAGGTTTGTATATGTGACTTAAGACTACATATATGCTAGAAGAATGATGTTAATAGGATTTAAAACATTAAAGATTTCTTTATTTTAAAATAGTTATTAAATTTGTAATATTTGAAATTATATAATTCTGCATATATCAGTAAATTAAAACAGTCGAGTTACATATATAGCAAAATGTTTTTCTATAATGTCAGATTTGTTTTTCTAGTCAAAATGACACCAGAATCCTTCCTGATATAAAATTAATGCAGTTTATATTTAGAATTAAAATTGGAATTAAATTAAAAGGTTGCATAAATTACAGCATGTCGTGGAGGCTAATTTGACCTAATTAAAAGTTTGACATAGCAGCCTTCCACGATTACTGGCAATAAGCAAATAAACTAGGAAAACTTGTCAAAAACATAATGTAATGAAAAAGAGGGGATGTATGGATATATAAGTGATGGCAGCCATCTTGAGGGGACTCAGAAACTAAAACTCTCTAAGATAACCTTAAGAAAGTACTTGATTAGCGTTAATGATGATCATGTCAGGGTAAAGGCCCAAAATCTTGCCTTCCGCCTCCGATGAAAAGCTACCTGATGCAAAGAAAGATGAATTCACCACCATAACACGTGAAGAGGTCCACAATGAAGAAATAATATTGCCAGCAATGAAAACAGAAAATAAAATGGTAAATACTCAGTTCTAAAACTTTCAACTAAACTCAACTCTAAAATTCTAGCTTAAATCTTAATCTAATGGCCATAATAATAATGTAAACTAAAGTTACGTAAATGCAAATTTTATTTTGTTTTATTTTAATTCTAAAATCTTGCCTGATTTACTGATTTCTGATTTCATAATTCCTATTTAAACTGATTTGAAAATTCATTTAATATTTAAACTGATTTGATGATTTCATTTAAACTGATTGAATGTTTAATAATTTAATATTTGATAAATACTGATTTAACTGCTTTATAATTTTATCTGAGTTATAATTTGCATAAAAAACACCTTCCATTTATTGATATGAATTCTTTATTTGTTGGTTTACTTGTAGAAATTATATATGATTGATTTAGTTACGTATTAGTCTTATTCTCAGTAATTAAATGCTATTCAATTTTAGCTTACTAAAATCTATAATTTAAATGTTTTATATAAATTTAGTTATGTATAATACCCAATGATCTGTTTTAAAATAATTATTAAAATTTCTAAGTTAATTTCTCTATCTTAAGTTATTTGCCATCATTAATCTTATATATTTAAAATTATCAAAACTGAATCAGTCATATTTCAGTGAATGTCACATAAGTTTAATTTTAAACAAAGCCAAATTTCAGATTTCACTTACGTGAAATCTTATCATATTTTAAATATTGCATTTCTTAATTAAATCTATGCCAAATCTTATTATTTTAATTATGTTTTTGTTTATGCTATATGTATTCAAAACCGAGTTTTATTCGTAATTAAACCATTAGCGAGAATTAAACATAGATTCTCACACATAAATGTCATTTTGTAAATATATGTAATATGTGTAATAATGCACAAACTAAAAAGCTCTGTTTTGAAATGGATAAAAGATCCTAATTAACATATAATTACAAGTGTACAATTATTCTAAAATAGATTTGCTTTGAAATATAATATTTAACCAATATTCAGTTGAAGTGGTAAAATGCAGCATAAATCTATCATTCTATATTGTAATTCCCATAATATGCTGTAATCCTCCTTAAAGAAATAAAAGCCTATATAGATAGCGTTAGAAATTGGATTCATAAACTTTCCTAAATAGTGTAATTATAAATACTATAATATGAACTGATACAGGGTAGTTTCATGAAAGAAACTATTATTTAGCATTTTAACTTTATGATATGATATTTTCAGCGGTGTGTATGTGTCCTTAAGAAATGCTATGGTGTAACTCACTTGTTACTGTATTTCTTTAATGGTTGTATGTGATCACGCTGCACCATTACTCTTAGTTCAGGCAATTATCTTCTTCAGATAGTGATTGGTATGTGCCAATCCATTCTGCATCCTTACTAATGGAGCATGAGACTCTCCCAGAGCATAAGACTCCCACTTATATAAATTGCTCGATCATCTGGACTAAAGGCCTTCTACTTAACAGCAATGAGTTTGCTTGAAGGAAAGTATTATTTGGTAAAAATACCATGAATAAGGCACATATACAAGATGCAAGAGTCCCAGAATTGTATATTTCTATACGCTCTAGTATCTGAAGTCTAGCTGCCAATAATCAGTTCATCCCTCCATTATAATTGTTATTTTCAGCCTTGATCTGACATAGAATCCAATTTGAAATGTATATTAGCTATGTAGAGAATATATTAATTATTCCCGCTTGATAAAATATGTTCTTTAGAAAATTTATAATCACTTCCACTAACTATAAGGCAAATCTAAATCCTATTATAGCATAAACTAGGCATAGATAATCATGAGCAAATTCATTTAGTCATAAAATTAATATTAAAGCTCATGAAAAGGTCAATTCAATTGTATTATAATTTCATCACATGCGAGTGATAGATTCACACACACACACACACATATATACATATATAAACTGGAAGTGCATACACCTTAACACTCTTAATATTTGTAACTAGAAATTTATAATCACCTGCGAGTGATTTGATCTATATATGTAAACCAAGTCAAATACACCTCAGCCATAAGAAATTATATATCTAAACCCATCACTTGCATGTGAACCCAAATTAATGTAAACATCCCTTAATCAGCTGCATGTGAGATCAAACATCAACTATTGTAATATTGTTGTTAAATTGTTTTAATATTTTAACTTCATTAAATTGGTTTTAAATTTAATCTTGCTTCATGTCTTAGTCTTGCTCACTGACTCATAATTATTTATCATTTAATAATTATTTTATTATTAGTTATTAGAATCTTTTCATTGTATAATAATCATATACTAGCCACATGATACCTATATAACTATACTAGATAAAATGCCAATTTTCTCCCAATCTTTTTCTCGACTGATGTGCTACTAAGAAAATACTGCTGTGACCTCAACTGTGTTATCCACAAGGTGGTAAATCTTTGAGCAATGGTAGAGAAATTAGGGTTAGTCCAGAGTTGTGGCTTCCACCACTGTAATACGGGTCGGCCTTAGGATGATTTATCAGAGTTTTAGATTTTGTTCTGCGAATGTATATATTTGACCGTTACAATAATATGGTATAAATAAATACAGACACATATAATTAAGACTTGTATGGAAGATAGTGATCTGGGTCAACTGAAGGATGTCAGTTTAGTATAAAATGCATTTGAAGATTATTTATCTGTTTTAAATGTTTTTTATTTACATATTTTAGAAATATGGGATTAAGAGTAAAAAGTGAGAAAAAATTGAATTATTTCATGGGATTAAAAAATAAATATTACTCATGAAATTTATATATAATGAGAGTTGTTAATCTGACTTATTGCACTGATGAATAGCTATGAAATGAAGAAATTAATATGAAGAGTGCAGTTTAAAAAAAAAAACTTAAATATATATATATATATATATTGAAACAGATACACAATTTCATGTATATTTGCAGTTAAAGAAAAAAAAGCATAAATCTTTTATTTTTATTAAAACTTATAAGTGAGAAAAAAAATCATTTAAATAAAAATCTTTTTATTACTTTTCAGCTCATTTCATATTTCAGAAGGGAGGTAATTTAACAATAATTAAAAGTGTTTCATCACCATGCTGCAGGCAAGAGAAAATTAATTAAAAATTTGAAAACACCTAGCCAGATAACTAAAAACAGTCTTAGTCTGCCAAAAAGAATAGCCAATAAACTGGCAGATTAATAGCATGAACATGGATGAAAACACACCAAAACAAATTGGATTCAGCAGGAACATAAGGTGAATCCATTGTGATAGAGAGAAAAGGTATAAATAGGTTGGAGAATTTAGATTAGAAGACAATTTTTGAATGAGATGATTGTTAGATTATTATTTAATACTTGAAAATCATGAAAGACAACAATTTTTTAAAGATTTTTAGATTACAAGAAAAGTGAATTGAACCATCAAGCAGTCCCATGAAGAATCAGTTTTACATGGGCAGTTAACCTGCTTTTTCTCTCTATCCACTATCATGAAGTAAGCCTCCAGTGCCATTCAGCTTCAAGATCCCCCCCATTTATTTAGTGAAAACAGCAATAAATGAAGACCTTAGTTAAAAAGTAAGCTTTAGAAAATAATTCAATTATTAATTCTATATTAGTAATACTGTTTTATCTATCAATTATTAATTCTATAATAAGTTTACAATAGAAAATAGAATAATATGAAAACATTATTTGTGTTATATGTTCAAAATTATAAATGTTCTACAAATGTGGAATTACTGATAACAAACTTACATGTAAAAATATACATCTGTGTTAGACTGAGTAATAAAAATGTACAAACCTGAAATTGTTATGTAATAGAATAATTAAATGACAATGAATTACAAATGCTTACCTGAATCATCCACATTTGGATAAAGTAATAAAACCTATGTAAAAGTATGTGTCTGTGTTTGATTGAATAATAAATACCTATAAACCTGGAAGTGATACATATTAGAATAATTAAATGATGAGTTATAAATGCTTAGATGCATGAAGTGATAAAACCTATGTAAAATATATATGTCTGTTTTTGACTGAGTAATAAAAATATACCAACCTGAAATTATTATATATTAGAATAATTAAATAATAATGAATTATAAAGATTTATATGCATATCTAAATAAACCACATCTGAATAAAGTGATAAAACCTTTGTATACATATTTTTGATAAAAAGCCTTTTTTCTTCTTCACACAAGATAAACTGAAATGAGCTTTCATTTGATACAAATGATGAACTCTATTGGAAGGATTTATCAATAATTATTGTTAATAAAATTGTTGTTATTAAAAATTAATTTTAGTTGCTCAGTTCCATTTTGCATCACTAATCATTCATTGCATCTTGCTCACAAGAATCTCATGCCTCCTGAGCATAGTGGCACCATTTGGAAAACCAAAGATATAAATTTCTAGATGCTTCCAGTCTCTATAGTGCTACATCCTCTGATGAGCAGGAAATATTGTTGTAGGTTGGGATCATGTCTGCATTGGGGAATGCCAATTGATAGTTCCTTCCTGCAATATGCTCATCAGGAAATAAAACCAATGAAGAGTGGGGTTGGTCATGCATTTGATTACAATATATTGTAACATGCTAAACCTGTCAATTCTGGGGAAATGTTCAATCTAATCTGAATAAAATCTAGTTTGATCCACATCACCATTTTATAATGAACTATAGACAATAATATGGGATAATAATATTAAAAAATTTTTACAATGCCTATGAATTGGAAACGTTATCCACAATTATCTAGATTCAGCCTAAATATGGAATGTCATTTTATAAAAGCCCTAAAGTTTTTTTTTAAGTGTCATAACCCGCAACCCGGGCAACTGCCTGCAAGTGCAAGGCAGTCGCACTGACCTCTCAACCACCAATGCAAGACGAAAAGCCCTAAAGTTGATTTGGCATTTTGTAATAATTACCACTTATGCATGATCATCATTAGTTAGCATGGAGCAGCTACTTTGTCACATTAATAAGGGATTTTGATTTCGCTACCTCTCTATATTTGTTTAATCAACATTTGTCATAAAGAAATGCTCTCAAGGCTTAAATTCTTTATCACTGAATAAAACATGCATTAATAAATAGTGACTCTGTAATAAACTGTGTACAATTATCTAACTCAGGCATTGGTCATATTAGGCACTAACAATATTTCCCATATGTGATTATTTAAATTGTCCACTCCAGTACAATAAAATACTACTAACAATCTATATTAAAACCTAATTTATCCAGATAATGATGAAAACGAATTAAAGTTAACCAGATTACCACTCCAAACATTAACAAATTTATCACATCTACAAAGTAAACTGCAATAGGAAGTGAAATCGTATATCATTGCCCTAAACAATAATGTATGCTTGAGATATCTATTTAATTGACAATTGAATAAAGCTAAATTTGACATACTTTATTAATTTAATTTTGTTTTTTTAGTAATTCAAATTTATTTTAATATTTAATGACACTGTATTTTATTTAAATAGATTAGTTTCTAAATAATTCTAAGCACATTTTTGGAAAATGTTTTATAAACCTATACACTATTTTAAATATTTAATCAAAATAAATCTTTACTCAAATTTATACCTATTTCACTAAAATGTTAAATATAGTATAAACATTTTAATATAAACATTTCATTCATATCCTACAGTAGAGTGATACATAATTATTGCTTCAGTCATATTCTAAAATGAAATACTCCGCAAGAATTTATTATCAATAACTTCCATTGGCTAATTTCACATTATACAGTACCCAATCACATTATATAAAATATACCCTAAGTTTCCATTGGATGTTTACTGAATTACCATCACTTATATTATTTATCCACTTAAGTCTTTAATCAATCGATTATAAAATGGACTTTATGATAATTAAGCTATATACGACAATAATTGGCAGTTATCCAAGCCAAAGATAACATTCCCTTAAGCTAGTCAATGAAATTTATGATCTCCGCTCCAAAGAAATTTAAAAGGTAATTAAGACAAGTTATTCTGACTAATGACAGAACACAATTGATTAAGATTTTATAACTGGGCAAAATAATTAAATAGATCATCAACTGTGAGCTAATAAAATTATTTTACTAGTAATGTTGATTAAAATAAATAAATAAATATTTGAATACATTATTAAATATAAAACTTATATGTAATAGAATAAAAAATGATGATGTATAAAATATATCATATATCTAGTTCTAGTTAACTTACCAAGATGAGTTTGAATCTTGGACCAAATTTAAGTATCAAAATTATCTTGCACATTCAAAAGAAATAATAAACAGATTGGTCTGATTTAAAATCAATTTTAAATTTATTGGATTATAAAATATGAATGAATAATAAAATATAAAGGAACATCAATTGATGTTTTGCAATTAACTAAAATCGATAAAAATAATAAAATATGTGTGGAACTCTAAATATGTTGTGTGACAATAACACTATATAAAACCGGAAGGAGAGATTTGAAATATCATAGACACTGATAAAAAAAAAAGTGATGAAATAAAAATTAAACTCTATTTATCCACTAATGTAATAATAATTAAACAATCATAAAAAAATCTATTATAATTTAAACCTTTTCTATATGATATTTTCAAGTTAAATTTTGAATATACAAAAATTAAATATTTGGAAACAACAGGTCGTCATCCAAATCATCAGATAAGAGCCTAAATGAGGACTACATGAATCTCTCTGACCATTTCATTGCATGAATTCTATCATACCCATATATTATTTACATATCCTTGTCTAAAAACAATATACATACATCTATGCATTAAAAACCCATAACATATATAAGTGAAAGTCTATCCATATTGATTCACTATTACAGCTTCCGATACTTTACTTCCAATCCTAAAGTATAGAGATGAACTTTTTTTGAATAGAGAAGATAAGCACGTATAGTAACTGACACAGATTCAAATTTAATTTCTTTTGTTTTAACTTTGAATGTTTTCTTTCAAATATATAAATATCCAGCTTTCAAGACAGCAGGTGCAAAATTACACATCACTGGCTGCTTTAATTTTCCTTTTTCACTGGAAATAATGTGCAAGAGAATTTTCTTAATGACACGATCCAGTTTAAAATTAAGTGAAGAATTAATACTAACTTTTTCTTTTATTCTCTTTTTTTTATTCATGAGAATGTAGTTTAAATTGCTTATTATAACATAAGTTGAATTAATTGATCTTGTAGATTTTCTTGATTTGAAATACGACATCCATACAACTTAATAGCAGATACCAATTGCAGATAATTCAGGTTTATGTCCCAACAAGTTCTCATAGTGATGAAGTAGTAGACGATTTTTATATGGAAGTACAAAAGGTTTTTGATCAGAGTAAACAACATTTTAAAATTGTTATGGGAGACTTTAATGCTAGAATTGGTAAAAAAGTGAAAAATGAAAGTGGTGTAGGTAATTTTGGTTAAGGTAATAGAAATGTGAGAGGACAAAGACTTATGGAGTTTGCAAAAAAGAAAAACTTTATATTATGAATTCTTTTTTTGAGAAAAATGTTAAAAGGAAATGATCATGGAAGCATCTAAATAAAGATACAACAGAATTGGATTATATTTTGAGTAAAAAAAATACATATTTCAATATTGTAATGTTTTAATAAATTTAACACAGGAAGTGCTCATCGATTAGTAAGATGTAAACTAAAGAGACAAAAAATTATTAAGAAAAATGACAATTATAGTTTATATTCCTATTCTTCAGAAACATTCTAATGAATTTAAATTAGAACTTACAAATTGTTTTCAAGTATTAATAGATTTTGAACATGATGCAGATTTGAATGAAGTTAATAGGAAAATAACTGATACACTTTTAAAAACTGCAACAAAGATAGCTGGTAGAAAAAAGAAGCAATTGAAAAATAAAATTTCTACTGAGACTAGAGAATTTATGAAGAGAAAAAGGAATATGAAGATATACAAAAATGATGCATCAAAAAGGATTGAATATCTCAAATTTTGTAAAATGGTGCAGAAAAGAATTGAAAATTAATATAGGACAGTATAACTGTGAACTAGCAAGGAATACTGTAGAAGAGAATAAAAAACTCAAGAGTGTAAAATAACATTTTGGTATTGGTAGGAAATTTATATCTGCAATAAGAAAAAGATAGAATTATTACTAAAAAGAGAGATGACATCATGAAATGGGTAGAAGACTTTTATCAAGAATTATATAGTAATAAAGAACAAGTACCTCCTATATCTATTACATCTTCTGAATTGCCCAGAATTTTAAATGAAGAAGTGAGACATGCAATTAAATTTATGAAGAAAGAAAAGGCTCCAGGTAATGATGGAATTATAATTGATATATTAAAAGAAGCAGGTGAAGAAATAGAAAAAATTTTAACAAAGTTATATACCAAATGTCTAAATGATAAAGATGTACCAGATGATTGGAAGAATGCAGTATTAATATTAATATTTAAAAAAGGTGATAAAGAAGATATTAGAAATTACAGACCTATCAGCCTTTTATCAGTTTTATACAAAAATTTTACCAAGATAATTACAACTCATCTACAGAGAACATTGGATTTCCACCAACCAAGAGAACAAGCTGGATTTAAAAGTGGTTTTAGTACAGTAGATCATATCCAGGTATTGAGAGAAGTTATAGAAAGGACAAATGAATATGAGTTGCCATTATGCTTGGGATTTGTAGATTATGAAAAGGCATTTGATTCTATAAACATTTCTTCAGTGATTAAAGCATTGGATCATCAAGGTATAGATCCAGGATATTGTCATATTTTAAAGAATATTTATAAAAATGCAACAGCAACAATTAGATTACATAATGATACTAGAAAAGTCAACATTGAGAAGGGTGTAAGACAGGGTGACTCCATATCTCCAAAACTTTTTACAGCAGTGCTGCAAGAAGTATTTTGTGGATTAAAATGGGAAGCTAAAGGAGTGAAAGTAAATGGAGATTATTTAAGTCATTTAGATTTTGCAGATGATGTAGTTGTTTTTGCAAATAATGCTTTAGAGCTGCAGGAAATGTTGCAGGAGTTATCAGATGAAAGTAGGAAAGTAGGACTAAAGATAAATGTTAAAAAGACTAAAGTAATGTTTAATGGATTTTCTCAAAATATGAAAATAAAGATTGATTATGATGAGTTAGAAGAAGTTAACAGCTACAAATACCTTGGTCAGATTATTAATACAGATGGAAACATAATGGATGAAATTAATCATAGAATTAAACTTGGTTGGAGTGCTTTTGGTAGAAATAACTTGATACTAAAAGGAAATATGCCTATGTGTTTGAAAAGGAAGGTTTTTAATAAATGTGTTTTACCAGTTCTTACTTATGGATCTGAGACTTGGACACTTAATAGAAGAGCAATACAGAGACTTCAGACCACTCAAAGAAGTATGGAGAGATGCATGTTGGGAGTAACAAGAAGAGATTGAAAACGCAATATATGGGTAAGAGAACAAACAGGTGTTACTGACCTCATTGAAAAAATTAAAAGATTGAAGTGGAGTTGGGCTGGACATATTGCTAGAAGAGATGATAATAGATGGACAATTGAAATTTTAAACTGGATTCCAAGAGATTGAGATCGCAAAAAATCCAGAAAGAGACCACATGTAAGATGTATGGATGAAATAAAAAATTGTGCAGGGGGGTGGGGGTGGAGAAGAGAAGCTAAAGTTCAGAGAAGATGGATTGGACTTGGAGAGACCTTCATCCTGCAATGGACTGATAATGGTTGTTGTTGATGATGATCCATAGAACATAATGGGTTTATATCCATCACAAACAAATTAATGCAATTCTGGATTTTTAAACACAGAATATCTTTATATAACTGACCTACAATACAAGGCATTTTTGATGGGACTTTCTTTCACATTTTTGTCACTTCCTCTGGAATTTCATCAGCAAGCTGCCTCATTGAATGGGCAGATAGTTAAAATTTTTATATTTTTCTATAGTTTTATAACTTAACTCTTTAACAATAAAATTTAATAAATTTTCGAAGACAGAGAAAAACGATAAGAACTCTTAATTACAGTCTCTCCATTCTATTTATAATGTATTCTTAATGAGTTACGTTGTCATAACAACTGTTGAAAATCACTTGAATAAAACTCGATGATGAACGATCTGTTCAAGAAAGTTTTGCCTCCTTTTTGTAAGTGAAATGGAAATTTTAAAAGAATTGGATACATTGAAAATAAAATCTAAGTTCGATATGATTTTTCATTTTATACCAAAATAAAGAATTTATATTACAATTTTGATACATTTTAATGAATATAAGTATTTTTACATATGTTTTTTAATAATAATTTTCCCAAATTAATTTACAAACAAATATTTGCGAAACAGAAAACATTTAATTGTGTAATAGGTGTTGCTATGGTGATTGTAATAACAGAAATTGAAATGAATAATACTTAATGATAATGTTGATTTTTAGTCCAGTAAATCTTTTCTGATACACTAAATTATTTCCAAAATCTCTTTATTTATTTATCTGTTTATATTTATTTCCGAGATTGATTATAACAGATTTACGATTTTCAAGCTAGAATTACCAGAAAACAATATTATTTTAAGGCCTTAAGTTGCCATAGTTATCAAGTTAACTTTGTATTTCAAGATCTCCATCATCCATGGATCAAGTGAAAAGAAAAACAAACAAGACCAACAAACTTCTTTTCCTTAATACTTTAACCTACAGTTAATCTGTATATTTACAATATATATTAACAATTATAAAAATTGTAATTATAAAATTAGTTATTTTTATCATTAATATTTATTACATCACAAATATACATAGTAATGAAAAATATTTGATGTTTTTTTCTTAAATCAATACCGTTATTTATTATATGTGTGTGTGATTGCGTTAAATATGTACGTTTATGTCACACTTATGTAAGTAAGAAACGGTCCATGTAGCTAAAGATGTAAAATATTATTGTAATTTTTTTTTAAAATTATCATTAATATAAAAATAGAAAAAACTTTTTCCCCCTCATTCATGTCTTTTAAAAAAAATGACGGAAAGTTATAAATTGTTGTTTAAATTGCTTTTATCAAATTTAAATCTATCCATCAATCAAGAAGCAAGATAAAGAATTTTTTTCTATTTCATAATTAAATCTTTCAGAATTTATATAGAAAAATTTTGTCTGTGATACAGTAATGATTTTTACTATCAGGAAATGATTATTTTCTGTATGTCAACAGTTTTTAATTTCTCATCTCACCATCTTAAAAATTACTATATGATTATATTATTTTTTTTAAAAAAAATATTAAACATGTCAATAACACATCTATTTTCACAAGAATTAAATAAATAATAATGGCCATTTTATCAATAATTTTTTTGGCAGACACAAATTAGTACATATACGGAGATAAACATCTACAAAAGTATGTGTTCACTCATAATATATATATGTGTAATCTGTAAGTAAACTTCAATATATATATATATTGATAAAATATCAATAACAATTATATATATGCATATATACAAACATATTCAGACACAGTTTTCCATAAATGGATTATGTCACAAAATGCTACGAATGTAAATATATATATATATATCGGATCACACGTACATTAGAATTACATTCAACAACAAATAAATTAATGATTAAGAATAAACATCACTACTATATATTGTTCTCTCTAGTGACTGCATAATAATATTAATAATAACAACAACAACTTGGAAAAACGTCAAAAATTTAATGACCTAATTTCAAATCCTAAAGTTTCACATAACAATTTGCATTATTTCATTTCAAAAAACATTTTGTAATTCAGAAATTTAACCATTTACCTATGAATCTCGATATATAGATTGGTTATAAATAAAAAATTATTTATGTACCAGAATAAGTAAATAAAAAATATTGCAATGTAATGCAACCACTGGGACATGAAAATGAAGCGTTAGCATTAAGAACTTATATATTTTGACCTACAAACATTTATAATTTGATAATGATGATGACCCATGCAAGCTATATATTTCATTTACAACAATATGGATGCCAATTCTTTATTCAGTTATAATGGCCTTACGGCCTGTAGACAATGTGCATGTAACATGATGTAAATGTTTAAAGGTTTATACCATAATTTTATTATGAGAAAGACAATGAATAGATTCAACAAACACAATGCAACATCCATCACTGACAAATTTTACATTAACTTCAAAGTAAAGTAAAGGCATAAATAAAATTTGACAAACAAGGGCACCATGACAATTGATAATAATATTTAATTTATTATAAAAAATATACAATATAAGCAGTATATCATACCATTTACATATTTTTAGACACTTTATCAATACTTTTATTTGCATTAAACTAACAGTTTCAACTGTTCTGCAGTCATCATCAGAGCTACAATATTCAAATATATAATTATACAATTAATACACTTATCCACATATTGATATACATAATTAAATACACAATATTAATAAAAATAATTATACATTTTAATATGACCTTTATAAATAATCATTTCCCATTTTATTACTTTACCTTTTAAATAATTTTATCAATATTTTATATTATATCACTTTATTTTATTTTTTAAAATATTATTTAATATAATAATTATAACTTTAACATTTATTTTACTAATTAATGCATATTATTATAATTTTTCTTATATTATAAAATCAACTTCTAATCTTGTCTTATTTTTATTAAATATTTCTATCAACTAACTTTACCCACATTACAAATTATTTTTTGTTTTCTATTACAAAAATTACCTACCTCTTGTTTATTCTATTTCCAAAACCCAACTGGCAAAAAAAAAATTCAAATTTTATACTTGTCTAACACTTCCTCTATTGTCATTTTCTTTAATTTTTTTCTTTTCACCTTTTCAAATACTAATTATTATTAACAATTGTTTATAAAATTATTGTTCTTACCCCAAAATCCCTATTAAGACTTGAATTTATAGTCTTAATCAAGATTGCCTCATTAATTTTCTTATCTCTTTTATTATTTGTGTAATTAATCATTTTTATACAATCTTTTTCAAACCTATGACCTGTTTCTAATGAATGCAAATAAATAGGTGATCTCTTATCATATTTATGTTGAATTAATCTGGTATAAATTGAATTCTTTGTTTCTCCCACATAATTAGTTTTTATATTTTTACTTTTACATGATTTGCATTCAATTTTATATACACCATTTATGTTTTTTCTACTTTTCTTACATACTTATTATCTAATATATTAAGTATATTCTTCCTTCTTTTATTTACTATCTTAAATTTTATTACATTATTAAACTTTTTGTTAATTCTAATAATTATTCTATTCATACTTTTTACAATACTATTATTATAAGTTTTAATACCTATATATTTATTCTTATCTATTTTATTTTTTCTACTTACTATCCCATTACTTGTATTAAATTTCTCTTCCAATTTTCTTATATTTTCTTCTATAACTTTTTCTGGATATTCATTATCTCTAAACTCTTTAATTATTAATTCTCTGTCTTCTATAATCTTCCTCATCTGAGCAATAATTCCAAGCTCTATATATTCTTGAATTTATACTACTTATTTTATATTTAACATCTATATTTGAATTCCAATTAGTTATATTGCTATCTACATTAGTTTTTTTATATAAAGATGTCTCTATCTTGCATTTACCATTTTTATATGATTTTTCTAACAAAATATCCAAATACAATAACTTATTATCATTTTCTTTTTCTACTGTAAATTTTATATTTGTATCTAACCTATTAATCTCCTCAATATACATATCTATTTGCTTTTGGGTTTTGTTGAAAATCAATAAATAATCATCAACATATCTTTTCATAAAAAATGGACCATTAGTATTATTAATCATTAAATCTTCCATATATATATATATATATATATATATATATATATATATATATATATATTACTAAGTACCCCACTCAATGCCCCTCTTATTAGAAATCTTTTATTTTGCTTATAATATTCTCCATTAAACTCAAATGTAATCTCCTTACAATAAATTCTTATTATTTCTCTCAATTTCTTTATTGGTATTTTAATTTCTTTATATTCATCATCTCTATATCTTTTTATTGCTAACTCTATTGCTTCTTCCACATTTATATTTGTGTACATTGATACAACATCTATTTTTACTATAGTTAACTTATAATTACTATATTCATTTATTTCATCTTTAATTTCTTTTATTAACTCTTTATTATTTTTAATATAAAAACTACTTTTATTATTAATATATTTCTTAAGAATATTACTTGATATCCATTTAGATATTCTATCAAAATATGAATTTGTACCATTTATGACTGGTGTTAAAGGCACCCCTTCTTTAAATATTTTTGGTGCTCCATAAATTCTTGCCATACCACAATCTTTATTTCCCAAAAATGTAAATACTTTTCTATCTATTAACCCATTATTATATAATTCTTTTACTATCTCATAAATCTTCCCATTTTTAAATTTTGTATCATCTTTCTTTATTTCAATAAAATACTTCTCTTCCAACAATTTATTCATTTTACCAATATATTCTTCTTTATTCATTAATACTAATTTATTATCTTTATAAATACTATTTCTTTTTCATATTTATCCATTATTTTTTTAACCTCTTTTATTTTAATTACATTATTTAAATTATTTATCCCCTTATTCAACTTTTTATGTTTATTTTCAATATTTACTTTTTTATTTTATATACCATATTATTCACTTCTTCTTTAAAACTTTCCATGCATAATTTATCCTTCATATTAATTACATTATTAATATCTTTATTTTCATAATAATATATACCATAATTAGTCTCTAAATACTTTTGTGCTATTTTTTTTTTTTGTCAGTTGGGTTTTTCGAAATAGAATTAACAAAAGGTAGGTAATTTTTGTAATAGAAAACAAAAAATAATTTATAATGTGGGTAAAGTTAATTGATAGAAATATTTAATAAAAATAAGACAAGATTAGAAGTTGATTTTATAATATAAGGAAAATGATAATAATATGCATTAAATAGTAAAATAAATGTTAAAGTTATAATTATTATATTAAATATTTTAAAAAAGAAAATAAAGTGATATAAAATAAATAAATATAAAATATTGATAAAATTATTTAAAAGGTAAAGTACTAAAATGGGAAATGATTATTTATAAAGGTCATATTAAAATGTATAATTATTTTTGTTTATATTGTGTATTTAATTATGTATATCAATATGTGGATAAGTGTATTAATTGTATAATTATATATTTGAATATTGTAGCTCTGATGATGACTGCAGGACAGTTGAAACTGTTAGTTTAATGCAAATAAAAGTATTGATAAAAGTGTCTAAAAAGGTGTAAATGGTATAATATATTTTAATAGAAATCAATACATAAGAAAAGAAGAAGTAGAAAATAATATAAGAAATAATTAATATACTAAATAAATAATAATAATAAAAACAATAAATACAATCCCTCTCTATTTTTAGTAATAATTTTTACAACATTAGAAAATATATTTCACTTCTGTTATAAATTCAAAATTATGTAATATTGTAAAACAATATGATTTAAAACCCTTTTATTAGAGTTTATTATTGTGCAATAGTAATTGCAATAATCAAACATATTTATTTACCATTTATGATTTATTTTCATTTGGAAATTAAATCAGAAAATAGAACAGAAGTATATCTCATTAATTATTAACAATATTTAACTCTTCCACGTGTGATAAAATAAAAAATATATCTCTGTTTTGCTTTGAATAAAAAAAAAATTAATATATAGCAAAAGCTGATACCTATAATCATATTCATTTATTAAATATTTTAAATGTTTATCATGTGAGTAAGAATAAAAATTTTCTCTAAAATAACATAAGTGTACCTCCACTTTATAATGGGTTCATATATTTATCTATCCATTATTAATTAATACACTTTTTTTAAAATTAATATTTGTTAAGTAAAAGTATTATTGATATTCTAATTTTATATAGAACACTTTGGAAAATTATACATACTTTTTTTATATAGTAAACATAAAATAATATTACCATATATCATTTATTTAAACAGAGTGCTATAATATTGAATAATAATTGTAAATTGTCTTTGCTTGTTTCTTCAGGACTCTTGCATAATCCACTTGAAAGCTTGGTGATGTGATAAATTAGTGGAATTATTATTCTTATCCATTGCCTTTATATATCCACTTTTGTTTTTGAACAATAATTTTTTTTATATTCTTTTTGAATCCTAGTTCATTGTCATATATATTATAAATTATTATATATCCATTATTGTATTGTACAATTCACCTATTCATGCTATATTTTTATCTGATATTTTCCATGCTGTGTTTTCCATCCTAGTTAATGCTAAAATACAGTAGCAAATGAGGGATAAATCCCTTACTCCATCTTATTGTCTTAGAAATGCATGTCTTTGTTTTTGGATCTATTTAAAATATCTTTATTATCCCATAGTTCAGTTTTTAAATCAGGAGATTTGAAAATATGTCACTAGATTCAATGTCTGCTATTTCACTCTTTTTTACTCAAAAATCTTGCTTTGTTACTAATTAGACAATTATTTCAATAAACTTTTATTATTCGTCCTATCTTAATGTTTAGCATTCTATGAATCACATTCATTTACCTAAATATAATTATAAAAAATAATATTTTATAAATTGCAAAAAAAAATGAATATTAACAAACCAAAATAATAAAGTATTATTTTTTTATATTATTTATTTTAAACATTAACTAACAACAATATTAATTTTATATAAAATATTTTAATATTGATGTGTATAATTTTATTATAATTATTTTTACTTGTATGTACACCCACATCATATATTGACCAGGTTATTTATCAAATAGTCAATACATATTACAATCTTTTATTAACTATATTTTAAATAAATCTTGTAAATAACAATAACAATGATAGAGCTTTTGTTTTTTATTTTTATTTTAGCCTTCATGTGGCCCTCCTGGTTACATTATAAATATATATTATAAACTTAATTCATAAATATTTTACTTTAAATCAGCTTTATTTCGAAATACAATCTGGCCCTTCTAGTTACATTATATATATATATATATATTGTAACTGATAAAATCTGTCAATGATGATGATGGGGAAATGATCGATATAATCTAATTCTAACATCCAATCTAATCTAGCTCAATTGGGTGGCCATTATGTAATGAACTATCATAAAACATTAATAATCTCTACTAAAGCCTAATTTATTTAAGCTATATGTAAAACAAAATAACAATGAGATTATCTGTTCCAGACATCAACAAATCCATCACGATTGCAAAGTAAACTGCAATAAGCAGTGAAACCCTAGATCATTGCCCTAAACAATAATATATGATTAAGCTAACTATTTGATCAGTAATTGGAAGAAAGTCAATTCGAATCAATAACTAAACTAGATTCCAACACACTTTATTAATTTATTGTTATTATAATAATTCAAATCTACTTTAATATTTAATGATACTGCATTTTATCTAAACAGTTAAGCTTCTAACTACTTATAACTGCATTTTACGAAACGTTTTTAAAACCTATACCCTACATTAAATGTTGAAAAAAAATTTTTTACTCAAATTTATACCTAGATTAATAAACCGCTAAATACAATATATAAACAATATATAAAGCGATACATAATTATTGCTTCGTTTATATTTTAAAATGGAATACTCCATGAGAATTTATTATCAACAAATCTATTAGATAATTTCTAACTCTACAATCCCCAATCACATTATATAAAATATATCTTAAGTTTCCATTGGATGTTTATTAACTTATAATTATTAATATTATTTATTTGAATCTTCAATCAATTGAATATGAAAATGATTTTGACAGTTATTCAAATCAACGGTAATATTCAAATAAACTAGTCAATTAAATTTGTTATCTTCACTTTAGAGAAATTTAAGTCATCCTAAACCAATGACAAAATACAATCTATTTAGATTTTTAAGATGGGACTAGATAAGCAAAGAAATAATCATCTCTAAGCTAATGATATTGATTTACCCATAATATTAACTAATATATATATATATATAAGCAAATATTCGAATGGAGAAATAAATATAAAGTTTATATGTAAACAAGATTAAAATTTTATAATATACAAAACATATCATTTTATATTCTAGTTCACTTACTAAGTTGAGTTCGAATCTTGGACGGAATTTTAAGTGACAAAATCATTTTACGCAATCCAAATAAAGAATTAAACAAAGTCATAGCATTTAAACAACTCAATTTATTGGATTATAAAAAAAAATTGGTAAAATTAATAACAAAATACAATAGAAGATTAATCTGGATTTGTAATTGATTGAATTAATAAAATGGATAAAATTTATGTTGTAACTCTAAAATGTGTTGCGAAACAATAATGACACATACATAAAAAAAATGAATGGAAGGAGAGATTTTGAATATTTTAATGAAAATTTTTAAATAACAGATACCAAATATATGCAATTGAATAAGAATGAACTCTATTTGTTTATTAACGTAATAATCGATAAACAAATATAAAATAAAACAATATATTTAATTTAAACCTCTTTTCTGTCTGATGTTTTATACTAAATTTTACACATACAAAAATTAAATTGGATATTTAAAAACATCAGGTCGTATTAATATATATATATACTCAGACAAGAGTCTAAATAATCAGTAAAGAAATCTCTCCCAGCCTTTCATTGCGTAAATTTTATTATACCTAAATATAACTATTTATGATTTAAATAAAATATAAATTATTATTTTAAAAATATATATATAATATGCACACATATGCATAAAAAATCATACCCTAAATAAAAGTCTGTCCATTTTCATTATCCATTGATTCGTCGTAGCTTCTTTATTCTCATTCCTAGGATGTAGAGATGAATTTGTTTCCTTGAGTAGAGATAATGTTGAGATAGAATAATCCCGTTAAATCAAATGAAGAATTTTAATAACAGCCCCTTTTATTCTTTTCTTTGAATTAGGAGAATAGAGTTTAAATTGCTTGTTAATATGCATTAATCCAGTTGATTTTCCTGGCTTGAAACATAGTATCCATCGAATAGTTACATTCAGATTTTTAAAATCTGGAATCTTTTTTTTTTAAAAAAAATAAAAATAAATAAATAGCCGATTTCATACAACACATTTTTCTTTTTAAATAGGTTTCCTTCCTTACACATTTTGTTGCTGTCTTCTTTGGAACTTCTTTAACAAACTGCTCTTCAACTGAATGGGCAGAGAGTTAAGTCTTTATTCTTCCATGTTTTATATTTTAATGATTTAAAATAAAGTTTTAAAAAAAAATTTCTTAAAGAATTGAGAAATTCGTCTGTTCTCAGCAATGGCAAAAAGATAATAAGATGCTATTACATTCTTTTCTGGCTAGTTATACTACACTCTTTTTGACATTATAGCTGTCATAACAACTGTTGAAGTTTACTCAAATAAAGCTGAATTAATAATGATATGTTTCAACAGATTTCCCATTTTTCTGCAAGTGCAAAGTAAGTTTGGACAGAAATGGATACTTTGAAATGAAATCTAAGTTCAATATGATTTTTCTTTATTATTTTTAAACCATAATAAAGAATTGATATTACAACCTTGATACATTTTATAAATATAAATAATTTACATATGTTTTTTAATAATAATATTTTTTTAATTAATTTACAAACAAAAAATATCTAACATAAAAAACATTCAATTATTTGTAATAATGTTACTATGGTGACTGCAGTAACAGAAATTAAAATATGTTAAAGTAATAGTGATTCTATTCAAGTAAACTTTTATTTCACACTGAACTATTTCCAAAATTTATTTATTTGTCTATATGTTTTTCTTGAGTTTGATTATAACAAACTTAGTATTTTGAAGCTAGAATTAGCAATAAACAATACTATTTAAAAAGCTTTAGGTTGCCATGGTTATTAATTTAAACTTATATTTTCAAGATCTCCCATTATCCATTTACCAAATAAAAGAAAAAACAAACAAAATCAACAAACTTCTTTATTTTATTTTTTTTAATATTTTAATCAAATCTGAATATTCACAATATATATATATATTCATACAAATGTTTTCATGGGTTGCAGATTTAAAAAAAACATATTTTGGGGATTCATCCATGTAAGATTTTAATTAAAAAACTTCAACATTTCAACTTTACCACACAATCCCACAGTTGAGGGCTTGTGTGATGAAGTTGAAACATTGGAATTTTTAAATTAAAATCTTACACGGATAAAACAACAAAATATGTTTTATATATATATTATAAACTCATAAATAATGTTCTTTAGACCAGCTTTATTTCAAATATTTCATTTAAGTCTAGGCAGATCTTCAATCCTATTAATGATCAACTATAGGGTATTATATGTGTTTATAAATTGTCATGAAAGTGACTTTGATTTTAACTAACCATCTCAAACTACACATGCACACCATGTTACATAACTATAAATAGTTTCTGTCATTGCATATTACTTCAAACACATGGTTAGAAACATTTTTATTTCTCCCCAGTATTTACAACTATGTGTTTAAAATAAATTCCAATAATAAAACCAATTATAATTTATATGTTGTAAAAACAAATAATTGGATTAAGTATTCTAAAGTGTAATAATACCAAAAATAAAATCTACTAATAAACATTAGCTATAGATGACTTAAGCCAACCACAGTAACATTTTTTTAGAATTAAAATTTAAACTCAAATATTCCCTTTTTATCATTCCATAATTTCGATATTTACATAATTAAACTGATTATTCATCAAATTAACTGGGTTGTTTATAAAATATATTTCCATAATTGTTTTTTCTCATATTTATTTATAGATTTGTTTTTGATATAATAAATATAGTTAATTCCAGTTGGTTGTTTTTATTATATATTTTAAGATTTTCATGTATTTACAGATGTGAACATTGAAATTAAATAGGATTTTCCCTATACTTTATGAAGAATTTTGCCTGTTTTAATAACAGTTATGAGCAAGCATAAGAAATGATGATCATGATGTTTAGTGATTTAATACCAATCCTGCCTAATAAGATAGTGGTAGCTATGGTTATTAAAGAACCAAAGACAATAAAATATATGGTACTGAACTGAGTTCAGATCTATATGGGTATATAAGCTAATGAGTTTGGTTTGAAAAAGGTGGCTGCTGGAGGGTTGCATTAGATTCTTAGATACAGGTGCAGTGCTCTTAGATCCAAGGCTTCTTACTGATGAAAGCCACAAGCTAGAAACTAATCTGGGGATATTAGATGAGTAGGCACTAGATAGAGATTTTATGCACAAGCCTTTTGGCATCCATTGATTACTCTGGCTTGCACTGAGTGGCACTACTGTATGGAGAGATTTGCCTGTTTTAATTTTGAGTAATGGTTACCATAGAAATCGTGATCATGGGAACTACAATCTGTCTAAAAAGTGTCATCACTAATAATCTGTTAGAAAATATAGCAGTATCATAAAAATTACTAAAAAAATAAGCATTTAAATCATCCGTTGAAAGATTTATTAGATATTAACCTTTTAACTGCTAATTATATTATTGGTTGTATGAGGTAAAAATCAAAGCTTTTAATTGGCCAACTCACAAACAGAAGACAAAGCCTATTGTTAAAACATATTCGCCTATAATATTAAATTCAACTCAGATACGTTTATAAAAAGTATATTACTAATTTTTCAGGTTATGAAAGTGAACAAAAGTTCTTTCAAAAATAAATTGCTATTTATTTATTATAAAATATTCAATTTTGGCAAATTTAAAAGCGAACGTATAAACAAAAAAGTGCTGACGTAAATGCTTTTTTTCAATTTTACGTTATGGAAAAGTAAAGATTTCTTTTTGCTAAATCTTAAATATTTTTACTAAAATCTTCAATATTTTTCGAAAATAATTTTGTTTTTTTAATATATTTTATTAAAAATTATTTTAATTTTTCAAATTATACTTTTTTAATACTTAAATCACATTCGAAATGAAAATCTCAGCGTTTATCTTTATTTTCTTTGATCAGGCGGTTTCTTTGTTCTTTCCAGCCAATCAGAATGTCTTTGTCAGCTGAGAGCTGGCTGACAGCCAATCACTGACAAGCTTCTTTCTTTGTTTAGCTTTAAATGCATTTTTTTTGATTTTTTACTTGTAAAATAATTCAGAAGAGGGAACCATCTTACAGAACTTTTAAAAACCTAATCAATAACTGTCAAACGAATATCTTAGCATTAAAAATAATGGAAGTACAGTGACATCAACTGTCAATGAGAGGTCTCGTAAGAGGTGGGAAAAGGGTTAATAAACATCAAACAAAAAGGTTTTTTTTTCATTTTGCAAATTAAATCTGTTCTACCAAAATTTGAAGATAAAATAGCCCTTTGCCTTCACTAAAATCTAATTTTTAAAATAATTCATAAAATGAAATGTGATTATTTTAATGTTTATTTAATTTCTAGCAAAAATATCTTTCAAATAAGATCATATTTATTATTTTCTGATAAATAATAATGGTTTAATATTAAAATAAAATTTGATAGCTTATAGAAAGTGAGAACAAAGAAATCTCAGAATGCAGGAGGATTAAAATAACAGTAACTGTTAATTTTGATATAAAATAGTTGGTTTAAAAAATAATTAAAAAGAAAATAATAGTGTTATACATTACAAGTTAGATGTATATATAAGTAAGAAAACTGGTGAATATATATATATATATATATATATATATATATGCAAAACAGTAGTGGTAGGCAGGGAAATAATCAGGCAGAAAATATAGCAGATAGTAACAAAGTCGGATTGACAGGCACACCAATTAAATAAAATAAATAATAAATAGAAAATAATTTATGTATATATATATATATATTAAATAGATAAATATTATAGACAGAAAAAAATGCTATCTTTTGAAAAGGAAATAGAAAATGTTCCCAGAGAAGAACAAGAGAAAGAACAAACAGAAATCTCAAATAGAAAAAGTGTCAATAACAACAGAGCAATGATAATGAAAATGTTAAAAAGTCTCATAAATACAAAAAAAGGAAATTTTAAAAAAATTAGAAAAGCAAAATAAAATATTTGATAAAATGTTTGAAAATCAAAGTATGATGTTAAAAAAACTCATAAATCAGAAAAAAATAATATATTATAAAAACTGGAAATCAAATTAAAAAGAATTATGATGAAGAGACTATAAAAGAGATAGAGATTTTTCACAGAATAAGAATAGAGCAGAAGAGGAATGACAAGAGATATGGCAAACTAAAATGGAACAGAAAGGAAAATAGACTGCTTTCATGATATTCTAAAGAAAGTAAGGATTAAAGATGGTCAACACAGCATTAATAGATAGCTGAAAAATATGAACAAAGTGGAAAAATAAATATATTTAAATTCAAAATTTAGAGAATAAATTTCATAATATAGAAGGAAAGGAAAAAAGTCCAAGTGTTTAATTATGAATATGCAGTAGAAATTTATAATATCATAGATTTTAGAGTTATGAAAAAATTGGGAATAAAAATCTAAAGTCAATGAAGAAAGAAAATAGAGCTTGGAGAAAAACAAACATCCATTCCAGTGGAAAAACATTAATAGCAAACATTGGTCATATAGAAAAAATTTCTTATCATGCAATCACTTAGAGTAATAAAAAAATACACAGAGAGAGGGAAAGTTTGATCCTGAAATAAATAAGAGTGGCTAATGTCTTCAAAAACCAAGATATGGCAAATGGATTAATAATTGTATTTGAAATAATTTAAGAAAAACAAATGTTTTACCATAATAATTATTTTAAGTCTAAAATAATAATAAAACAAAACCAAGATAAACATAATCAGTTCTGATAAACGGGGAGTTAAATGATGGAGGTTGTAATGTTTATAGGTTGTATTCAAACTACTTTGGAAATATTTGTATGATTAATCTTTTCTTTGGAGTCAGCTGAACTTCAGGCATAGGCCTGTGCACAAAACTCTACATGAATTGATGGTAAAAGCAACAGTTGAAGGATATCCTGGCCTCCCTGCAGAGTATCTGGTGGTAAGAAATTCCCAATGAAATAATAATAAAACTTTAAATTGGATACTCAGTAGAGTTTTCCTGGCATCCACAAAAAGAGCTATCCAAACCAAAAGACCCTGGTTAACAATCATCACAAGCATTATTTGTCTTACAGTACAGGTGTGACATCCTCTAAAAAATTAAAAATGATTTAGTTGAAATTTAATCTATTTACTCAAGAATCATAAGATATGATTTTGACCTTGGGGTCTCCCCTAGCTGAACCTCTATCTCATTATAAGATTATGAGTAGAAAATAAAATTTTAAAAAAGAAATATCAATAGTAAAGTTTATTATAAAAATAAAATCAATCAATGTCAAAAGTGTGAATTGACTCGTTTTATTTCTAACTAAATAGGCATCAATGTAGTAATTGTTAATGTTCCAGCTACATGAATAAAATAGAAAGACAGTGGTTAAATACAGTTAGCTAAGTTATAACAATATTTTTTTAAGAACAGAAAATATTAATAAAAAAAAAGTTATTAGATTTTTTTTAAAGAAGTTTTAAAATAAGGAAAAATAAATAAATTAGACAAATTAAGAATGAGAAAAAAATAAATAGTGAATAAAAATCTATTATATTTTCCTTTAGAAAAAAAAAGTTTCATTGGTAATAAGAAAGGAAACAGGAGGAAATATCGTTTTTGTTTAAAATAATTAAAACAATGATAACTTACATTTTCTCTGACTTCAAAGTATAATTTTAAAAAGAACAAATAAAAAGATTTAATTAAGTTTGTTTATTTGTTTTATGGAGTATTATATAATTATGGAAATATAATTAAAGCAGTAAGTAAAAAAAAATGTATGAAATTTTTATCTAAAGTTTCCTAATCGAATTAAGTAGTTTATGAATTTAACCTTAATTAGATTAGGTAATTCATGTACTTTAATTAATTAATAAAAAAATTAAAAAATAAGATAAGGTGAAGTAGGAGCAAACTCAACTTAAATAATAGTCAGTTTACATATAAAAGGTCATTAAAAAAAGTATTCTTTTGTCATTTGTTTTCTCTCTGGCTTGTAGTCAGTATAAAGTATATTTGGGCTCACCATCTGATATAATTTAAACATCAGAAAAAAGTCAGGTATTGATTTAGCATATACTAATGTGTTGTTAAATTCACCAAGTGTATGTCTGTTAATTCAGGCACAACATAATCCTAGTTAATTATCTGAAGAGCATCCATTCAAAGGCTTCTATGTATATCTGAATTTAACCTGCCATTGCCAAGTAGTATTTACACTGTTCTAAATATTATATCTGCCATAAAATATAGCAAATGGAAGCCATTTCTTATGGAGAATGTGCAGCTATAGATATCAGAAAAATAAAGAAGTTTTTTAAAAAATAAAAAAAAAGGGAAGTTAAAATTACAGAAGTAAACTCTAGAATGACAAATAGTCAAAATAAAGAACCAAATGAAGACCAAAAAATATGCTTAGATAAGCCTTCAAAAACTTTCATAGAAGTAATTACCAAAGTGTATGATAAGCATTTTAATTATTTGCCTGTTTTTTCTTTTATATTCCACATCATGACCATATAAATTCAAACAGTTATTATAAATTTTTCTTTTTTCTTTTATTTATTTAATAAGTAAATAAATTAACCAAAATGCACATTTAAATGTTTATAGAATTATAATTAGCCAATGAGCATTATTATTGTGAAATAAACATGTGTTTTGTTTGTTAATCTGGCCTTCATTTTCTTAGTCAATAATATAATTATTGTGTAATAAAGTTCTCCAGATTGTTTACAAAACTACTGCAATGAAAATAATTGAAAAGCAATTTATTATGAGGAATCAAAAGCTAGAGGCACCACTAGGCTGATACAATATCCATATATGTATTCTTGCACAAAAAAAAAATCCCAAATGTAAAGTTGGTGTTTCTCAAGCATTAAACGGATTCTGGCCAGGATTTCAATCCATAAAATATTAAAATAGTTTGTGCTGAGTGCAATGATGGGAAAAGAAAATTTAAAGAGGCAAGGTTTATTGCTAATAACACCCATACAGTAAACAAAAAGGACTCTTGCATAGCCTTGTCCTGAAAGTGGAATATGTAAATTATAAATTATGTATTTATATTTTCTTCAATAATAACACTTAGTTTGGCTGATAAGATGAAGTGCTATGATTATAACCCTCCCTGGGTTGAAAGCAATGTTCAGCAAATTATTTGTTAAATTGTCAAACAAAATTTAATCTTTTCTTTTAAATGTACTAACATTATTGATAGATAAACATTTGTTTTGTTATTTGTTAATCTGGCCTCCATTTTCTTTTTTCTTAATTTCTCACCATTCAAAATTAGCAAACTATTTAACTTAAGGTGAATATATTGTTTGTAGAATATATTGTTTATTTTAAAAGGGTCAAATTATGATAATCAATGAGAAAGGATTTTCTTTTACTCATCAGAGCCAATCATGGTTAAGCTTTAACAGTACTAAAAGAAATTCAAACTCCTCCTATGAATATTCCCAGTATTTGGGATGGCACATTGATGTAAATCTTATATAAGTGCCTGTATTCATGGGGGATTTTATTTCTAGTTCTATAAGTATGGGTTAATTGTCTTGGGATGTGGCTGTTGTTTATTAGATTTACATAAATAGTACTTAATCTGATCATTAGTACAATTTAATATAATTTTATAAATGGTATTAAATTACATTTTCTTTTGATATAATTCTCACATTTTTCATGATCATTATAGTATATCCATATATATTATTGTTTTTGCACTGTCAGTAAATATTTCTTAAATGTTGTTTATTATTAATTCTCTCCTTCTGAATTTTAATTAAATAGATGTCTAATTAGTTTATATAATTATAGAGTTAAAAAAATTTTTATTAGAGTAATTTAATTTAAAACTGCTATTTATACTAGAATGGTATAGAATATTTTTTTTAATTCTTGTATAAAAATAATCAAAATATAAAAGTATTTACAGTCAACAGAAATAAATCTCTGTAAGAATATAAAAACATGAAATTTTTAAAAAAATCAGTCTTAAAATTGAATGAAAAATAAGACAGCCTTTATTAAAAATTGTAGAAAGGCAATTAATTAGTTTAACTGTAAATTAAAAGAATGCACAATTATCTTAACTCAGATATCAACCAATCCTAGCTAAAGTGGAACACAACTGCAGAATACTGATAAAACTAAGTGGATCTGATTTATTGAACTTGATATATGTTAGCTGGGGCTTTTGAAAAATGTCTAATGAAAAGATTCTCTATAAATCTATTATTGAAAGCCTATCTCTGAAGTTCCTCTAACCTGCCTTTGGACATCAATATGTGATAAACAAGCAGATATGACAAACAATTTCACTAGCCATGAACAGCTTTATATCGTAGTTATAAATCTATTTGATGTTTCTTTGCATGGCTTAGGGCAGTCTTAAAATGGCAGATCAAAGAATCAAAGATTTCTAGATTGAAACTCAATCTATCACATGATACTAATGAGTCATTTGCTTATTATCTTTTTTATTCTATCACATGATACTAATGAGTCATTTGCTTATTATCTTTTTTATTAAGCTTTCTATATTTGTTTCTGTCTAGTACATATGTTATTCTTTTTGTTTATTATTTTATTGCAATCCCAATGTTTTTTTGCTTTTTTACTTTATACATATCCTACTGTTTGTGTTTCAGTATTTCTTACCTTCTATTTGTCTTTACTTTGCCAATAATCTTACTATTCAGCATCATCATCATCAACCATTATCAATCAACTGCAGGATAAATGTCTCTCCAAGTTCAATCCATCTTCTCCGATCTTTAGCTTCTTTTCTCCACATCATCCCTGCTCATTTTCTTATTTTATCCATCCATCTCACCTGTGGTCTCTTTTTGGGTCTTTTACAATCTCTTGGAATCCAGTTTAAGATTTCAATCATCCATCCATTATCATCTCTTCTAGCAATATGTTCAGTCCAACTCCACTTCAGCCTTTTAATTTTTTTCAATGAGGTCAGTAACATCTGTTTGTTCACTTACCCATATATTGCATTTTTGATGACTTCTTGTTACTCCCAACATGCATCTCTCCATACTTCTTTGAGTGGTCTAAAGTCTCTGTATTGCTCTTCTATTAAGTGTCCAAGTCTCAGATTCATAAGTAAGATCTGGTAAGACACATTTATTAAAAGCTTTCCTTTTCAAACACATAGGCATATTTCCTTTTAGTATCAAGTCATTTCTATCAAAAGTACTCCAACCAAGTTTAATTCTATGATTAATTTTATCCATTATGTTTCTATCTGTATTAATAATCTGACCAAGGTATTTGTAACTGTTAACTTCTTCTAACTCATTATAATCAATCTTTATTTTCATATTTATACTTATTTATTTTTACCATAAATATGATAACTAAGTAATTAATATTCAATTTTCTTTGATTTAAACTTATTTTCCTAAAATTTGTTTCAATTGTGTAGATATAGAAATGTGATTGTATCCTGGCAGCTCTACTTTGTGCACAAACATTCATGCCATTTCTGAATGTATTATAAATAAATGTTCAATCTCAAGTAAAAGATGTTTATATCTCTTGAAACTATTTTAATTTTAAAACCACATATTTATTATATTATCTTATTATTTTTGTCATTAAAACTTGACAACTTTCCTATCTTAAGCCCATATAACAATCTCCTACAATGTTTTCTTCTTTGATCTATCTCAGTAATCCAATCTCCAGTTGTGAGAGTATAATTCTTTGCATTTATTTTCAATGATTTTTTCTTAATAAATGTAATATATCACTAAACATTACATAATCACTATTTCTTATGCTTGCTCATAACTGTTATTAAAACAGTTAAAACTCTCCAGACAGGAGTGACACTCAGTGCAAGCCAGAGTAATCAATGGATAGCTGAAGGCTTGTACATAAAAGTGCCTAGTCATCCAATATCCTCAGACTAGTTTCTAGCTTGTGGCTTTCATCTGTGAGGAGTCTTGGGTAGGAGAGCACTGCACCTAGATCTTAGGATCTAATGCAACTCTCTAGCAGCCACCTTTTATCTCTACTTAACTACAAAACGTGAGAATAAAATTGAAAAAACACAAAAATATTTTCAATCCAAACTCATTAGCTTATATAGTCATATAGGCACAAGCCTTCTGGCATCCATTGATTACTTTGCCTTGCACTGAGTGGCACTAATGTATGGAGAGTTTTGCCTGTTTTAATAACAGTTATGAGCAAGCATAAGAAATGGTGATCATGTGGATGTTTAGTGGTTTAATACCAATCCTGCCTAATAGGATAATAGTAGCTATGGTCATTAAAGAAATAAAGACACCAACATGTATGGGTATTGAACTGAGTTCAGACATATATGACTATATAAGCTAATGAGATTGTATTGAAAATATTTTTGTGTTTTCAATTTTATTCTTATAGTTTTGTAGTTAAATCGAGGTAAAAGCTGGTTACTAGAGGATTGCTTTAAATCCTAAAATCTAGACGCAGTGCTCTCAGATCCAAGGCTCCTCACTGATGAAAGCCACAAGCTAGAAACTAGTTTGAGGATTGTGGCTAAGTAGGCACTAGATAGGGATTTTATGCACAAGCTTTCTGGCATCCATTGATTACTCTGGTGTGCAACTACGGTATGGAGAGTTTTTACTGTTTTAATAAATGTAATACATTCTATTATCTTTATTGTTGCATTCACCATCAACAAACTGTCAATGATAGATTTTAATATATAAGAACTATCTCTTGATATTGGTCTAAAAATGATATCTGTATGAGATTTTTAAATCAGATTTATAAATTTTTATTTCATTTTATTTTTATATCCGACATCATACCTTCCTATTTTACTTATTTTAAAAAATTATATAATGCCTAATTTATTCTTTTTCATTTCTAGTAATGCTTTTCATTTTTTGATTTTATTCATTGTTCTAATTTCATCAAAATTGGAAAAGAATAAAAATCTCTATGCTGTCTTTCATAAAATAATAATCAGAAAATAATAATAAATGCTTTATAACAGCCAAGTATAAATATCAATAATAATTTTACACATAAAAAGCCTTTTTAACACCTGGTTTGGTGCCCATTTCAAATGTTATTAATCTATTTAATGTTAACAAATTATTTCAGACATAAAACCATCTAGTGTTCAATAATGGAATTAAAATAAATAATAACAATATAAATCATAATTGAATGTTTGGATTATCAGTACTTATTTTCACACCAGTGGCAAAATGTTATTGTTAATATAAAGCTATTTTGAGTTGATACTGTGTTATTTTTAGCTATGAAAAAAAAATGTCTACAATTAGGGTGGAACTGAGATTACCAAAATATATACAATTACAGACCTGATATCAGATTTTTATAAGCAGATTGGCTTGGGTTCAAAACCTTGGGATCTTCTAAATTTCCAAGCTAAAAGTGAAATCATTAAAAAGAGAACCAACTTTGAATCACCAGTCCTCAATGATAAAGACAACAGCTAGAAAAAAAATTAGTCATACTGTTGATTCAAGCTTATAATAGTAATGCTAGAGTAAAAACACACAGAGAGAGAGAGAAATGCACTTATCTATCATCTATTATATGCTTTGAAACTAGACTATAAACTGGTTGGATGCGTACAGTCTCAGAAAAAAAATCTCCTGCAGAAATAAGTATCCCATTTACTTTGGTCATGAAATACATGATAAGCTTTCTATTAGCATTCAGAAATATTTTATGGATTTCTAATTAAAATGAAAACTTCACAGTATTTATTTTCTACAGATTGTGATTTAATTTTCATTTAAACTCAAAATTGTAAAGATCACATCAGTCACAAAGAATATTATAATTTAAAGCTACATTTAAAACTATAAGCCTACTTACATACCTATATACACAATTTAAATATAGGTATACTTTATATCTCTGGAGTTTAGATGTAATTATAGAGGATTTGAACCCAGACTTTCAAGATTTTTTCAGCTATCGAATCTACTTCATACAATCAATACATATGACACACACATGTGAACAAGACAAATGATCTCCAATATATGTATTTCATGCTGAACCAATACTCATCAGTCGCTTCAGATCATTATCTTCCATATATATATATATAATGTGTTCAGTTTATATTCAAATAGCAAATCTTCAAACTTTCTGTCTTAATATAAACCCAGCACTGATTATATATATATATATTTATGTGTGGGATATGGTGGTCTGGGCCAACTGATGAGTGTTGGTTCAGCAGGTGATACGTTATATTGGAGATCATTTATCTTTTTCACATGTGTGTGGTCATGAATATTGGTTGTATGAGATGGATTGGATAGCTGAAAGGAGCTTGAAAGTCTGGGTTCAAATCCCCTGTAACTATATAAACAATTGAAAACAATCTATTTAAAATAAGGAAACAAATAAATGAAATAATTTCTTTAACAGTTGTTCAATGATATAAATTCAATTTTACAGAATCGTTAAACAAGCTTTTAAGATTACTTAAAGGAAATAAATTGATTTTTATAAATCACTTTGAGTCCAAATAGCTTTGAGGAATAACGACAGTTTATGACAAGGTGAAGATGCTATCTTCTATTTGTAGCCTGTATTGAGCAAAAATGATAAGCAAATGGTGTTTACCCAGAATGCTTTCCTTTCAGCAAAGATTTTCTCCCCTCCTCCATATCGTTTTCAAAGACAAAAACTATTTGCGAGAAAAAGATTTCAAGATTGTGTATGCCATTGACTTTTGTGACCAGGGTTCTCACATATAAAAATCAATATATTGATTACCCTTACCACCTCATTCAAATACAAATTAAAAGATTACCTCCGAGAACTTTCGCTCTTCAAGAAAAGAACACAAAATACTTATTTACAGGCACAATAATTTTTACTCAACAGCTTTTATCTAAAACTTCTATTATGTAACCCAATAATATTCATAATAGGGTTATATATAAAAATGCATTAAAAGTTTGTAAATAACAAACTTTCATGAACAGAAATTAAAAAGTCGTCTTTTTCGTTTTATTTCTTTTTAGGACTTCTTTTAAAAACACATTTTAATATTGACAATTGAGCTCTAATGTATTGAACAAAAATAACTCTATTGATATACGTTATAATGTAAAATATCAATTACTCCTACCTCTATTGATTTTTTTTCTTTCCCTTTCATTATTATATTTTGTTTTATGGCTATAATTGTAAAAGTGGAAGATTTGCCAAAAAGATGACTAAAAATAATCAATTAGTCAAGCGTTAGTGGCCTTGTGTTTAGCGTAGTTGCCCTCCAAGCAGCTGGCCCGGGTTTGCTTCCCGGTCAACGATGTGACACATGGGGGAGGGAAAAAGCAATTAAATTAATTGTAATTTTTTCTTAATATTATGCCATTAATTTTATTTCAAAAACTGTAAAACAAATGTTAAAATGCGGCATACAGATTTATAAATATATATATTAAAAATCATCGTGTGGATATGAGAGGAACTAATGTTAATTTACAGAGTCATGTGACGAGATTCCTATTTTCAGATGTAATACTATATAGGGAAAAAATTGCCGCTGACTTTCTTCATATATTTTATAGTTTTGTTAACCAACTTTATTATATATATATGTGTATGTTACAAAGTTGATTAATCAAATCACATACAAATATAAATACATATGAGCATAGGCCGTTACCAATGCCATTAAAAAACATGTTTCAGTACCCTCAAATAATGGGTGTTTTCTCATCCATTCGCTTTATTTTGGTCTATTTCATGCAAATATGCTGAAACAATACATGTTTTGTTCAGATCATTCTTTAATATTATCTGTCCACATTTTGTGGAATCTTTTTTTTTTTTTTTGGTCTATATTTTATGTACTACCAAAAATTAAAATTTTAATTCTGGTCATCAGCCATTCTATACATTTGTGATCAAACTATTGTAATCTCCCCTCTATAACTTATTTCAAACAACATTTTCTTCACATTCACTTGTTTGAATAATTCAACGCTAGAAACTTTGCATCCAATCAATTCTCAATAACTGTCTTTTAAATACTAAGATTTCTCTTATTAAACCATAATCTGTTGATCTTCAGTTTCTGAGTTTGCCATTTTAGTATTTCATTAAATCAAATAATGTGAATTTTCAGTGTTAAAACATTTTATGATTTTCTGAGAGGCAAACTAGTTTTTCTTATTGTTGTTTTTATATTTCCATGTTTTATAATCATATAATAGACAAGTAAATATGTAAATCTAGTATATCTAATTTGGTTTGTTACTTAATGTTCTGACCATGACTTGTAGACATGTGTTGATTATATTTTTTCTTCATTTTATTTCTTTTTGATGATATTCTATATCTTCCACTTCAATTTTATCTATTCAAAAGCAATCGATCAGTTATTCAAATTATAATAAATCTTAATAATTACATTACTGAGATGTGGTGTGAAATTAAGATGAACAAAGTACTTTTTAAAAGAATATCAACTACTGGCAGATCAAATATTATAATTTCTCACACTACCTTATTATCTTTTTTATTTCAATCTGCTATTAAGAGAAAAAATAGCATATGTACATGTAAACAATTAAACACAATAATAGAAAAATAATTTGAGAGTTAGAAGTTTTTGGATTTTAGCAGAATAAAATAAAAATTTCAGTGCAAAATGAATATCATCTTGGTTTCCAAATTTTTCTTGACAATATGAGAATAATATCTTTATAGATATACTTAATACTGCAACTCCATCACTCATTCTTAAAATATATGATTAAAGACATCTGCTAAACCAGCACTCATGAGTAGGACCAAGACACAATCTTTCACATATGTCTTTATCATATGTTCAGTATTTATCAATAGAAAAATGTTACATTTTGATTTTCAAGCATCATATTTACACCCCTCCTCATAATTTTGGCATGATCCACTCTAAATAAATTTCTTAATGATTATCATTAATCATTTATTGAGCTAGAGATTATCCCTAATCCAGATGTAAAGTTAAACCTTATTTAAAAATTAATTTGAAGTTAATTAAACACACAATTCTCCTTTTCCATGTGTAATATTAATAACCTCCACACTACCACACATTTTTGGAACATATAGTTAAAGACAACTTAAAAAAACAAATGGCCCCCATATATATTTCATACTAAACTGGAACTCATCCAGATGGTCAGGTTACAATTGCTCGCATGAGAAAAATGAAATGAAGTTTAATTAATTCATGTGTATGTATTTAATTTAAAACAAATATATTAATCTTTAACTGGGGTTTAAAGTTTATATCTGGACTAGTGATAATCTCTATTTTAACAAGTGATTTATGATCATCATTAATGTATTTATCTAGAATTGGCTGTGTCAAAATTGTGGCAGAAGTAAGATTGGCCTTTAAAATGTAACAATCTGCACAATGTCAGTATTGTTGACTTTTCTATGCTGACCATCAAAATGAATATGCCCCAAAAATAAAATTCTCAAGGTTAGATAAGAAATAATGTGGCTGACTAATTGCTTAACAACAAACATCAAATTAATGGGAAAATTATCCATTCAATTATCTGGTCAGCAAATCTGATTTGGTTTACTTTAAGATAAGAGAATTGTCTGTAAATACTGAAGATCATTTGAGAATTGCCAATTTATTAACAAAACTGTAGTTCACCAGTATGGAAATAATTTTTGAATAGTAAGTGCAATCAGATGTATAAACTTGGATTTGGAAGTTTCTACTCATAAAGGAGTATTGAACTTTTACAAATCAAGCAAAATATGTTTGAAGTATTAGGTTTTACAAAATACAGTCACAACATTTCTCTAACCTGGTATGATGTTTTGAGGCAAAACGCTAATGTATGTAACCTCAGAAACTTTAATGAGTGGCAGATTTAAATAAAAATAATTTCAATAATTGTTTGAAACTTTTGTATTGATTTATCTCATGGAGAAGCTAGTAAGCATTAAATCTCAACATTACACTATATAAGTTGTGAATTTTAATGCTACTTGTAAAATGCTTTGTTTTATTAATTACTAATCAAAAAACTTAGATCTTTTTATAGACTAGTGATGGGAAAAAAGTTCTTTATTTTTCAGTCTTCATGAACATATATACACTTAAGAATGTAGGTCAATTTAAATACTTTGCTAACTTTTTTTTTTAGTGAAAAATATGAATTTAACAATGTAAGATAGTTTTCAAGATGCTGTGAATGCATTTATTAAATTAAAAAGATAGGACTTGTATCATAATAACTATTTTATTTAAATAAAATAGCAATTAAATAAAGTAGCAGTTGAAGGTAGGAGATAAAAAAGGTGGGTTAAAATGTATTTAAAATAGTAATATTATAGATTAAAATAAATTATAAATTATTGAATAAATAAATTATGAGTATTCATTGTTAGTAAAATGAACTAATAATAATGTAAAATATAAAATATATTAAGTTAGATTTAAATATTTAAAGAGTAATAAGAATAAAATAAAATAAAGAATAAAAATAGAATATATATGTATATTAATAAATATAGAATGTAAAAAAGGGTAAAAAAATTATATAATATTTAAAAGATAATAAATACATGATGATTATAAAATGTATATATAGAATGTAAATTATACGTTCGTGTGTATTTATATTTATATTCATATGATTGTGAAGAAGACTGCTGGGGTAATCAAAACTGTAAACTGTAAAAGAGGATGGTAAATAAAGCATTGTGTAACAGTATTAAAGTGCATGGATGATTTAGTACTATATGATTTATTTAAATTAGTGGAATAAAAAGTTACTATTTTGTCAGGTTTAAAATGAGAAATGGACTTACTATTTATGTAACATAAAGACACTGGAAAAAAATTATTTAATGATGTTCATAATGTTCTATAAACTTGCATGAAGTGATCACATTAAATTTGCAATTATAATAGCACATCTTTGCTGAATAAAAAGTAATGTATTTTTTGAAAAAGTATTTTATAATTAACTAGAATTCCTTTACATGAGAAATACAGATCTGTTTACATTATAATTTTATTCTGTAAAATCATTTATAATTATAAACTAAAAGGTGCTCTAAAAAGTACAATAGCAATTGTATTTATTAAAAAGATGTGGTGAGAGATACAATCAAATAGAGCCTTACAATTGCTAGAATGTTAAAATTATTTAGAAAGATAGATTTACTGTAGTTTTAATAATATGATTATTTTTTTGCCAATGTTTTTTGTTTGCAATGAAAACCTCCATTGTTTTGAATTTATCAGAAATTCTGATATTGGTAAATTATAAAGATATTGTTACTGTAATATTTATTAAGGCTAAAGCCTTAAAAATATGCACTTGAAAAAATGACAGTAGGGACTTCTGCAAATCTTTAACACAAGATTTATTTAAAAGACAAGAGTGGTCACTCTTATCTTAACTACTTCCTAAATAAATAGAACAATCTAAAGCACTTTGATTGAAAGATTAAGGCTATTAAATACTTCACTGATTAGCTCCACAATTTCTATAACACAATAACATTCATGAAATCTTTCGATTTACAATGAATCAGTATTGAGATCTTATGCTTAAAAATCTATTAAGATAATATAAAGTTGTAATAATTATATTTATAAAGTACATATTACATTAAGTTACAAATATGTGCTTTATAAATATAATTATTACAAAGATATTGTTAATACACATTGATCATAAAAAATTGATTATTAATTCTATTGTGCATGAAATCATTCTTCTTATTTTTAAAGCCAAAATTGTTTATATTTATGATGAGAGCAATTTTGCTTTGGGCAAAATAAATATTTAATAAAATATTAAATAAAAATTGATTAAGTATATTTTAGCTAATATTATATTGCATATACATTTTAAAATTTATTTTTAAAGCATTTTGCTGTTGTATATGACCAAAGTTTATTTTTATGCTATGATGCTAAACCAGAATTTGCAGCAAATCCAACATATACATTTTCCTTTCACTGACTAATCTGTCCTTTTAAAACCCTTTTTTGGATGATGAATTTCATTAAGAGCTGCTATATTGATCCTAAATCTTAATAGCTTTATAGTTATCAGTGCAGACCTCAATTTATGCCTGATTTTTTATTAAGTTTTAACATAGTTAGAAAAAAATAGATGTATAATATTTACCTTTAGTGCAACATTGCCTGGTGATTTACCACTACTACTACTATTACTATTGATATTATTACCATTATCATTATTGTTGTTGTTTTAATGTATACTTTGTCAGGCAGAACAATCGGTGCAAATTTAGTATGTGATCTCTGCCATTTTGAATTTCAAAAATAGCCAAAAACATTGTCTGACACATCTAAATGATAAAAAACTATGCGAAAACAGAAAAAATTTAGAACTTGGGTCACGTGACTTGGAAAAATCCGCCAAAACACACAGTTAAAAAAAAAAAAAAGTCAAAACACGAAAAATTAACATTTTCTCATTTTAAATTATAAATCAAATAATTTATATATATAGAGAGAGCAAGATTACTATATTTAAATCTTAATCAATAAATGCTAGTTATCATTGCCTAAAAAAGTACTTGGTAGCATTTTGATGTGGCTGATATGTGATATCTAAGGCACCCCCTCCCCCCTTATACAAATTAAAGTAATATATATGCGATATATATATTTCACACAAATAAAATTATGAGTGCGTAAAATAAACAAATAAATGAAATACGATAAATAAATGAATGACTAGTATTTTTGAAGGAATACCTTCATTATCAAAGCTGTGGCTAAATGAATTGCGAAGTAAAACTTGCTATAAGAAATGCAAAGTGTATGCAAATTTAGCACACAGCTTTGATAATGAAGGTAAATAAACCCAATAGCCATTTATTTATTTATCATATTTCATTTATTTGTTTTCTTTAAGCACTCACAATTTTATTTGTGTGAAATATATATCTAATATATATTACTCATTACAGACACAAAGCGATTATTAATTAAAATAAATATTTAAAAAAAAAAAAATATTTACATTTATTTAAAATATGTTTTTGTTTTCCTTTGTTGGTAGTAAAACTCATTTCAATGTTAATAGATATACAGATTATAGTGACATAATCAAGAGTAGATCTGATATAGATGAAATGCAAATGAAGACTTTAATAAGTTTTATCTTCTTATTTATATTTTAACGCGTATATATGTTTGTGTACAAGTAAGCTGTATATAACTAACTTTAATAGTGACCGGGGTAATATTTATATGTACATCCGCACATAGTAAGAGGCTTAATACGCCTTATTCGGTTCTCCCCATCATATCAAGAAAGTTACTTTTTAATTCTCAGAATTTGTATACAAAATAATTATAGAGTGATTTGCATATTTTTGTAAACATTTTTAAAATTATTTGTTGAGGTATGATTTTATATATTGAAGCGGTGAATATCATCTGTACGCAGATATACTTGCTTCATTTTACTTAAAACCAAACTATCTCCCATGGTGTATAAAATGTAATATTAAAATCCGCACACATTTGTAATAGGTGCGTGTGTGTATATATAATATTATGGCATCTTTCTAAAGCTAAAATCTAAATTATTTAAGTTAAGCATTTTACAGTTAAAAGAAACATATATAAAAACTGAAAACCATTAAATAAGAATGTAAAAGTAGACAATGGGAGAGGGGAAGAAATATAAGTGCGGTGCATCTTTATCCACAAAGGCAATCTTGAAAATAGCTACAGTCAAACACCTTTGGATGTTCAAAGGTGTCAAATGTAAAATAAAACAAAGAGCAGGAAACCAAATGGTCGACTATTTATTGATTAAGGTTTAAATATAGTAATCTTGCTATATATAAATTATTTGATTTATAATTTAAAATGAGAAAATGTATTATTATTATTATGTACTTTTTTAAGCAGTGATAACTAGCATTTATTGATTAAGATTTAAATATAGTAATCTTGCTCTCTCTATATATAAATTATTTGATTTATAATTTAAAATGAGAAAATGTTAATTTTTCGTGTTTTGACTTTTTTTTTTTAACTGTGTGTTTTGGCGGATTTTTCCAAGTAACGTGACCCAAGTTCTACATTTTTTCTGTTTTCGCATAGTTTTTTATCACTTAGATGTGTCAGACGATGTTTTTGGCTATGTTTGAAATTCAAAACGGCAGAGATCGCGTACTAAATTTGCACCGAACAATCTATCTATAGTGTGTGAGACTGGTCATTTTTAGACCACATTTTGAAGATTTCTTCCACTTATGTGGTAGACAGAGAAATCACTACATAGAGCTGCCTAATATATATGTTTTTCCAACTCAATCTACTGTCTTAAATTCATTTTCAAACTGACTTATTAGTCAGTCATTGTACTGCCTTGAACAAAAATCACAATTAAGGACTTCCAGACTTATATATCTATTCCCATCATTGCTTCCTTAATTCTTAAGGATTTGAGCTAAAATTTTAAAAAAGGCAAAAAATAAAATGGGAATTGGGAGTCAAAATGTTGTGCATATAGATAAATTATTTGAAAGTAGTTGCACAAATAAACAATCCCATTGATATAGTTACAATATAAAGAGATAAATAATGCCATGAGAGGTTTATGATGACTGTGCCTTCCATTGAATTAATTAAGAAGAAAAAAGGGAGACAGAAAAATCAGTATTAAAAACTGTAACTAGCCTTTCATGAACCAATACTCTATTCTACAAATCAGTGTAAGGTATGCTTGATCAGGTATAATTTATTGGAAATTCAAAGTTAATCTTAATGTTTGTAAGTCATTCCAATATCCACCACATGTGGAGCCCTTCAATAGCTTAAACATCACAACTGATCCTATTCATAATACAAATAACATGCAATGCATTTTTTCATTAAATAAATTTTAAGGTAACTATTTTAAAACATAGCACTAAAAATGTTAATATTAATCTTTTTTTTATGCAGAGAAAATAAGAAATATAAAGATTTAAACTTTCATAATTCAATTGCTACTATTTTTTTTCTTTTCTGTGTCTACATAATATTTGGTAATTAATGAATATTTCTGGTAGTTATTTTAATATTTAGCTTTATTATTGCCTAGCATATACCGTATTTACTATATCATACTGAAAGCAAGTTAGGCAGTAATAAAATTAAATATTAAAAAACTACTTTTTCTGCAAGTATATTTATTAATTACCATTTATATGGTTTAAACTTTACAAATAGAAATAAACAAAAAAATGTCTTTACTTATAAGTCAATTGAAATAATAAATTGTATGGAAATAGTATATGTATGTATATACAAAATTCTTGAATGTGTGGAATTATCCATTTAAATCAACTTAATTGGAAAGCACTTAACCTAGAACAACTTCCCCAGGCCAAGATTCAAAATAAACTGACAGACTGATGCATCCAGTCTGTCAGTTTCTTTTGACTCTTGGCCTAGGGCAGTTGTTCTAAGTTAAGTACTTTCTAATTAAGTTGATATAATGGATATCTCCATACATTCAAGATTTCCATATAAACATTCATTACAAATGTTGTATTATATATATAAACATTGTATTACTTTACAGATGTGATTAATAATTAATTTTTGCCCCTTTTTAATGAAGCAAAATTTGTCAATATTTTCCCAAAATCTATTTGATTTCTTAGTTTATAGTCAAACAAATAGAAGAGTCAGAGTTGACTTTTTTTTTTGACTAAATAAAGTTCTCAAATATTTTATTATTATTTGTGGAAGCTTCTTTTTATAATGTAGTAACTGGAAACTTTAAAAATATTCTTAGTATAACTTCCAAATATAAATATGATTATATAAATTTGTATCTGCTTTAGTATCCAAAAGTGTTGAGAAAATTGCATTAATAAAACTGGATTACAGCTCCATAAAATATTTATAAGAGTAACCAGTAATACAAATTAATTGATTCATATTTAAATAATATTATTCTTTATTATAATTTTCATTTTCTTATTTTTTTATAAATGATTTGGTACCATTTCTAATTGTTTCTCTGAGACAAATACCCTCTCATAGCATTTTTATTCAGACCCTGATTTAAAAATATGAATTTAGAACAGTGATGTTAAAAGTAATTAAATAAGAGATTATTTATTGAGAAAACTATAAAGCAAAAAAGAAATCAGATTGAACATATTCTTATAAGTAGGGAAATTATAAAGAAATGTCAGAAAAGTCTGTGAAGAGTAAGTATGAGGGGGAAAGGAGAGGTGACTATTATTTAAAAAAGAAAATGGTTGTATATTTAAAAAGATAGAGTGACATATAAAAAGGAATGACATAAGCTATTGAACTGATGGAATTAACTGGTTGATTTAGAAGTTTTGTAATTATGATGGTGATTTGTATATTGCACAAAAAGTAAAACTGATTACATATCTATGCATATTCTTTTCATAGTAAAATATGTTACACTTTAAATTATCATTTTTCACATTATTATTTTATGTATTAACAAAAATACTTTTCTTTTGGAGAATAAACACTTGTTAGTTAAGCCTTAAATATATTTTCATTTCAGCAAAGAATTCAGTAAAGAACATTCTTTCAAAGAGCCAAAAATATTAATTTATTTGTGTATGCTCTAGACTGTTGAATTTCATTGAATTTCCTATTCATCACTTAGTCTTGCTCCTATCATCCATTTACTGTGCTATGACCATATATTTTTCTCATGTTTCAAATCATGCAAATTGTAAGGTTATTTTTGCTTTGTTATACAAATATTGATGCACAAAGAAAATAAATTGTAAGACATGTTATTTCCAGCTGTATATTTAATAGCCCAACATATTAATTATTTTAACATCTAATTTTTGAAACAGGTGTTCTGTACTGCAAGTGCATTTAAGGCTTCATATAAATATTTATGAAGTTTTCACTTCATGCAAGAAACAATACATTATTAAAAAATTATTGCAATTTCATTATTGGGTTTAATTTATATCATGGTAATAATATAATAATTATATAACAATAATCATAAATTAATTGCTATGGAAACCAGATCATGTTCAAAAATTTTAATGGTAGCTTGTGCTTTTAATAGTTCTATTAAGTTCATCTTATTTATGTTACAACACCAAAATTAAATTCATACATCGCATCATTATCATTAACATTTTTCATCATCATCAGTCAACTGCAAGATGAAGATCTCTCCAAGTTTAACCCAATTTTTCTGATTCATAGCCTCTTTTCTCCACATAACAACAAATTTCATTCTTTCACTCACTCATACAAATGGTGATCTCTTTTTTAGACCATTGCTACAATCCCTTGGATTCCATCAATATGATAGTCCAAGTTCTATTTCAATTGTATAATTCTTCCAGTAAAGTCATCATGTGTGTTTGTTTTCTCACCACATATATCTGTCCATATTTCATTTTTGATTCCATTCAACTCTCTTCATACTTCATTGAGTAGTCTAAAGTTGCTTTTTACAAGGTTTCTAGTATGAATGAATAAAATAATTTTATAAAAGTATTTTTCAAAGTTTCAAAGACTAACAATGGATTCAGATCATGTAGGTGTACGACATCAATTAGTGGTTAAGAATAATTCATATTTATGTTGTTGTTTTTTTAAAATATCAGCAATCTGAAGTTCTTGTCATATAGAAGTTTTGCATACACTTCATACATCCATAATTAGGGTGGAAAAATCTTTAAAAAGATTTTTTAGGTTCACAGTTTTTCTTTCAGGTAATCAGCCTATAGCTAAGCCATTTAATCATACAAATTTGGTTGGTAAACAATATCATTTTTAGTTAGGAGATAAAACAAGGACAGTAAATCATCCACTCTCTAACATTTGGAAGTCTGGTGAACCATTGCTTTTTAGTTCTTTCCCCTTTTTTATCAATTTTATTTTCCAACTGAAATAAATTGTTACAATACTGATAGAATTAAATCTTATTTCATTCTCCAGTTAAGAATTTATTAGATTGGGAATTTATATTGACTCAACAATTTTCCCAGTTTTATTTATATTATTATTTTTTTTATTTTTTTTGTAGTTGAAATTATGTTTATTTGCTTTAAATGAGTTATTTTATAAATTATGCAAGCATAATTCTTAAAAATTTTTTGAAATAATAAAATCAGGGTGACATTTAAATCTCTAAAAGTATTTTATATATTTAAATCTAGATTGCGTTTGTTTTTTATTCACAAACCAAATTAAATGTAAATGTGAAAATTACTATATTTTCTTTTAAAGAAACTTTGTTAAGCACTCACGAGTTTCTACTTTTTTGTAACTGGATTTCTTCAGAATAATTTAAAGATGATCAGCGATTTTAAAATGCACTAATAACATCTTAAATAAACCCAAGTGTAATTAAGAAATGGAGTAAACATCATTACAAAAAAAAAACTCACCAATTGCTCTGTTAGTAAACAAAATTTATTTTATTGCTTTTTCCAGCGCAAATAATAATTACCAGATTAATTTTACCCTTAAACTATCAATATTTATAAATATAAAAAATATATATTTTTCAATAAGAAATTTTTTTTACATCAGTATATATATATATTTAAGTGATAAACATTTCTATATAAAGATTTAAAATAATTTTAAAAGATTATAAATGTAATTACTGATAATTAATCTAAAAATTATATGTTTTTTTATATATTATATTGGTTAGATATAAGTGGATAAAGAAAATAGCCTTTAAATAGCCTACTATAGGCTAAAGAACGTCTCTCATAAAAAAAGAAAGAAAAAGCATTAGCTTGCGATTGTTTATTTGGTTTTCTATTTTTGTTTTCCCTTCTAGCAAGAAACAGCCATACTCATTTCCTAAACAATAATGGACAATAAGGTGAGTGGCTACAGATTATCTAATTTAAAAAACCCACTTTAAATGTGATTTGAACGTGGTAAAATTTTAAAGCTTATCTCAAATAAAGATTGTAACATGGTGAGAGATTAACGACCATCGTACGATGAGTTCTTTATACACATAAATTATATGTAATAACTAGGAATCATACAGAATAAATAAACATGTGAATATATTATTCACTTATATTAAACTTATTTTAATGTGTTTCCATATATCCAGGGTCACCTCTTGTGGATGTACAGGGCACAAAGGTTCCTTATCATGGGGCACCAAGACACCAATGTAATGTTTACATTTTTGAATCATTTCATTGCTAGAAGTACATTCTGAGTGTAAATATTTTTTAATTAAATATAAGAGGAATACTTTTTTACTTAGACTTGTGGAGACAATCGCTCAAGCCTCAAAACAGATTTTATATATACTCTACTTTTGCACAAAAGTGAACAGACTGACATCCTTTTGTTACTATAACTAATAAAATTTATATGTAAATAAAATACTTAGATTCCCCAATTACTTCTATTTAAATATCCTAATTTATATAAAATGTAACATACTACTATTAATAATTTATTTAAAAATAAATCTTGCTTTAAAAATGTTTTTTTTCTCATGTGTCATAGCATCAGCCGGGAAGCGAAACCGCTAACCCGGGACAACTGCTTGTAAAGCAGCTGTCGCTGATCTCTCGACCACCAATGATTTAAAAATGGTGTCTCATAATTACAGTATTTCTGTGTGTGATGAAATTGACTTTATTAGTGGTATTTAGATATATATATTTCATGTGTCAAAGCATCGGCCGGGAAGCGAACCCGCAAACCCGGGACAACTGCTTGCAAGGCTGCTGTGCTGATCACTCGACCACCAACGCTTGACTAGATATATTATTTATTTTATAATAGTGATAGAGTGGCGGAGTTTGAAATGTGGGATCTTAGGACTGATTTGCAGCAAGATATTTTTAATAATATTATCTTTCCTTCTTTTTTATTATACTGAATTATCTCTTTACATCGTTTACTAAATAGCTTTTTCTATATTTATTAATTAATTTTATGTTGTATTATTTTATACAATTTACTAAAAAGCTTTTCCTTGGATGTGCATTCGGGTTTGTTCTCAGTTAAAAACTTGTAATTGATCTATAATCCATACTATGATCCAAATATAAGGAAAACAGAATGAGTAAAAAAACAATTTTTAAAAAGGTATTATTGCACAATAAAATATTTAATTGCTAACAAATTTCATGATAATAATATATTTTATATTCTCTTTATCGTAATTAAACCCTTACATGATCTGGATTATAGTAAAATTTAAAAATTGTAACTAGTGGAAGAAATTATATAATAGTTATCCAACATAACTTATAATATATAGGGTATATGAACACAGACTTTCACATGACCCACTACTCTCAGTTATTCCAACATAACTTATGAATAAACAAAATAAAGTGCAAGGCATTTTAATGGTTTCTAAAAAATTATCAAATAAACAATTTACATATTAAAATTTAAATTTCTATGCTGAAATAAATCCTGGCCAAATCTCTAATTGTCAAAATATATAATAAGATATAATATATGTAATAAAACATTTGTTAATTATTCAATACATTTGTCACTAATTAAGGCTCATCATCTATATGTTGTAAATAAACAAATTATGGCCACGTAATCCTATAATTTATTACACATTGCTTAAAATAAAAATTATTCTTCATTTTAGTCCATTTTCATCATAACACTTTATTTATTTGAGATATAATAGAATCCCTTTGTTATTTGGTCATATCAATAATAAATGATTTTCATAATTTTTGAGGTTAATGATTTTAAGAATAGTGATTATAATATATTGTAAAACTCTAAGATAACGGTTTACTCTAATTAATGCAATATCAGAATTTACAGCCTACTTGCTAGCCTTGTTAAAATATGTAAGTATAGCAGCAAATTCATTAATGTTTAACTTACACTTTAGATATTGTAGTAGAAAATCAACACTGTCATATTAATACTGCTAGTCTTAGCATCATCATACCACTGTATTTTTTTTTTAAATATTGCTAAAAAGAGCCTCAAAATGAAACAGATCCTAAAAAAGATTTTCTTTTATCCTCTGCCTTATCCTAAATAATATAGAGTTTTCTCTCTCTGTAATAAAAACCTTTTGACCTTTATTATAATATTATATTTATTTGTTCACAATATATTGTAACGGAATAGCGTTACATGGGATTTGAACCCAGGCATATGAGGTTATGTTAAACTATAATCAATTGACGAAGTGAATGACAGGAACAAAACTTTTAAAAAAGCGGTCTTGCTTTAATAATAAACGAGAAACAGCCGTTTCTAAAGCATGATCGCAGCTATATAAGAGTACCTGTCAAATTTATTGAAATAAATTTGTAAAAGAGTTTTTTTTATTATTTTGTGTTTGTTTGTTAAGAATAAATCTATAATCATTAGTTGTAGTTTTTTTTTTGCATTTTTAATTAAATAAAGAGAGAGAATGATTGAACACAAGTTTGACTTTTATTAAATCATTTAAATCATTTTGAACAAAAGGGGAAAATGAATAAATTAATTTGCAATATGTTCTGAAATTCCAAGCAATCTAAAATTATTTTAAATGGGGGTAATTAGTAAATGTAAAATTAGAGAAATTGAAACAATAGGCAGAATATGTGCTGGTACGCCCAGATAAAATAAGCCAAATTTAGAAACAGAGGTGAGAAAAAGTGTACACTGCTATTGTACAACTCAGACTTCTGTCTCCAGCGAAACAATACCTGAAAAAATGGTCAAATTGAGCGAAATTCCAAGGTGGTGTAAATGATCCCAGAAATCACGGAATTGAGTTAACACTCGATGAACTTATAAGATGAAGGGACTCACAGGTGCATGGGAGTGATTGGGTGAGAAAAATTCAAGGTGTGAGGGTGGGAAGGAAGAGATCAAAAAGGCCGGACAGCACTTTTCAGATTATTATTGAATTAGACTATTATTGATTATTATTAGACGATTGAAATCTAACGGAGATGCATTGCTGAACATAAAATTCGTGGCTTGACCGCCGGACCTCCGCGTCCAGCTCTGCTGATTGCCAATAGGATACTCGTAACACCGGAGAAACTTCACATAAGGACCACACATGCTTTTGAGACCTTGCAAATTGCCGGAATGCTTCGTTAAAGAAGAAACCATCGCTCAGGATCCCATTACAGTCTTTCTACATTCCACAGGTAGCTATCTTTAAATTGTCATATTCACTTATTCACCAAAATAAAATAACTTTAATAACCAGAACTATTAAAAAAAACATTAAGCTAAAATGATAAAGTTACTCTTGACCATTAATGAACGATTCGAGAATCTAACCAAATAAGTTTGCCTACAGATTAACATTCTTTAAAATATGTGCGAAGTCACCTTGAAATCTATATTTAATTATCTCAGCTTGCCGATCATATACCTGCATTAATTGTTAATAAACAGATTAAATAAAACATTTATTTAACTAGTATTTTTTGTTATTAATTGCTTGGAATTTCAACATAAATTTATATAATAGGAATGAGTGCTAGAGCGATCAAATTTGTTTGTATATGAATGAATGCATTTGATATTTTTTGGTGTTGGGATTTTATTTTATTTATGCTTATGTTTGTTATGTTCTCTTAGATTAAATTAAGTTTGATTAAGTTATTCTGTGGGATATAGGGCAGGCCCTCATATAATAAGTAATTGATCGTGAGTGAAAGATCACAGATTTGATGTAATTTGAAGGGTAATATTGGCTGTGTTCGTTTCTTGCTTCCAACTGGAGTGATGCATGGGCATGTTTTGTGATATAGTTGAGTGAGCTTATGCACATACGTGGCAGACTCTTATAAAAGTTCTCCTGGTGCCTATTACTTGGATTCAATCCGAATTTACGTATAAAATAAATAAAGCGTACGTGTATATGTGTTTGAAATTATCTTCACAGAACATTATGTAATCCCCCGGACGCAAGAACACAGCAGATTCGTAATAGTGACATTATTGAGTGAGCGGTAGCATGCTCACGCAACACTGGGCGGATACATTTGGCGCGTCAACGTGGCCCGAAACTATTGTTTCAAGTGGTGGGACCGACGTGGATACAGCTGACGTTTCTAACAACGAAAGCAAATCTAAAAGAGAGGGAGCTCGAAATAACAGAATAAATTATCTATTAAAGCGGGGGGAAATTTTCGGAATCACCATAAAATAAAATCATTAAACGTTGCTTAAGGGAGTGGGAAAGGGATTTAGTTCTCTTATTAGCACTAAAATAATCAAGATCCGAATACACTTAATAGTTGTAGAAGGCTGTGGAATAGCGGGATTCCGTGGAAGAAAGATCGTATATTAAAAGGAAGCAAATTAAGCGCAAATAAAAAAATATATATACATCGTTAAAAGACGTATTTATATTCTTGCACAAAGGAAGTACTGTAACTGGGATCTTGTTAGGAGTTTCGTGTTTTACTTAAAAAAAAGAGAAGGGGGCTAAAGAAAGAGGTCAACATAGCATATATATATATAAGGATGCATATAACCATAGAATAGATATAGCCGCACATATAATCGATAGCTGCTGAATGGAAATGGAGGGAACAGAGGGACCTGGGATAGTATGAGCGATAGAAACCAAATTGGAGGAAGGACAGGAGCTGTGGGAATTTTGAAGGGCAAGGAGCATCTGAGGATAGGATAAGACAGTCAGTGGGACCCGCGGAGTAGTAGGTAGCGAGCCGTGGATTACTATAAATTATAAATCAGATAGTAAACAATGGAAGAAAACCCAGATGAAAGCATGTGGGAACAGATGGGGGAGAGTCCAATACAATTTAAAAAACAGGATACGGAGAATGAAGGGGATATTAAAACATTAATAAAGATGATGACGCAAATGATGGCCGAAATGAGGGAAGATAGAGAAGAGGGTAGAAGAGATAAGGAAGAGTTTAAAGAGGAGCTAAGGCAATTGCTCAGGGGAAAGGAAATGAAGTCAGAAGAGAACAAAGGGGAAGATAGTAGTTTAGCCAATGTTGAGGAAAAAATAGACCAGAATAGGATGGGGATGGACAAAACGAAAACAGATCTGAATGATCTAAAGGAAAGGGTAGAGATACTTATGGATAATGTAGAAAAAGGAAATAGGCATCAAGATGCGATGAAGGAAGCTATCAGGCAGACGGAGGAGGCATGTCATGAAATTAGACAACACCAGGAGAGTGGGGACAGAGAATCCAAAGGATTGAAGCAGACCAGGGACATGGGAATGTGGGTAGAAGGATGGAAGAGATGGAGAAGAGATGGGAAAGGCAGATGTCGCAACAGGACACAAGTCGTGTATGGGCGGAGAGACAGATGAAGATAGAAATATTTAGGGCAGGAGAAAATGAAAACCCAATGGACCACCTCGAAAGCATCAGGAATCTGTTTGGAGAACCAACGGTGAGAGAACCTGACCGAATAAATATTGCAAGCGGATACCTACAGGGCCCAGCGAGAGACTGGTGGAGGACGCTGGAATTTAAACCCCGGTCATATGAGGAATATAAGGAAGAAGTTTTGCGGTGTTTCTGGAACATAGCATGTCAAGAAGGGACTTATTTTAGGATCACCAGGGAGAAATATGGGGGAAGGCCCAGTGAGACGGCCACTCAGTTTTATTATAGGCAGGTGGCAAGCCTTCAACAATTGCCTGCATACCATATGATGGAGATGCAGATCATCTCGATAATAAGGCACAATATGCCAACCACCCTCAGACACATGATGCTGGGAAGGGATTGCAAAGGGATCCATGAAATGGGGGAAATGATAGCAAAATTTGAGCAAGAAGAGGGGATAGGAGGGCAGATAGAGAGGTCTAGTAATGAACAACCCAGAAAACGAGTACCACCGGACCGATACTAACCCATAGGATGGAGGGAAAATGAATTGACGACCGTGGATATCACAAAGACAAATGTTTAAAGGAACTCACATGGGAAATAGATGCCACGAACCGGGAATGACCTGTGACATGAATCGGCATATGATATTGGAAATGGAATTAATAATAAAAAAAAAAAAAGAAGAAAAAAAAAAGGGAAAGGGGGGATGACTAACACCAAGCCTTGGGTGTAACATATAAAACAAACAGGTCAACCGCTCACAAAGCAGCCTGTAGTGTATAGAGCCAATGTGTTGGTGGATCGACCTGGGAGTACCCTGCAAGACCAGGAGAAGGCTGGCACATGACGCTGGCCCAACCTAAGTGCGGAAAATCACGCAACACATTTCATTAGAGTTCTTGCCAGCTCACTTCCCAAAACTTCGTTATTGCTGGGCGGATCAGACTTTCCAAAATCTTAGATAGAGATCGATCGTATTCTGTATAGGGGACTTCAGAAAGGTCCATCCTCATACCTCCTGTCAGGGATGCATGAAACCCATTGGCCATTGTCATCAATCGTGGCAGACCCTAGATTACCAGATAGTTTTTTTTCTCCGTTAATAGTCGTTGTAAAAAGAAGTCTGACCGCAGAGCACCTGATCCAAATTTTAAGGGAAGGCGGAGCCGCAGACAAACAGCCCGGAAAAGCTGCCATAATGGGACCCGTATTGCATAAAAGAAAGGAGGATGTTGGGTCGGTTCACTGAATGCTGCAAAGAGGAAAAATGATTAAGGGGACTTTCAATGCAAGGGCACTGAAGAGGGCCGAATAACTTGGCTCCTTCTCAGAGCTAAAACCTGCAACCTCGGATTTTACTTTACACCGGGTGGGGAGATATGTAACGGAATAGCATTACATGGGATTTGAACCCAGGCATATGAGGTTATGTTAAACTATAATCAATTGACGAAATGAATGACAGGAACAAAACTTTTAAAAAAGCGGTCTTGCTTTAATAATAAACGAGAAACAGCCATTTCTAAAGCATGATCGCAGCTATATAAGAGTACCTGTCAAATTTATTGAAATAAATTTGTAAAAGAGTTTTTTTATTATTTTGTGTTTGTTTGTTAAGAATAAATCTATAATCATTAGTTGTAGGTTTTTTTTTTCATTTTTAATTAAATAAAGAGAGAGGAATGATTGAACACAAGTTTGACTTTTATTAAATCATTTAAATCATTTTGAACAAAAGGGGAAAATGAATAAATTAATTTGCAATATGTTCTGAAATTCCAAGCGATCTAAAATTATTTTAAATGGGGGTAATTAGTTAAATGTAAAATTAGAGAAATTGAAACAATAGGCAGGATATGTGCTGGTACGCCTAGATAAAATAAGCCAAATTTAGAAACAGAGGTGAGAAAAAGTGTACACTGCTATTGTACAACTCAGACTTCTGTCTCCAGCGAAACAATACCTGAAAAAATGGTCAAATTGAGCGAAATTCCAAGGTGGTGTAAACGATCCCAGAAATCACGGAATTGAGTTAACACTCGATGAACTTATAAGATGAAGGGACTCACAGGTGCATGGGAGTGATTGGGTGAGAAAAATTCAAGGTGTGAGGGCAGGAAGGAAGAGATCAAAAAGGCCGGACAGCACTTTTCAGATTATTATTGAATTAGACTATTATTGATTATTATTAGACGATTGAAATCTAACGGAGATGCGTTGCTGAACATAAAATTCATGGCTTGACCGCCGGACCTCCACGTCCAGCTCTGCTGATTGCCAATAGGATGCTCATAACACCGGAGAAACTTCACATAAGGACCACACATGCTTTTGAGACCTTGATAATTGCCGGAATGCTTCGTTAAAGAAGAAACCATCGCTCAGGATCCCATTACAGTCTTTCTACGTTTCACAGGTAGCTATCTTTGAATTGTCATATTCACTTATTCACCAAAATAAAATAACTTTAATAACCAGAACTATTAAAAAAAACATTAAGCTAAAATGATAAAGTTACTCTTGACCATTAATGAACGATTCGAGAATCTAACCAAATAAGTTTGCCTACAGATTAACATTCTTTAAAATATGTGTGAAGTCACCTTGAAATCTATATTTAATTATCTCGGCTTGCCAATCATATACCTGCATTAATTGTTAGTAAACAGATTAAATAAAACATTTATTTAACTAGTATTTTTTGTTATTAATTGCTTGGAATTTCAACATAAATTTATATAATAGGAATGAGTGCTAGAGCGATCAAATTTGTTTGTATATGAATGAATGCATTTGATATTTTTTGGTGTTGGGATTTTATTTTATTTATGCTTATGTTTGTTATGTTCTCTTAGATTAAATTAAGTTTGATTAAGTTATTCTGTGGGATATAGGGCAGGCCCTCATATAATAAGTAATTGATCGTGAGTGAAAGATCACAGATTCGATGTAATTTGAAGGGTAATATTGGCTGTGTTCCTTTCTTTCTTCCGACTGGAGTGATGCACGGGCATGTTTTGTGATATAGTTGAGTGAGCTTATGCACATACGTGGCGGACTCTTATAAAAGTTCTCCTGGCGCTTATTACTTGGATTCAATCCAAATTTACGTATAAAATAAATAAAGCATACGTGTATATGTGTTTGAAATTATCTTCACAGAACATTATGTAATCCCCCGGACGCAAGAACACAGCAGATTCGTAATAGTGACATTATTGAGAGAGCGGAAGCATGTGCGCGCAACACCGGGCGGATACAATATATATATATATATCACATCAGCACCAGTCAATGCTTAACATTAAGTAACAGAATACCAGCAATATGTGATCAAAGCAGCAGCACCCAAATAATAAATGGAAATTCACTTATTATCAGAATAAGATCTTAAATAGACCTTGGATGACAACAACGATTTAAATAAATTAAAATTTAAAGTACTTATAAGTTTTAAATAATCATTTCTAAATAAGATTCTGGCCTGTTTAATGAAATTTATTTAAAACCTCTAAGCAGTTTGAATTTTATTTTGTGCTGCTTTAATAACATATTGCTTATTTTCTATTGGTTAATGCCAAGCTTTAATTGGGGATCATGTGATAACTAACTAGCCATTGACATTTGTGTTATATTATAATATATACTAGATTATTGCCAGAGATACTGGAAAAATCAACATTGAGAAAGGTGTAAGACAAGGTGACTCCATATCTCCAAAACTCTTTACAGCAGTGCTGCAAGAAGTATTTTGTGGATTAAAATGGAAAACTAAAGGAGTGAAAGTAAATGGAGAGTATTTAAGTCATTTAGATTTCACAGATGATGTAGTTGTTTTCGCAAATAATGCTTCAGAGCTACAGGAAATGTTGCAGGAGTTAGCAGATGAAAGTAGAAAAGTAGGACTAAAGATAAATGTTAAAAAGACTAAAGTAATGTTTAATCGATTTGCTCAAAATATGAAAATAAAGATTGATTATGAAGAATTAGAAGAAGTTAACAGTTACAAATACCTTGGTCAGATTATTAATACAGATGGTGACATAATGGAGGAAATTAACCATAGAATTAAACTTGGTTGGAGTGCTTTTGGTAGAAATAACTTGATACTAAAAGGAAATATGCCTATGTGTTTGAAAAGGATGTTTTTTAACAAATGTGTTTTACCAGTTCTTACTTATGGATCGGAGACTTGGACACTTAATAGAAGAGCAATACAGAGATTTCAGACCACTCAAAGGAGTATGGAGAGATGTATGTTGAGAGTAACAAGAAGAGATTGAAAACACAATGTATGGGTAAGACAACAAACAAGTGTTAGTGACCTTATTGAAAAAATTAAAAGATTGAAATGGAGTTGGGCTGGACATATTGCTAGTAGAGATGATAATAGATGGACAATTGAAATTTTAGACTGGATTCCAAGAGATTGTAAAAGACCCAGAAAGAGACCACATGTGAGATGGATGCATGAAATAAGAAAATGTGCAGGGGTGTTGTGGAGAAGAGAAGCTAAAGATTGGAGAAGATGGATTATACTTGGAGAGACCTTCATCCTGCAGTGGATTGATAATGGTTGTTGATGATGATGATGATGATTGCCAGAGAAATAAACTTCTAACTTAAATATGCTATGATTTATTATTGCAATATCTTTCAATTGCAACGTTCAGACACAGTGATTAAAGATGAAATATTTTTCATTTATTTATAAGCTCCTATGTGACACTTGCTAAGACTTAAAGTAAAGTTCTTGTTCACAGACAGCGTGAAGCTTGAATTTTTCCCCTGATAAAAATTACAAACTACTACATTAAATTTTAGTATTTAATATCAATTTATAACAATTTATTACATTATTAATAGCATGTATACAAACTAAAAAAATTTATAAATAAATCCAAAGGCATACAGAAATGATAATAAAGATGTATAACATATGTTCAGTCTTTAGACTTGCTTTTATATATTCAGGAGCAAGTTCTCTATAATAGAAGCTTAAGGTATTATTTGTGACATTCAACATTAAGAGTTAAATGTCGATCCACTCACATGAAGCTTCTCTCCAAGAGTGTCTTCTTTTGTACCATTTGGTTGGCATAGTTCTTTTTTTCTGATTGGCTTATATTTCTGGTTCTACCAATAAAATAATTAATTCATTTATTGATGATACTTCTTTGACCAGATAATTTTACTTCTAATTGGTTCTATTGAACTTATTTGTAGTTTCTTGAATGATTATTTATGACTGAATATAGAACTCACAATCATCTAATTATCACCAATATCTCCTCTAGAGATTTAACTAATTACTATTTTTCTCTACTTAGAAAATAATCTTTGCTGATCTCATTTTACTTTTTTATTTATTATTTAAGTTTTCAAATCTTTAAAAAGCTAGATTTTAATTTAATGAGTATATATCTTTATACACACGTATACATCATCACTTCAATTAACTATTTATGTGTATGTATTTGAATATACAGCCACATACATAACACACACTTCTCTCAAGTTCAGAAAATTATTTTTTCTCTGGACTTAATATGAAGACATGAAAGTACTCCATATTTTTTCCCTTTTAACTCATTGAGGTAAATTTATCTCACCTTTACTTATTTCTTTTTTTTGATATGTGGGTAAACTGAATTTCCTGGTTAGTATCATCATTTATTGCTTTCTTGTTAGTATCAGTTTTCTTAAATGAAACAAGTATTTTGTCCTCCCTTTTGTCTTTACACAGTTGATTGATGCATTCATGCAATATCTTTCTCTCGCTAATATGCCCAGGCACCACTTGCTTTGATAGATGATGTATAGCTACCACCTGTAATCAAAATTTATTATGATTATATTTTTACTCACACTCTTTCATCAGGTGCAAACTTATAGGTACTCCCAGTCTGTTCTTTATGATCCTCTGTAGGTATGACTTTTGTTAATTTAGTAAATGGTTTTTGACCTAAATCTACTTTCTCCAGATTTAGCAGTTGAAGTTGAAAGCGATAAAGCATTGGGGTAAGGACTTCTTCCTGTATTTTTGTTTTATCCCTTTTGTTAATGAATACCTTGAAATTTTGAATATTTTTTTGCCAATATGTTACATTGAAAGTGATAAGGAGGTGTAAATGTTTTATCCCCCATTCTTCCATAGCCTTTTTAAACTGATTTGAAGCCCGTTCTGCTGTCTGAAACTAACAAATCAGGAAGATCATGGCACGAAACAATTTCACATAATTTATCAAGTGTCTTGTCCAATATTCAGCCCAACCTGAATATGCATCAATGACTATAAAGAGTGAATGTCAATTGATTGGCCACAGTAATTAGTGTAGATTCATTGACATGGCCTCTTCATTTTTGGCCATGCTTCAAACCTTGACAGTAATGGTTTAGTGCATGATTAACAGTTGTTTTTAAATATAATTTTTAATATCACCATTCACATTTGGCCATCAGACATAACTATGGTCTAATACCTTTGCTCTGATGATGCCTGGATAACATTCATGCAATAACTTCATTTTTTTCTACCTCTTACTGGAATTAATACATGATCACATATTAGAATGCATCCTTTGCAGACAGATATTCTCTCACAAGCATTTCATAGTATTTATGGAGGAAAATTGAATGATGATTCAGCTAACCTATATGAATTTGATTTATAACTCATTGATAGCCATTGTCCTAATATGTGCATGCAGCTACAATTTTGCTATTGAGGGTTTAACTCTTCAGCACATCAATATAATTAAATTTTCATTTGCTTTTGATAGGTCTTCATCTGTTGAGGCAGAATGTTAAGTCATCTTATCATGCAAGGGCTAAAATATTTGGGAACCTGTTTGTTTCCTAAAAATCCAAGTAAGACTTTATGATCAGTTATTACAGGAAATCTACATCTGTACAAGTATTGAAGAAATTTTCATAATGCCAAATAGTATCTCAAGAGCTTCCTTGAACTGCTGACTATAATTTTTCTCTGCCATGTATAAAGTGCACAAAGCACAGGCAATTGTTCATTGGCATGACTGTGGGGAATGATATATTATAGTTCCAATTCCAAATTCAGATGGGTCAGTCATAAGAGTAACATCCAACTTGCTATTATAATGAACTAGTAATTTTTTTAAAATTAGCAGTGACTTTGTACACAAAAATGCTTACTCTTACTTCAATTCCCATTTCCAGTTATTTTTAAGGTGAACATATAAGCGTCTGGATACATGGGATTTACCTTCCAAACACTTTCAAAATAATTTACAAGTCCTAGAAAAGTTTGTAATTGATTAACATTATTAAATCTTGGGCCTTCTACTATGGCTTTAGCCTTTTCTGTGGCAGGAGATGTGCCATTTTAACTTAATTTCATGAGCCTCTCATATACATTCTTGGGTGTTATGTTTTGGCCCAATTTTATTTAGTTTGAATCCTGAGTTCATTTTCTGTAATAAATGGTAAACAGAATGTTGTGAAAAATGTAATTACACTCTCAACTGGATTAAAGAGGATTTAAATTTTTGACTGAAAGAGGCTGAGGGCAGAAATGATCCCAAATGGAGTTCTGTTGCATTTAAATAACCTTACACGTATGGTTAATGTTAATATTTCTGTAGCTTTCTCAGTGACTGGTTTCTGGTGAAAATCAGCATTTAAATTTAATTTTGTGAACAATTTAGATTTCTGTAAAAATACTATTTTTTCTCTAGCATTGGGAACAGGTATACCTTTTTACTAATAGCTTTGTTTATTGATACCTGATAGTTGCTGCACAAATGAATTTGTCCATTGAGTTTAGTAATAAATTACTAATGGTATAGCCTGATCATATTTTTCTATGGGTTCTAACACTCCTCTCTTATCTAATTCATTTATCTCCTTTTTTCTCTCTCTTATCTAATTTATTTATCTTCTTCTTTACTCTTTCTTACTGAGTCAGTTTCTCTCTTTTATCTAATTCATTTATCTTCTTCTTTACTCTTTCTTACTGAGTCAATGGAATCTTGTTCAGTTTGCAAATTATGGGTATTGTCTAAGGGATTACCTTTTATAAAAGAGGAGTCAATTTGATTTTACCTAGTTTTCCAATAATCAACTTAGAAAATTTGTCTCTCATTCCCATTTTTATTTTAATCTCTTTATGAAGGTGAGTCATATTTCTTAAAGCAGTCATGTCTGATTAGTGGGTTAACTGGAGCATAAACTAAGTATAGAGCTAACTCAAATACTTTTCCCTGTATTGTAATCACAAGGGCTTTAATTTAATTTTAATCCCATTGCCAATTACATCCAGAGCTTTTAGTTCAGTTTTCGCTCCTGGTGGGGTTTTTGCACAATTTTCTGTTACATATAACCATTCCTGAGCTGTGATTATGGATAAGCCACTCCCATATTGGCTGGTCACACAATTTTAATTTTAGCATTATTTTGCTCTTTTGGACATTATACCTGAGTTATGATTATTGCTGTAATTATCAGGTCCATTTCCTTTATTAACTGTACACATTGTTTTGCTGTCATTTTTTCTTACAAATCTTGTAACATTACTTCAACAAAAAAAAATAGATTTTTTTCTGCAACCCTTATTATTTTAGAATTTCATTGATTCTCTCTTGCTCGGCTCACATGTTTTGCAAACATCAGTTTGCACATTACCATTTTCCATAAACTCAGCAAAATGAGATTGCTGGAGAACTGGTTCATAACTTTGTTATAATTTATATTGTTAGTAATATCTTAATCTTTTACTTTTTCATTTTTACTCTGGTAACAGTCATGGAAATGAAGTCTGTAAATATGTCCAGAGGGATGAGATTAAAATAATATAATAATCAATTCTTAATTTGATTTCATGTAAAATCTACAGGAGTATCAGGTTTGGAGAGCCTGTTTGCTATCTCTATCAGTTCTTTATTAGAAAAACATAATAGTGTTGCTATTTTAATCTTATCATCTTCAACCTTGTTAATAAAAAGATATTTTTCTAGAGTTGAATATACAGTGGCCAACTACTTGTTTTACTGATGTCAAACTCCCTGACAGATGATTGCATGTTAGAAGATCATTCTATGCTTCTAATTAAACCACTAAAACTCAAATTTAATTCAAGGTTCAAATCACAACTGCACCAATGGATATGTCTGTAGGTAAAATTCTTGCTCATCAGACAGCATGAAGTTTGAATTTTCCCCCTGATAAAAACCAAATTACTTTATTATTTAATATCACTCTATAACAATTGATTACATTATTAATAGCATATATACAAATTAACAAAATATATAAATGAACTCAATGGCATACAGAAATGATAAAAAAGATCTGTACAACCTGTTTCATCCCTAGACTTGCTTTTACAAGTTCAGAATGAAGTTCTTCACAACAGAAGCATAAGATACATAAGGTGACATCCAGTACTGAGAGTAAAAGTGTATCTGCACACATGAAACTTTTTTTCTGAAGAATGACTTCCTTTTTTACCATTTGGCTATCATAGATTAATTATAAAATTTCTGCTCTTCTGATTGGCTCATGTCTCTGATCTTACCAATAGGATAACTGATCCATTTATTCTTGATATATTCTTGATCAGAAAATTTTACTTCTAATTAGTTCTATTGAACTTATTTTTAAATTCTTGAGTGGTTATTTATGACTGACTCCAGAACTCATGATCATTTAATTATTATCAATATCTATATATAGTATGAAGGAATTTCATAATTTATCTCTAGACATTTAACTTATTTCTATTTCACTCTACTTACAAAATAATCTTTTCTGATCTCATTTTACTTTTTATTTATTATTTAAGTTTATTAGTCTTTAATAAGCTAGATTTTAATTTAATGAATATATATCTTTACACATATATATTGAAACAGAAACTGTTTCATGTTATTAAGATTTATTTTACCCCCCCCCCCTTAAAAGAAAGGCAGATGTATATAAAGAAGATGAGCCTTTTCAAAAAAAAAAAATAAAGCAAAAAGTTTAAAGTTAAAAGAAAATCATTATTTTCTATAATTGAGAAAAAAAAGATAAACCTTTATTATTGATTCTATAATTTTAAATTATGATATAAATACATCTCTAAGTATTTACTTAAAGCTAGCATTTATTAAAAATAGTACATTTTAATTTTTGAAATGATGTTGTTGTACAAAGTATAATATTTGCTCGAGGCAAAGTTATCAAATTGAAAAACATGTCTTAATCCTCATGATTCTTTATCTGTCCCACTAAAAGTAGTGGCCCAATCTTTAAGAAGAGAAAAGCACTCAGGCTTAAATGAAAGCTGTGTAACAAATCAGATATAGTGGGAATGCTGTTGAATCAATCCAGAGATCAGGGTATAAATAGTTGAGTTTGAAGTTCAGAGGATTTTTAAAAAAGATTTTAAAAGGAGTTAAAAAAGTAAGAGAAGTGAAAGAGTTAAAAAGTTAAATGTTTTTATCTAAGTGTTGCTTAACTGTTTAGTCAATCTTATTAAGATACCCTTTTCTTGGCATTGACTTTTTCAAGTTTCATTCTGAATGCTATGTAATTTTTTATAAAGTTTAACTGTATATTACTATGTTACTATGTTTAATAAATTTATTTTAAAACAGCAACTGTTTAGTTGAAAACTGGTTTTAGTCACCTTGGAATATAATATTTACAGCCACACTGCTAATGATGAAAAAAGAAAGTATTAATAAGGAAATCATAAGAATGCAAGGCTAATCATAATAGCATCCTCTCTTTGTCCACAGTCATGAACCTCCAAGACTCACCTGAGCAAACATCATAGAAAGTAAATAATGCCATTCAACTCAAATAAACTGACCTCCTTTTGAAATGCAGTCGTAACATGAAGTGAAGGAACAAACTGGATAAAATGAAGGTAACTTCATGAAATATTCAATACTTATATGTGTTTATAAAAAATGTCTTTCTTAAAATAAATTATGAATAATTATAGCTATGTGAAAATACATTTTATTGGTGATAAATTATAAACACATAAATGTCTTAAATATCTATAATCTAAAGGCATTTTTAATAAGGTAAATCATAAATGATTAACTTCTTATATGCAGATATATCTGAATTAGAATAAAATAAAAATGAATATTTATCACTATTTATATTGCTGATATACAAATAAGTATACCTGTAAGAATTAGAAATGCTGAGCTATTACATATAACTATAACTAACTAAATTATAATAACATGTTTATGACCCAGATAAAATTAGAAAATACACAAAATAAATGTATTTATACAAAATGAATGTATTTAGTAAATTTATACTATATTATGAATAAATTCAAACATTTAAATGTGAATTAGTACGTCAATAAAAGTTAATGGTTATATGCTTATAATGAACCACATATTTAAATAAGTTGAAAGATTAAGAAAATCAGTTTTTTTTAAAATTTTATTTATTATTTGAAAACTCTGAGAAAAGGAATATAAACACGGAATTAAAACATGTTATATATAACAATGCATCACTATTAAATGTACAATGATATATCTAGAGTTATTGATGCGCATTGGTTATATATATGTCTTATGAAATTGGAAATACCAAATAAATGCAATTGCAAGATGAATTGATATCTGGACAGATGGAAATACATACACTTATATTTTACCTGAATAACTAATGGATATAAATGTGAATTAATGACAAATCTGGATAAGAATATGTGAATACCAAATAAATGCATTTGCAAGATGAATTGATATCAGGACAGCTGAAAATACATACTCTTATATTTACCTGAATAACCAATGGATATAAATGTGCTTATATCGACTGATTCAAACCCTGAAATGGATAACCAATGAACCTAGGATAAATGTGCTTATATTATGGATTCAAACCTGGATTTGAATAACAATGAATAGAAATATATTTATTATGCTTTGACTCACCTAAAATTAACTGGAATAATAGAAATGCTCTTGTCTATAAAGAATATCTTCATACATGAGTTAATTTAAGCCATGTTACATGTGACAACTACCTAAAAGACTACAGATCAGAATTAAGTGAAACTCTGAATTAAATAGAATACTATCAGTTATCTTCATTATTATCTCTGTTGTCTTCATAAATTGCACTCCTCTCTGTGAATTAACTAAATAACTAAAGATGCAAATTGTTAAAGAACTTGCATTCTTTAATTCATATTGTACTATTATTGGATGTAAATGAATAAAATAATTAAACTTATGCGCATAAATGCACATTTATACTTGACTGGATTATGAATAGTCCACAAACCCAGAATTGCTTACATTACCTGTTTACTTACCTGTGATAAATTTACAGTTAATGAAGTACTATATGAGTTACAAATGCTTACATGCATATTGATTGTGTATGAATAAAATAATGAGACTTATGTGTATAAATACACATCCATACTTGACTGAATTATAGAAGCTTCACAAATCTGGAATTGCTCATCTTACCTATTTACCTACCTAAAAGGGATATACAGATATGGAACAAATAGTTGAAAATATTCATGCAGTAATGGTAGACATCTACTTGATAAAAGACCCTTTGAATTCTTCACACAAGATAAATTAAAATGAGCCTTCATTTGAAATAAAGGATGAACTTTATTGGAAGGACTTATCAATATCATTGTTAATAAAACTGTTGTTACTTAAAATTAATTTTAGTTGTTCAGTTCTATTTTTTTTTGCATCACTTGTTATTCATTGCATTTGTTCATGAGAATTTTGTGCCTCCTGAGCTATGTCTGGCATAACTAGACCTAGGTAAGTCAGGTTGTAGTGAGATGGAACTCTAGTGGTGCCGTTTGGGAAACCAAACACAGAAATTTCTAGGTGTTTCCAGTCTCTATGGTGCTACATCCTCTGATGAGCAGGAAATATTGTTGTAGGGGGGGTGACATCTGTATTGGGGAAAGCCAATCGATGGTTCCTTCCTACAATATGCTCATCAGGAACTTGTTACAACTGAGGTAATAAAGGGATTGTACAGGGGTCCAGTTACAATATATAAACCATCATTTTAATTAAAAAATGCTTATTTAACCATTTTATGTATAATTATTTGAATATATAACCACATACATAATACAATGCTTAAACAAATGTTATTACTAAATGGCCTTACTAAAATCAATTTAAAATCTGATTTACAAAATCAGAATTAATTCCTACTTATTTCATAGCATTAAAAGTAAGCAAAAAATAGAATGTAAATAAGATAAATTAAACAGTTCAAAATATCACCGTGCATTTAAGTTTGAAGTTTGTCTCTCTAATTACATTACACACACACACACACACACACACATATATATATATCAAAGAGTTTCAGTATTATTATCCATAAAAGAAAATTATACAATATTAAACAATTTTTTTCTATTGTGTAGAATCTTGGATTGACTTTTATATATATATGATAATACGCAAAATATTAGATTGAATAAATTTCATATTATACACTTTTATTTAACTTACTCTGCTTTTTTGTCCATCTGTCAATCTGAGAAATCTTGCAACTCAAGGTTTTATTCACTTCCCAAGTTCTGATCTAATTGAAACTTTGCACACATGCCGATTGTATATTTTTTTAAAGTTTGCAAATAATTTTGGCAAAAATATATAAAAAAATTTAAATATTCAACTGTATATAGAATTCAGTATTTATTACAGCATTGCCATTTAATGACATAAAATTGTATCTAAACTTTCTCTATTTGGAATTTCTAGAATTTTATAAAAATAAAAAGTAATGTGACTAATTTAAGCTGTTATCAGATTTGTTTTATGACAATATATATATAGTTTGCAAGTGAGTATAAAATATTATATATATTATATTTGTATTTATGACAATATATATATAGTTTGCAAGTGAGTATAAAATATTATTTTTATCATGTATAATAATTACTATGAAAATAACTTTTTCCTTAAAAATATGATACTGATAATAAATTGTATGTGTGTAATATATTCCAATAATTACCAAAGCAATGAAAAATGATATTTGAAGTGGTTGGAAAAATGTGGTACGATTAAAACTGCATCTTAAACTCATTATATTTTCCAATGTCTTCAATGCATGTTACCTTTAACTATTATCATTCATTATAAAATGAAAGTCTTATTGAATTTAATCCTGTTTCTTCAATTTATAACACTTCCCACATAATCTCCAAAAAACTTTTATCTCATTTATATATTCAAATATAACCTTTTCCAACATCTTTTAGAATCGTTTGAAATGTAGTTTTAAGATTTTCATTCTGAACTATTATTATCTTTTCTTTTTTAATTATAATAGATAACTATTTCTACTTTTTTTATATAGTATAAAGGGTATGCATTGATCATTTATTAAGTTCCCAAGTCTTAGACTAATATCTAATTTTCTTTAATCTCATAGGAATATTTTTTTAAATAATATTTGTAATAAAACGATTTCATTTTAATCAATTTCATCCATTCATTTTTTATCTACACTAATATTTTATACAAAACTACTAATTATAGTTTTTGAATAATTCTGTTTATTACTATCAATCTTTTATTTTATTTACAAAACCATTAAACAAATTTAATAGAATTTATTTGTAATCTTACTTTCTAGTTTTCATTGCAAATGGATTTTTGTTCTACCTGGGATTAAGTAAAAGTTCCAAAATCTATCATCATCAAAGCAATCAAGATCCAAAAGATTATTATTAAAATTATTAATCGCTCAATCTTTTTTTTATATATAAGATGTGATATGTTGGTCTATTTCCATCATTTACGAGTGAATGTTGAATGTACAGAAAATTTTAAACTTTCCAAATACAAACAACTTGTTAATAATAACACACAAATAGGCAATACAGGTTAGTTTATACAATACACAATACAGATTTCTTTATATATATATATATATATTAATAATTTATTTCTTTTATGAGTTTGTTTATATTATAAATGTATTTTGTATTTATGCAGTACTATATTTCAGAGTTTCCCAAGCTTTTATAAGTCAAGACCCATTTTCAAAAACAATAATTTTTCGAATCCATTCGTTTATATTACTTTTTTTTAAGAGGAAGAGGAATGATGAAAAAAAATTACATTTTTTTTTTCTCATGTGTCATAGCATCAGCTGGGAAGAGAATTCGCTAACCCGGAACAACTGCTTGTAAAGCAGCTGTCGCTGACCTCTCGACACTATTAACTTAAAGTAAGTATATATACATATTTCTTAATTATTAAATATTTAATGAGATATATATAATTTATGACTTTGTTTTTTTATATTTACACTTAAAATGATATTACATTTATTAATTAAATACATAATGAGGTGTATAAAACGAATGGGATTATTTCCATATTTACAGATGACATCCACATTGATATTTGTTACTTTCAGATGCAAATTGTTCGATAATTGCAGTTTTTTAAAGTCATTTTCAACGAAGTATCTTCGGACAAATTAATTAGTTCTTCGTCTGTCTTAAATTCCATTTTAATTGCATTAGGATCTCATTGCTATATGTTCAAAAGAAACAGTGACCAATGATATATATGTCTAGAATGGGCTCTATGTGCAGCAGTTGATTGTCTGCTACCACTAAGTATAAATTGCCATAATGTAAAATATTTTCATGTTTTAATATTTAGCGAAATCTACCTAAAATAACCTTGCTACCTATACTTTGGGAATTTTTGCTATATCCTATAATTTACTTGTCAAAAAAAAAAAAACAACCCTCAAAAATTAAATAATTAAATAAAAATTTATTGATGTAATTATTTGTCTTCCAACTCCATTCCCTTCCTCCTCCCCAAACTGTAAATGTTTTGTGGATGTCATTGTTTCTATTTATAGACTTTTGTACTTTTGTATCAATCTTGAAATATTGAAATATCATTTTCAAAATGATCATATCATTTGCAAAATCAATGTTTCCTTAGTTTCCATTTTAATTCATACATGTGAATGTTCATATTACACACACACACACACATATATATATATATAATATCAAATCACGTCAAACGTTTAGAAAATATCACTTATGTGAGTTCATATCTCAAAATAACTAGATCAAAAAAATTACCTCTTTAAACTATATTGCACACTGCAGAGATGTTAAATATTGAAACTCAACTGATTCAAAAGAGTGTAAAATTTAAATAAGCAATGATCTTTAAACTGCTTCTAAAAAAACATGTTTACTATGCTTACACAAACACAGAATATTCCAATATTTCAAGATTTAATATCTTTGCAGCATATAGTTCAAAACAGTAACTTTTTTTGAACTAGCTGTTTTGAGATGCAGACTCTAATACATTTATTTTCATAGAGAGCACAGCTGAAAATTTCTTAATGTTTGAGTGATTTGATTATTTTATTTCAAGTAACAGTATGCACTGGAATTATATTCCTAAATACATGTTTATATTGAGGTAATATGTCTAAGTAATGATATAAGAGAAAAAGTTGTGTAAAATAATATTCATATATATTACTTATAATAAATCTTTTCATATACACTTTAATGCAAAAAAAAAAAATCTTTATTTTTCTGACAGTTTTGACTGATAAAGACTGCTGGACAGTCGAAACTGTCAGGAAAATAAAGAATTTTTTTTTGCATTAAAGTATATATGAGAAGAATTATTATATGCAATATATAAATAAACATATGAAGAAATGCAAAGAAAGTAAAGGAGAAGAATAAGAGTATATACTTAAAATAATATTAACAATAAAATGTAAACATGATTTTTCATGTAAGATCAAATGTGATTCATTGATATTATTAGAAAGAAAAAAAAACAAATGAAATTAAGAGATTGCTATTCACAACCTTACAAGATTGTATGATTTTCAAATAAATATGATAAATTATAATAAAACGTTTAACATATAAAATTGTATATTTGAAAATATATCGATTATTGGCATAGTATAAGCAATTAAACTTGTTTTCAGTTAGTTTTTGTTTTTAGTAAGGAAAAAACACCTAAGATTGATATAAAAAAGAAAGAAGCAAAGAAACTATGATAATTTTTTTTCATACTTTATCAGACTATTATCAGAGAATCTCTTTCAATATTGTACAGATATAGTTAATGTATGTAATTCCTTCACTTAATTGTCAAACTTCAGAAGACATGGAAGAGTAAATCTACAATAGACCAAACCAAATGCTTTAAAAAGTGTATTTTCATTGCTTTGTAAAATTAAAACTTTTGACATTAACTAGAGTAAAATCTAAAAAAGTCATTCATAAACTTCACTCTTTTTGCACATGTATGTGTATTACTCAGGCTGCCATTTGATGACGACTTTTTATTTAGGTACTTACAACTGCAGATCACTTTCAAGTGAAAGAAGATTGCAAGAATTAGAAGAAGAACTGTCTTATATTAAATGGGACATTATTGGACTTTGTGAAGTTAGAAGAAAAGGTGAAGAAACAATTGATTTAAAAAGTGGACATATACTCTATTATAAAGGCACACATATTGGAAATACAAGTGGAGTAGGATTCATTATAAATAAAAAGTGGAAGAACAATATTGTGGAGATTGATGGTGTATCGGACAGAGTTGCAAGATTAGTTATACAACTTAATAGCAGATACCAAATGCAGATAATTCAGGTTTATGCCCCAACAAGTTCTCATAGTGATGAAGTAGTAGAAGATTTTTATATGGATGTACAAAAGGCTTTTGATCAGAGTAAACAACATTTTAAAATTGTTATGGGAGACTTTAATGCTAGAATTGGTAGACAAATGAAAGATGAAATTGCTGTAGGTAATTTTGGTTATGGTAATAGAAATGAGAGAGGACATAGACTTGTGGAGTTTGCAGAAAAAGAAAAACTTTATATTATGAATTCATTTTTTGAGAAAAATGTTAAAAGGAAATGGACATGGAAGCATCCAAATGAAGGTACAGCAGAATTGGATTATATTTTGACTAACAGGAAATACATATTTCAAGATTACAATGTTCTTTAATAAATTTAACACAGGAAGTGATCATCGATTAGTAAGGTGTAAGTTACGTGTTAATGTAAAACTAGAGAGACAAAAATTATTAAGAAAAACAATATTTACAGTTGATATTCCTAATCTTCAGAAACATTCTAATGAATTTAAATTAGAACTTACAAATAGGTTTCAAGTGTTAGTAGATTTTGAACATGATTCAGATTTGAATGAAATTAATATGAAAATAACTGATACACTTTTAAAAACTGCAACAAAGATAGCTGGTAGAAAAAAGCAGCAATTGACTAATAAAATTTCTACTGAGACTAGAGAATTTATGAAGAAAAGAAGAAATATGAAGATATACAAAAATGATGTATTAAAAAGAATTGAATATCTCGAATTTTGTAAAATGGTACGGAAAAGAGTTGAAAATGATATAAGAAAGTATAACTGTGAAATAGCAAGGAAAGCTGTAGAAGAAAATAAAAGTCTCAAGAATGTTAAACAACATTTTGGTATTGGTAGGAAATTTCTATCTGCAATAAGAAAAAAAGATGGAATTATTACTAAAAAGAGAGATGACATCATGAAATTGGTAGAAGATTTTTATCAAGAATTATATAGTAATAAAGAACAAGTACCTCCTATATCTATTACATCTTCCGAATTGCCCAGAATTTTAAATGAAGAAGTGAGACATGCAATTAAATGTATGAAGAAAGGAAAGGCTCCAGGAAATGATGGAATTATAATTGATATATTAAAAGAAGCAGGTGAAGAAATAGAAACAATTTTAGCAAAGTTATATACCAAATGTCTAAATGATAAAGATGTACCGGAAGATTGGAAGAATGCAGTAATAATATTAATATTTAAAAAAGGTGATAAAGAAGATATTAGAAATTACAGACCTATCAGCCTTTTATCAGTTTTATATAAAATTTTTACCAAGATAATTACAACTCGTCTACAGAGAACTTTGGATTTCCACCAACCAAGAGAACAAGCTGGATTTAAAAGTGGTTTTAGTACAATAGATCATATCCAGGTATTGAGGGAAGTCATAGAAAGGACAAATGAATATGAGTTGTCATTATGTTTTGGATTTGTAGATTATGAAAAAGCATTCGATTCTATACACATTTCTTCAGTGATTAAAGCATTGGATCATCAAGGTATAGATCCAGGATATTGTCATATTTTAAAGAATATTTATAAAAATGCAACAGCAACAATTAGATTACATAATGATACTGGAAAAATCAACATTGAGAAAGGTGTAAGACAAGGTGACTCAATATCTCCAAAACTTTTTACAGCAGTGCTGCAAGAAGTATTTTGTGGATTAAAATGGGAAACTAAAGGAGTGAAAGTAAATGGAGAGTTTTTAAGTCATTTAGATTTCGCAGATGATGTAGTTGTTTTTGCAAATAATGCTTCAGAGCTGCAGGAAATGTTGCAGGAGTTAGCAGATGAAAGTAGAAAAGTAGGACTAAAGATAAATGTTAAAAAGACTAAAGTAATGTTTAATCGATTTGCTCAAAATATGAAAATAAAGATTGATTATGAAGAATTAGAAGAAGTTAACAGTTACAAATACCTTGGTCAGATTATTAATACAGATGGAAACATAATGGAGGAAATTAATCATAGAATTAAACTTGGTTGGAGTGCTTTTGGTAGAAATAACTTGATACTAAAAGGAAATATGCCTATGTGTTTGAAAAGGATGGTTTTTAACAAATGTGTTTTACCAGTTCTTACTTATGGATCTGAGACTTGGACACTTAATAGAAGAGCAATACAGAGACTTCAGACCACTCAAAGGAGTATGGAGAGATGTATGTTGGGAGTAACAAGAAGAGATCGAAAATGCAATGTATGGGTAAGACAACAAACAGGTGTTAGTGACCTTATTGAAAAAATTAAAAGATTGAAATGGAGTTGGGCTGGACATATTTCTAGAAGAGATGATAATAGATGGACAATTGAAATTTTAAACTGGATTCCAAGAGATTGTAAAAGACCCAGAAAGAGACCACATGTGAGATGGATGGATGAAATAAGAAAATGTGCAGGAGTGTTGTGGAGAAGAGAAGCTAAAGATCGGAGAAGATGGATTAAACTTGGAGAGATCTTCATCCTGCAGTGGATTGATAATGGTTGATGATGATGATGTGTATTACTCAACTGATAAATACTTTCAGTAGCACACCATGTCATGGGATATCCATATTGCAAGTAAAAAATATTCAGACTACTATAATAAGCAATATATATCATGTGTAAAATCTTGTTATATCAGTGATCAAAAAGCATGTGCACAATTAATATGTATGTGTAAAGATAACTTATAAGCATTACGTACCATCATAATTCTATATGTATATCTGTGTATTACTAATGTCAATTACATACTCTAACAGGATGCATTCATATCAAAAGTTGTGGTATATATATAAATAAAAAAAGGGAAGAAGACACTAAAAAGAAATAAGAATTATTCATGCAACATATATCAATATGATAACTAATTAATAGTTGCTTGACAATAATTTTAATAAGTGTTTTTTAAGCTATTGGTATGTTTGCAATACAGATGTTTTTAAAATGTATAAAAACGGAAGTGCGTGTGTGCACTCACATCATATTGCTTCAACTATCTTATAATTTTTGAATATTTTTTTCAACAAAAACTATAAAAAAAATAGTAATCTCTAAAAAAATATTCATATTGTCATTTCTTGATTTTGATAGATTTTTTTTTAAAAAAGCTATTAGATGAAATGTTTCATTTTTGTTGTTATAATAACTTTTTTTTGGACCTTGTTTAAATAGAATAATAAATCAAATTTCAATTCTTACATATCTGAAATCTAAAAATTATGCTTGATCTATTTGATTATTCTAGAAGAAAGAGAAGAGACAATTTATTTAAAAAAAATAAATAAATAAATAAAAATTTAAAAATCCACTCATCCAAATTTTCATTCCAAATGCAATCATAAGTATTCAAAATTCATAAATATTTCTTCATCCATATATTTATTTTAGTGAATTTACAAAAGATATTTAACAAAAGTTTTTGAATTTCATACTATTATTTTGTGCTTATAATATAAACCTTAACAACGGTCATATAAATCTGATTAAAGCATTAGTAATTTATATTTTAAAATATTTGTTGTGAATTCAATAAATTACAACAAACTGTAAAAACCAAAGTATGAATGAAAAAATATTTATGAATTTACATTTTGTCTTTTGATAAAAACATTTTTAAAAGATGGCTTAAAAATTGTACAATTCTGAAGTAATATTCAAACTTCATGCTTTAAATCAGTCAATTTGTTAATGACTCTGTAGTCTAACTAACATGCTGTGCTGTGTTGAATAAAATAGAAATCTATGAAATAAACTCTCATGTAGATAGAAAATCTATTATTCGTGTTTAAAAAAGAAATGGTCAAAAATTTATACCATGTTAAAAAAAAATTCTTCTGAAGTCATTAACAGAAAAGCTTACACATAGAGCAAAATTAGGATAATAAAACATGTAAGAATGTAGTTCAGATAATTAAAAAAGTCTTCCTGTATTATCATTTACATTCTATATAATTCTGTATATATTTCTTCCTTCTTCTTCTTTGTTTATTCATATATAACAATATATCTTATAAGTTTTAATTGTTATAATATTTGAATTAATGTATATATAAGTTTTGGTTGTATTGTTATAATATTTGAATTTTTGTAGATCTGAAGAAGACTGTGCGGAACAATCAAAACTGTTATTATATTAATAAACATTATTTGCTTAAAGGTGTAAGAAGTTTGTGATTATTTAATAAGATATATAATTTGTTGACAAAATACGCATAACATTAAAAAAGGGCTTGTATTATCTATTCAAAATAAAATATCCAATTTCATTGTATACCAATATCAAATAAGAAAAGAGAAATGAGTGATATAAGTCAGTAGAGATTATGTTAGATATACTAGGAGTTGTATAATAGTAAAATTGTAATGCAAGTTTGTGAATTGATATTTAAATAATGCCATAATCTTAATAAAAGCATGAATATATAAAAATTAACTTATTGTAATAAATATTACAAAGGTAGCTGCTTGCACTAGAACCATTGAAGTCCAATGGATATTAAAAACCACTGACTAATGACTGATGTTTATATTCTATTCTATATTTAATGAGGACCCAGTCTGACTAGCATCATCTAGTGTAATTATAGTAAATAGTAAAACAATTATTTTTCACCATTGGGTAGTAGAGTAGGCATTGATGAATAGACCATTATATTTGGTATCAACATGGATAATCTTCTTTTTAGTCTTCCCATCATTGCTAACAAAAATTTATTCACTATGATTCAGAAAATTACATCTCACTATCATATTTAGTTTTCAGATGGTGAATCAGCTATTTAAAACTTTTAGTTTAACCACTTACCTTTTAAAGGATAACATGTATGCCTCTGCAGATTCACATTATTTTTAAAATATACCTGATGTTTCATACCCATCTAATATTCCTTAACACAGTAGCAGTTTAGTACAGTCTCTTAAACTATTTAAAATTATAAGGTTTATGAAACAGAATTCCATCAAACTTATAATGCTCCTTATAAAAGATTACATACTGCAATAATTTTTGCTTCTTCAATTAGGTAATTTAAATTTTGTACTGAGAAAAATCTTATTTTTAAGAATAAGTTTACCATAGTGGGAGTGTGTGTGTATGTGAGTATATCATGAATTAATTCTTTCTTTTATTTTTTCAATGGGATATGGTTGATTCCTTTTATATACTTCTCTCCAATTAGCTTTTAGCTTTTGGATTTTTCCTATTACTTCTGTTTGTGTTTTCTGTTAATTTTAACTTCCTCACAGTCTTGTGCCAGCACATTATTGCTTCCACCTCCTACTTTTTTATTACTTTATGTAAATGTTCCAGTTTTTGGTCTTGATTTTTTAATTTTGTTGAATTTCATGACATATGACATTCAACTTATTTTCTAATCATGATAATTTCCCCTTCAGTTTCTTTGAAATTTTTCTTAACTGATTATTCCTAATTTCCAAAGACATGTTCTCCATTTGGCTTTTGTTATTCCTAATTTCCAGAGACAGATGCCCTAATTGGTTTTTACCATCTCCAGTCATGACTCATTCTGACTTTTACTATCTCTAATTTCCAGAGACATATTCTCCATCTGACTGTTCAACAGTTTATCTAACATTCTTAATTTATTTATAACTGGTATTAATTCTGTGGATTTGTTTTCCCTCTGTTCAGGTTTCCCCCTGTGATATGAACTACTTTTGATTCTTTTTTATGTGCTTGCATTTTTGCTTTTAATTTGATAATCATATATATTGTCTATTATAGTTTTATTATATATGTTTTTCTAATTTCTTTTTAATCAATGTGCTCATCATTTGTTTCCACTCTCCAGTCTCTCCCCCCCCCCCATTTATTTGCCACATCTATGTGCTTTATTCTAGTCTTATATATATACACATCTCTTTTTTTCTAAAAAGCAATCTATTTGAATATAGTAATTATTTATATTCATATGTATATAATTCAAATTAGCCCAAATCCAAAAGTCAACCAGACTAGCCAAGAAATAAAATTAAAAACACAACTAATGGTTTCACTGCTACAAGCAGACTTCTCCAGTATAAAGAACTACAAAACAACACCATATTTATCTTAAACCTTACACCACAATTCTATTTACTTCCCATCCACCCTTAATATTAAAAGAACTTTAAATAAGTTAATTGCTTTAAAATAATAAATTTTCAATAGTAAAGATTCTTTAATTCTTTTAATTTCATTTTTCTCAAAGAAGACAACTTTAGCTTCATCAAAATTAACTTAAAAATTAATTAAAATTAAAAATAATTTAAAAGTTCTTTTAATATTAAGGGTAGATGGGAAGTAAATGGAATTGTGGGTAATGTTTAATATAAATATGGTGATGTTTTGTAGTTCTTTACACTTGAGAAGTCTGCTTGTAGCAGTGAAACCATTGGTTGTGTTTTTAATTTTATTTCTTGGCCACTCTGGTTGAGTTTTGGATTTGGGGTAATTTTAATTATTTATTGACTAGTTTAGCTTTATGCTTTTAATGTTTCATATATATATATATTTATTTGTGTATGTGGTCATAATACATATACACACAAACATTTAATAAATAATTGTAGGTAGATTACTGGAACAATAATACTTTTAACTTATTGAATTTATAAATATGCATAAAAATGTAGGATATATATATATTGAACCATCCTGGATATATTTAAAGTAGTCATTGTTATATAAATATATTAACAAAATGTGTTATTAGGATTTTATATATTGTTGATCATTTAAGATCATCAAGTGATGTTTATTTTAATTTTGAAGTTATTATAGATACACTAAAGTACAAAGTATTAATTTGCAATTTATTTTCTTTTTTTTTTTTTAAGCTAAATAAAATAAGTCATTTACTTCATTAAATTTAATATTTTACAATAAAATTACTCATGCATCTAAAAACATTCATTTTGATAGGTTTTATGGTAATGTTTTGTCTATTCACATATTTTAACACCATAGATTTAGGGAAATAACAAATCATATTTTCATATGTGTGTATAAATAATATATGTATACATATTTAGGTTATTATGTAAATTTAAAATCATATATATTTTAAAATGATATTGTTATAAAAGATATATAACAATATAAAATATAATAATCTTTTTGTTAAACAAATAAATGTATTTTACTTTAAAAAGAAAAAATGGTAAAATTATTATGTTATTGTCTTTATTTTGAAATGTTTTAAAATATTTTATTTTTAAAAAATTAAAAGAAGTTATTTTGTTTGGGATGCTGTTTGTATTCAGATGATCTCAATTTAAAATGCAGTAATCACTCAATAAAATTAAAAGAGACAAATCTGAGTTTACTGGTAGTTACTGTGTCTAAATAATGAAATAAATATTACATCTCTTAACAAAGGATATATAAACCTATGATCTAACTTAGGAAACCCTCTCATATATATTATTCACTTCATATATATTATTACATTTCTATAACGAATAAATATATATTTTTAAAAATGTGATATATATCTAAAAATGTTTTATTTAAACAATATGATGGAAAGCTAAAACAAGTAATTTGACATTTATTTTAAAAGGACCAATTTAATCTTTTGAGAAGTATCTAAACTAACAACCAAAATGAAATTTGTTTTAAGAGCATTCTAGAAGAAAAGTTATAAAATGCTGATAAAGTTTTAACCAGGTGAATTAATACATATGTCTGTCTATGTGTGTGTCAAAAAAACAATACTTTGCTAAGGATGATGATGATGATGATAATAATAATAATAATAATAATAATAATAATAATAATAATAATAATAATAATAATAATAATAATAATAATAATAATAATAATAATAATAATAATAATAATAATAATAATAATAATAATAATAATAATAATAATAATAATAATAATAATAATAATAATAATAATAATAATAATAATAATAATAATAATAATAATAATAATAATAATAATAATAATAATAATAATAATAGCTTGCCAAATGGATACATTTAATAAATAACCATTTAATTATTTTAAAAAATATAAATAATACTTATTATTCAACATTAATTATAATGAAAATTTTGTTATAAACTATTAAGGATTTATTTGTTAAATAAATTTCAGATATTTTATAAGAAACAAGCTCTTTAAAATTACTGTATTTTAAAATATCATTTCATGGATTTACTTTATGGAATTTTTGTGTGTGTACTTAATAAAACTTATTCAAAGATTGTGGAACTTTTTGAGTATAGATATTGATTAGTATGCAACCAAGTTGTACAATTATTGATATAATTGTTAGTTGTATTGTTATTTTAAAGGTCATTTTATGTATATATATACATGTGTGTTAATTAACCAAAAAAAAATATAATGACTAACTGTAAATTTAAATTAAAACAGTTATGATAGATTTTATTTAATGTATGTTTATTTATATTGTCTATTAGAGACAATAAATTAATGAAATTTTCTTTGTGGTTTAAAAACGTGTAATGTCTTAGTATCATCTTACAGTTCAGACAGCTTTTTATAATATTTTATAATATATTAAAAACATATTAATTACTGTTCATTGTTTATTTTGTAAGTAAAATTGTTTATTATTAAACTGAGTTAATAGTCTTATTTGAATTAGTAGACACATAAAGTAGTAATAATAATTAAAAGTCTCTTGCAATTGCAGACAGTTAAAGTTTAATCAGTTTAATGCTTTATTAGAATTTTGTAATTATTAAAAGTGAAATTAATGCTTTTAAAGATATCAACTAGTGGATGACTGAAGAGTTGGGGACTGGAGTAAGTTGAAGCCTGTCCATTAAAGTGTAAGGATTTTCTATCTTAATATAGACTGACCACTGATTATATATATGTATAAGAGATGGTAATCTGGCCAAATTGATGAGTTCTGGTTTAGCACAAAATACGTATATTGGTGATTATTTATCTTTTCTACACATGTGTGGTCATGTGTATCGGTAGTATGAGATAGTGTGGTTAGTGAAAAAAACTTGAAATTCTGAGTTCAAATCCCATACATTTATAATTATCAAACTTAAATAATTTTATTCATTCTTTAATAGTGATATGAATTTTAATACATAACACTAAAAAGTTATTTTATAAATTAATATCTTTATAGACTATTATTTAACACGTCTATTATAAATTTTTAAATATATTATTTATATCGTATATTATAATTTTAGCATCCAGTTGGGTTGATACTTAATTCATATATAAACATTATTAATAAATTTTAACTTCATTCAATGTATATTTTGGATCACATTATTAATAGAGTTTAAATAAAAACATTATTTAAATTTATTCCATTACTGACTTGGCTTGTTAAATTTAAGTAGTTCTATTAATTTCAGTTAGCCCATTTATATTATTACAAATTTAGTGTTGTACAATTTATACTATTTCATATTTTAGTGTTGTACAATTTATACTGTTTTATATTTTAGTTTTACCCAATTCATAGGGTATATAAATAAAAACATTCCCAATTGATCATTTATTCTGTTACAGATATTTGGCATCCAAAATTTGGGCATGTAAGAATAAAAAGTCTCACTTTTTCATTGTTTTCATATATATATAATTAAGATGGTGCTAATGAGCTCTAAACAAACCTTTTTTTATGATAACTGCTGATACAAGAGAAGACATTCAAATCATCTTTATCCAGGATTGTCCCTACCCCCAAACTGGTTTCGAGCTATGGCTCTCTTAAGTTAGGAGCTAGGATACCAGATTAAAAAAACCAATGCAATCTAAGCATTTATCTAATAGTTAACAGCCAAGAAAAATATATGAAACTTCTCTTGTAGTAGCATATACCATTAAAAAAAGGTTTGCTTAGAGCTTATTAGCACACTCTTAATTTTACTTATTTGAAATACATCTGACTTTCTATATTCTCTCTCTCTCTCTCTCTCTCTCTCTCTCCCCTCTCTCTCTCTCCCTATATATATATATATATATATATATATATATATATATATATATATATATATATATATATATTATAAATGTCATTGCTAAAGCTATTAATATATGGTATATCTGAACTTCATTCAATTCCATATGAGTTTTTAAGTTAGATAGCTGGATTTAATGACATAAAGATGTCTGAAAATTACATATTTTCTACTTAACAGTTATCCAGTAGATAAAGTGTTGGGCTTGATGTGGTGTTTTAAATCAAATGTTTGAATATCCTAGTATCTCCCTGAGAAATGCCAGAAGCATGAAACTGGTCTGGTGATAGGCATATTCTGAAAAGCTTGTTAAGAGCTATTGGTATGCTCATTATATAACATTTGTAATACAAGCTTATTAAATTAAGTCATGTGATATATAACAGGCAAAATATCAATTAAAAATTGAAATTGCTAAGTGAAATTACACCATCTAATAATAGTAATTGCCTAACCCACTTTTAAATAAAAATAGTAGTCCCTTTTACTTTAGTTTACCCTAGCTTTGTAAAAAAGTTGTAGATCAGCCATTACTACTTTATGTGTAAAAACTGGAAATGTCACAGCATCATAAATATTTTCTCCTGTAAAGAATTATATATAATAAATAGAAGATTTTCAAGCATTTTTAAATATAAAATATTAATAATTTTTACAGGATTTTTGATATATTTTTTTACATGGAAAAATTCCACTATAGATATTAATATTTACATTGAAAAGATTGATAAAATCTTCTAATTATGATCTGCAATTCTTTATGGGAGAGTTCTGTTTACTTATGAAAATATTTAGTAAGGTTTTAAAGCATATAAAAATATCTGATGTACTTCCCTTATATATATATATATATATATATATATATATATATATATATATATATACAGATGGATCTCTACCAATAGCCCACTCAAGCTTGTTTTACAAAAAATGCTAAGAGAGAATCGAAAATTCAATATCTCTTTCAAATTGCCTCCAACCTTTAAACCATGGTTTCAAGCTAATTGGCTTTCGTCAGTAAAGGGTAGGAGACCTAGAAACTAGATCTAAATCCCAACTCTACTGAAACAACACTTATGCAAACTATTCCTATAAGTTTAAAAACACGAAATTTTTTTAGATACGTAAATATCTTAAAATCCAGCTAAACAAACTATATAGCTATATGGGTCTGATATCAGTTCAGATTCACCACATAGTTAAAAGGTTCTGAAATCTATATCATTGCTAAAACCTTCAAAGGTACATTTATGATAAACAAAAACAAGTTTTATATATATGTTGTGACATTAAAATTAATTGGTCAGTTAAAACTTTGTTCCTAAATTACATCTTGTGAAGATTATTACTGAGAATATAAAATAACAATTAAGTAAAAGTGTACACTCTCAAAAAGTGTGTAACCAACAATAGACCCCTCTGCACAAGATGTTTCTGAGATACATTGCATTGAGAAATAAAATAACTAAGAAATTTAACAAAAATCTTACCTTCTTAGTGGGGAAACAAGTGCAGGGTTGCTAGATTTAATGAACACTTCAAATGTTAACTTATTGTCTGACAAACTCACAAGATCTCTACTTTCACTATTTTGATTAGGCCCTCATTTTGTCGGAGGAGGATGAAATAACCTCCAAATGGAACTAGTAGTGGATTGTGAGAATGCAGCATATTGATGTGCTAATAAAGATTCTATTATAAAAAACACAAAGTTATTTGATTATTGCCATGGTTCTCCATCTAATAGATGTTGGAATAAAAAGATTAAGAACTTTAACAAGTTTTTAACAAGGAATAAAATGGTATGACTTAAGGAAGATAAGGGAATCAATTTATGCTACTAAAAAGCCATCTATATCAAAAAGATTCAACTGAAAATTGGTCTTACTAAATTCAAGTGAATCAATGATTACAACCTTAAGATACAAAAAGACAAGTTTATAGCTACCATTTTGAAAAAAAAATGACACCAAAGCATTTGTCCATGTTGATTATGACACAATTACTCCACACATATTTGTGAATGTAAAACTCCACAAGCAAAACTTCCACTAAGACTTATGATTGACTTTGTTGGAGTATATTATAACTTCACAACCAAAATGGTCATAAATTGTAATATTATTAAAAATGTAAATATATAATTATGAGTTCAGAATGGCTTCTTTCAATGTGACTGAGTTCTGGGGTTCAGTCAATTGTGTATGGTCAAACAATATACATAAACTACTGAAGCATAATATGACTAGTGATAAGAGAACACAGTTTATCATGGACATGTTGTGTTGGATTAATGAGGGGTTGCACACCACATTTAAGGATGATTTTTTTATTATGATCACAAATTGTCCCATTTCCTTATCAAATAGTGGCATGATATATATATATATGCCTTGCAGCATATATTTATCAAATAGTGGCATGATATATATATATATGCCTTGCAGCAGATTTTATTAAGAATGAGATCATTTGGCCTTTCTTGAATACTGACAAAAACATGATAAACACAAGATATGTGATATGATATCTTTGTTTGTGTTTTCCATGCACTTATCCAGAAGTTGTTTGGCAGATTGAAACAATTCCCAAAAATTAAGTGAACTATGGAGAAAAAGGATAGTGGCCATTCTATCAAATTTTCTAGACTTGACATTGATAGGGCAAAATCAAACTATTGTTTATTCAATGATTGTGAAGCCTCTTAATGTCAGGGTTACTTGTGTCTGCAATATGGGGTCTCTTTCTGATATAAAATGGCAGGCTTTAAAGTTTTCTATCTATGAATAAAAAACTTTGTAAATTTGAAGAGATAGAAGAGATAATATAGAAAGTTTTGGATAGGATGTGATTAAGGTTGGCTACTCAAGAATCAAGCTTGACAAACAAATAAGGATATTGAATAATGCACATAATCTAATGATATACTTAATACTGAGTCATGGATGATTGTCATGCCATACAACCCTAACATATACTTAAAGATAATATCCATTTTGTGCATTGACTTTAATATTGGTTTTAGATGCCTACATTGGTTTTAGATGCCTTTTGTTTCTAAATAGATTTATCAACAATTTTAAGGATAGAATTAATTACAAAGACAAACCTTAGTTGGTTTTTATTCTGAACTGCAAGGTTGGCCATAGTTGATATTACAAAAAAACCTGTGCAAATCTAAAATCTAAAACAGCCCAGCTAAATCCAACAATGCCTATATCTCAGTATTTATTGACCATGAAAACAATGTAGGTCATTCTTTCACATTTACTGATGTTAAAATTATCTATCTTAAAAAATAATAATAATAAATGAAAAAAAAAGAAGCTTGGTATATTATCAGCTCCCCATACTCTATAATCATAACAGCCTATAGCATTCATCTTAGTAAACCCTGGTCATTTAATACAAAGATATAGCCTGAATCTTTTTATATGCACATATGCAAATTTATAATAATTAGTAGCCAGTTCAATTTACATTTTACACACAGATGGATATATTTGTAATTTTATTTCTTGGTCGTGCTTTGACAAACATATACATACCATATGGAAACTTTGGCTTAGCAAATAATAAAATTTTTAGACTTTAATTTATTACCGTATTTGAGTTTCAGTTTTTCCTACACACATATATAAATTGAAATGAAAATATCGATTCCAAATTTATTTCTAATAATTTGCAAATGGAGAGATAATTACTTAATTTTTAATATCAAATTTAAAAAGAGTAGAAGAACCAGCTAGAAGTTATTAAGTAAAGCTTTCATACCATTTAGTTGTTTTGCAAATATATATGTATATACCATATTTAAATATCGGATGTATACATTTACTTTACATTTTATTTTTTGTTTAAATAATATTTTTTTTTAATTATTTACCAATATAGTAACATTAAGTAGAACATAAAATGAGTCATATATATATATTGTAGCCCTTGGATTTGTCCAAGGCTCCATTTTTTTAAGTTAGCTATGAAAGAGAAGGTTCCATCCAAATTTTCCTCATAATATATATATATATTTTCTGTGTAATAAGAAAATTTTAGCCAAGACCAAGTTTAAACCCATATTTATAAGGGATTGCATATGTTTGACTAGTGAGCAATCTAAAAATTTATTGTTAATGTGTTTATAACCAGAGGATTATTTTATTTTTTAAGTTATGGGTTAAATTGATATTAAGAAAATATTAGAAAAAGCAAGATTTGCACATTTGTTGATAGGGAGGTGTGTGACTATTAAAAACTACATTAGGATAGTGATGCTGAATAGTCATTATTTTATGCTAGGTTATAAATAAATAATTCATGAAAGTAAATAAAAAAATAATAATAATATAGGTAGAATAGTTGTAATAAATAAAGATTAAGGCATTAAAAAAATCTCAATTTAAAGAAAAGTATATACCTGCAATGTGTGTGTGTGTGTGTGTATAATTTAATTGTAGATCTTGATGGTACAATTTACAATTAATAGTCATTTCTTACATGTTGTAAAGCAATTTTAAATAAAAAAATTTAAATCATTGTAATAAGTTAATATTAGCAGCCAAATTTAATTTAAAAAAGTCTGAGTTTGAAACAGCTGCAATATATATTTTGTTTCACTATTAAAGGGAAAAAGTAAGATTACTTCTGGCATGAGTTCAAGTGTTATATTACTCAGTTAATTATCATTCCTTAAAAGACACAGATCTTACCAAGGAATTTAAGTTGACCATTAATTTAGACCAGATGATGGTCAGTCTGGTCAGCCAAATAACAAAAATTAATTGGCAATTATAACTGTTAACTGTAAAATTAATTGTCTCTTTGAAATGGAATGTGTGGCTGATTTTTCTGAAAGAGCAAAAGGTTAAATTTAATTGAGAAGGGGGAACATGTCAATTAATTATAAAGATAATAAACACAGGTGCACGTCTCTATAAAAGCTGTGTTAAAAAAGGAAAGAAAAGGAAAAGGCTTTTATTTTAAACTGGCTTGTATTTTTAAGACTTATCTGTAGCAGTTTTCCTTCATTGACTTAAGAAAAACTGTGTTATAAAATTGAAAATCACTTTTATTGTTCTTTTGGTCTCTTCAGAATAATTTGGCTAATTTATAACAATGTATAGTGAGTAAATTTTAAGTGGGCACACACATCTTCAACCTCTAGAAGTCAGCTATTTAACAGATGGTGATGAAAATTTAAACCACAGAAGTTAAAATTTGAGTTTAATATTGTTTATATATATGCAAATAGTAAAATTTAAAACTCAAAAGTTTTAATGCATATGTAAGTCAATTTAAATCTACAAAATGAAATTAAAATCAGAAAAGGACAATCAAAAACAGACTGATATTGTGAAAAAGTTAAATGAAGGCTGTTTAACTGAAACCTGCAGAAAATTACAAAGTTTAAAGGTAATCTACCTAGAGTTGGAAATGAGGAATGCATTCAGCAAAATAAAAACTGTATATATGAGAGAAAAGGAACCAAACTCTATCAAAAAAACTTTTAACAACAAGGACTTATATGCTCTCATAAACCGGTCAAGGAAAAAAAAAAGAGAAGTAGAAATCAGGAGCGTGAAAGGACTGCTAAAGGACTTATATAAGTATAATTTATTATTATTATTATTATTATTCACTCTTTATGTGTGTAGGACATTTCATATATATATATAAACGAATTTCTTTCTTTGTAGTGTATCACATATATCGTCTATTTTAAAATTAATTCATGTAATAATTGCTATTATGATTATTTTGGGGGTAGGAATTGATTTCAGATGATTTTATATATGTTTATTTAAATGCTTTTGCTATTATGGTAATTTGGGGGGGGGGAGGTGAAATTTATATGCCTTATCTAAAATGCTTTACAAACAATTTTTTTTTCAATTTAAAAAAAAAACAATTAAGAGATATTATTATTAGCATCAGAAGTTATTATCAAATGCTTAGACTTATAAACGAATTGCTTCTCTATTGAGTATCATCATCATTTTTATTTTTATTGTTTTATAAAAGTGCATGGAAATGGTTTTGAAAATTTTGTGCACATTTCTTATTGCTTATTATTATTGTTATCATAGATTTAAGGCCAGAAACAAGCTGATTTATGCTTGGGAAATTTATGGGCTCATATTCCGATACACTACTTTGCAAGAATATTAAGATTGTGAAAATTTTACTTGCATAATTTGATGTTTCGACCTGTATGTGTGTGGATAGACAGAGATCTCCACAAACTCAGTGAAGTTTAACTCACTAAGATTTATGCTATATTCATAAAGTATTTGAACCCAGTGGAAGAGTTTTCCCACTTGAGTATTCTCTACACCATAAGAAGGTTTCTTATTTTGATGGCCAGAGGTACATGGTATACCTATGTTTTTATATGACTGATGATAAAAATTTTAGCACATCTCAATCTTAGTGAAAAGGTTCTCTCTTATTAGGGTCACTGCCTGCCTCATATTAATATTTGATATTCCTTACATGTGTATGAAAGGATAGCCATGATAAGCATTATTATAAGTATTGGATACCAGGTCGCAAACTCAGTTTAATGTCTGAATGAATGCAGATCACGTATGTGCAATTGGTGTATTTGAATATTGTTTTTGTAGATTTGATTTAGCATACGAGCCAAAAATAATTAAGTTAATAACTGTTAAGGGTTAAATAAAACTTACGAATGATTGGGCATGAGCAATGCATATATAAATTTATTTAATAAATATTTACATGGCCAGCTGAGAACCTTGCTCGAAAGGTAATATTGTTAAAATATTATTATATTATAAGAACATGAACATATAGAGAGTGCACTATGATGATGTTTGATCTTAATGCCAATCTATTTGCAATAACTTAGTCTCACTATTATTAAGATATCCCTGTTGTAAAGATTAGGGCCAAAGAATATTTAATCAGGATGATCGGATAAGATCAAGAAATTTGCGAGGGAATATCAACTTTAAATTTATTAAATAAAATTATTAAATTTAATTAGGGAAAAAATCGATTATGTATTTTCTAAAATATATCAGTAATAAAAGAGAAAGCATTGAACACAATAAGAATTGATATTTGCTATATTTAAGGCAAAAATAAAGTGTAGATATAATGTAATGTATATGGTTTTGTATTGATATTGAATTATAGTTTGTCAAATTAAATTTATTATTTGTTTTAAATAAAATTTGCATGTCTTCATGTTTTTGTGGGTTATTATTATCTAGATATTTCCAATCCAATCATATGTCAATATAATATTATTAATATTTGAATTATCATGTACGTAATTACTATTTAGTAAAACTATTTAAAAGGTTAATTTTAAATGCATAAAATTACTAAATAATTTAATATTATTAAAGTATAAATCACAAATGGAGATAGTATTGAGTGATAGTGAGTGCAGAGGGTGGGCATAAAATCCTTTCTCCATCCATTGTATTCAAACGTCTAGACGAATTTTATTTTATATAATTTTGTTATAATTGTAACTATATTTTATGATGTGTTTATAAAGATTTAATAAGCTTAAAATATTCCAGCTTTAATGTAAATTGATATTAAACTGCATTAAAGACAACCAAGATCACCTTGGAGGAGATCAAGAGAGGAGAGTTTATTACCAATAACCTACCGCAGCTTATTCGATTTCCATACCTAATTATTAAAAAAACCATGAGAAGAGATGATAATGAGAGGAAATGAGCTAGTAAAAGAAAATAAAAAAGTAAATTTTAATAGTTAAATAAATAATAGTGTAATAGACATATAGATGTGAAATTGATGGAGGAGTGGATCAGGAAGTGGAGATGAATATAGAACTTTATAATTAGAATAAAATTTAATTGTAGCTTTAATCAAAGTGAATGGGGAATGCGCTGAGAATAACCTGAAATTCTTAAAGATATTAATATGTCAATTTTCATGTGTTCTCAGTGTTCTCTAAATCGATTGTGTATTTAACCCATTCATGAAATATTATTACTAAGAGTATTGAATTAAGATTTAACCTGTATATTGTATTAGAGTTGCAATTTGGCACCCTGGCAATTAGGCTTATAGATGTTCTGTATCATCATCATCATCTCAGTAGGCCTCCAAAATAGTGTCAGCTGGGAATGATGAAGCATCCATCGATCCATTCTTAAAATGTTGTAATTGGCATGCAATTCATCTGCAAATGTGTAAATGCCATATAGTTGGAATATAGTATAATTAATCTGTAACATTGATGTGCGATCATTTAAATAAAATTCTCATTGGTTAGAGTAAAGTTATAATTACCTTAAACTATACAATAATATATATGATAGTAATAATAACAAGTCAGATGTCACATGACTTATATATAGCTTGCACTTACAAATATGTAAAATTAAGAGCGTGCTAATAGCTCTAAACAAGCTTTTTTTTATTTATGATAAATGCTACTACAAGAGAAGGCATTCAAATCATTTTTATCTTGGATTGTCCCCATCCCCAGACCGGTTTTGACCTATGGGTCTCTTCAGTGAGGAGTTGGGACATTAGATTTAAAAAAAAAACAACTCAAGCAAAGCATTTATCTAAAAGTTAATTGTTAGAAGATCTGAAACTTTTAGACACCTACATGTCTTTAAAGTCAGCTCTCCAACTGAAAAAATCATATGGGCCTAGTAGGCTTAGCCCTTTAATTTAGCTAAAGCCACAACAGCAAAATAATAATAGTAATAATAACAAGTCAGATGTCACATGACTTATATATAGCTTGCACTTACAAATATGTAAAATTAAGAGCATGCTATTAGCTGATATTTGTAAGCTCTTCTAATTGTTTTAGTTATATTTAAAATACAATAAAAATGACCGATTGAGAGATTGCAAAACACGTTTTATATTAATTCAATAAGTTTTGATAAAGTTGGCAAAATAAAGAATAACTTTTCTGCTTGTTTGAATTGATTTTTATTTGGTTACAATTGGCTTGTAATGCAGTCGCACGAAGGAGATTCAATTTAATTTATATGTATGAAATATATTAGTCTATACCTTACTTGAGAAATTATTGTATTAAATCTATACTTGGAAGTTATTTAATCTACACCTATTATATTGGAATATATATAATTGATGCATTGCATATTTAATTGATACCTAAGAAAGGCATCTGTCGTTAATTTATATATTTAAGAAATGTTCATCATCTTTCAAAAACCAATAATACAACTTTTGGATTTTCATTTAGTTAGAAATGACCTTTCTTTCTCTTGAAATTTTGTTAGTTAGAAATGGTGCCCAATGTGGGGCTTGACAAATAATGGGTGTTGGAGGTTAATTTAAAAGCTGCAGAATTGAAATTATAAATGCCAGCAACTGGTTATACCAAAAATGTATTTTAAAATTAAAAATGCTAGTGTGTAATTAGTTGATAAAAAAATTAATTTTGATGTCTATTTAAACTGATTATTGATGATGATTGGATTTCTAGATACCCAAAAACATTTGAGATGAGACGTTTAATCGGTATAGGAATTGCTAGGGTCAAGACCAATAGGGTGACCAAGCTAGAGGTAGTTAAGAAAATCGTGGTTGTTTGATGGAGGGGGGAAAAGTGTGTGTGCCTAATTTTCTCATTATTAATTTTATTATTAAGCACAAAATGTCGAGAACCAAAGAAGAGACAATGGACAAAGGCTCTGTGGTATTAGAAAGTGAAAATATAGTGTCTGAAGAGTTGAGCTCTGAAACGGCTCAAAAGGCACCAAAAATTACTGGCAGTCAGCAATTAGAAATAATATTGCAGGCGATGACTGGTCTAAATAAAGAAATAAAACAAGACTTTGCTAATATACGTGCAATGATAAAAAAATATTATACTAGTTTGGGGGCAATAATAAAGAAAAGCAATACTAGTCTAATAAATAAAGTGGATAGACAGACAAAAGAGATGAAAGAAAACTCCACTAGTCTAGGTGTAATAAGCAAAGAAAGTGATGCTGGTCTGGAAAGTAAAATAGATGAACAGACTAAAAAAACCAAGTTAAGTCAAGCTGGTCTAATTGATGAAATAAAGGATGAGCTGGTTAAACAAAGCACTGAGTGCTCTGAGTCCACACAGGAGTCAGAAACAGATATTGTAATGGAGCAAAACAATGCTTTGCTAGACTATAATTACAATAAGCAAAGTTATAGCTATAGTAATAAAAATAATAGTAAGGTTCTGATAGAATTTCAGAAAATAAAGTGTAAAATGAAAAACATTTCAGCAGAGTTAAATTCATTCATATGTAGAGATATTTTGATGGGGATAGACAATAAAATAAAATGTAGAATGAAAAGCATTTTTACTGACACACTTGGAAATAAAGATGGTTTAATGTTTAGGGATGGATATAGTAATGTGTGGGTCAATGGTACAATTCCCTGTAAAAGAAAAGAGGATTCTATAGAGGCTAATGCTGTGCAATTATTTGAATGCATTATAGCAGAGGGTTTAAATAAGAGGATTACATGTCAGATGAAAAGCTTTTATGAAATATTGTTGGTTGTATTGGTTAGTAACATTATGACTGTGTTATTCAACCACATGATCAATTGTAAAATGAAACACGGATTTGTTAGGTATCTGATAGTAGGTATCTGATTAACTGAAATAAGGAACTCAATGGCAAATGAAAAAAAAAGAGAGATGATTTCCTGTTCCAACTAAAATGTGAACAAAATAAAATGTAACTAAAAAGTGGTAATTGGAAATTTTGTGGTGTATTATATGTAAAAAAAATATATATAGTAGTTTGAATTCGGAAAATTTTACCCAAAGAAGGGAGGTATGTAGCCCTTGGATTTGTCCAAGGCTCCATTTTTTTAAGTTAGTTATGAAAGAGAAGGTTCCATCCAAATTTTCCTCATAATATTTTTTTTTCTGTGTAATAAGAAAATTTTAGCCAAGACTGAGTTTGAACCCATATTTATAAGGGATTGCATATGTTTGACTAGTGAGCAATCTAAAAATTTATTGTTAATGTGTTTATAACCAGAGGATTATTTTATTTTTTAAGTTATGGGTTAAATTGATATTAAGAAAATATTAGAAAATGCAAGATTTACACATTTGTTGATAGGGAGATGTGAGACTATTAAAAACTACATTAGGATAGTGATGATGAATAGTCATTATTTTATGCTAGGTTATAAATAAATAATTCATGAAAGTAAATAAAAAAATAATAATAATATAGGTAGAATAGTTGTAATAAATAAAGATTAAGGCATTAAAAAATCTCAATTTAAAGAAAAGTATATACCTGCGATGTGTGTGTGTGTATAATTTAATTGTAGATCTTGATGGTACAATTTACAATTAATAGTCATTTCTTACATGTTGTAAAGCAATTTTAAATAAAAAAATTTAAATCATTGTAATAAGTTAATATTACCAGCCAAATTTAATTTTAAAAAGTCTGAGTTTGAAACAGCTGTAACATATATTTTGTTTCACTATTAAAGGGAAAAAGTAAGATTACTTCTGGTATGAGTTCAAGTGTTATATTACTCAGTTAATTATCATTCCTTAAAAGACACAAATCTCACCAAGGAATTTAAGTGGACCATTAATTTAGACCAGATAATGGTCAGTCTGGACTGTAAAATACCAAAAATTAATTGGCAATTATAACTCTTAACTGTAAAATTAATTGTCTCTTTGAAATGGAATGTGTGCCTGATTTTTCTGAAAGAGCAAAAGGTTAAATTTAATTGAGAAGGAGGGAACATGTCAATTAATTATAAAGATAATAAACACAGGTGGATGTCTCTATAAAAGCTGTGAAAAAAAAGGAAAGAAAAGGAAAAGACCCTTATTTTAAACTGGCTTGTATTTTTAAGACTTATCTGTAGCAGTTTTCCTTCATTGACTTAAGAAAAACTGTGTTATAAAATTGAAAATCATTTTTATTGTTCTTTTGGTCTCTTCAGAATAATTTGGCTAAATATAGCAATGTATAGTGAGTAAATTTTAAGTGGGCACACACATCTTCAACCTCCAGAAGTCAGCTATTTAATAGATGGTGATGAAAATTTAAACCACAGAAGTTAAAATTTGAGTTTAATATCATTTATATATATATGCAAATAGTAAAATTTAAAACTCAAAAATTTTAATGCATATGTAAGTCAATTTAAATCTACAAAATGAAATTAAAATCAGAAAAGGACAATCAAAAACAGACTGATATTGTGAAAAAGTTAAATGAAGGCTGTTTAACTGAAACCTGCAGAAAATTACAAAGTTTAAAGGTAAATACCTAGAGTTGGAAATGAGGAATGCATTCAGCAAAATAAAAACTGTATATATGAGAGAAAAGGAACCAAACTCTATCAAAAGAACTTTTTACAACAAGGACTTATATGCTCTCGTAAACCGGTCAAGGAAAAAAAAAGAGAAGTAGAAATCAGGAGCCTGAAAGGACTGCTAAAGGACTTATATAAGTATAATTTATTATTATTATTATTATTATTATTCGCTCTTTATGTGTGTAGGACATTTCATATATATATATAAAACGAATTTCTTTCTTTGTAGTGTATCATATATATCGTCTATTTTAAAATTAATTCATGTAATAATTGCTATTATGATTATTTTGGGGGTAGAAATTGATTTCAGATGATTTTATATATGCTTATTTAAATGCTTTTGCTATTATGGTCATTTTGGGGGGAAGGTGAAATTTATATGCCTTATTTAAAATGCTTTACAAACAATTTTTTTTTTCAATTTAAAAAAAAAAGAAAACTATTAAGAGATATTATTATTAGCATCAGAAGTTATTATCAAATGCTTAGACTTATTAATGAATTGCTTGTCTATTGAGTATCATCATCATTTTTATTTTTATTGTTTTATAAAAGTGCATGGAAATAGTTTTGAGAATTTTGTGCACATTTCTTATTGCTTTTATTATTGTTATCATAGATTTAAGGCCAGAAACAAGCTGATTTATGCTTGGGAAATTTATGGGCTCATATTCCGGTACACTACTTTGCAAGAATATTAAGATTGTGAAAGTTTTACTTGTATAATTTGATGTTTCGACCTGTATGTGTGTGGATAGACAGAGATCTCCGAAAACTCAGTGAAGTTTAACTCACTAAGATTTATGCTATATTCATAAAGTATTTGAACCCAGTGGAAGAGTTTTCCCACTTGAGTATTCTCTACACTGTAAGAAGGTTTCTTATTTTGATGGCCAGAGGTATTTGGTATACCTATGTTTTTATATGACTAGCGATAAAAATCCTAGCATATCTCAACCTTAGTGAAAAGGTTCTCTCTTATTCAGGTCACTGCCTGCCTCATATTAATATTTGATATTCCTTACGTGTGTATGAGAGGATAGCCATGATAAGCATTATTATAAGTATTGGATACCAGGTCACAAACTCAATTTAATGTCTGAATGAATGCAGATCACGTATGTGCAATTGGTGTATTTGAATATTGTTTTTGTAGATTTGATTTAGCGTACGAGCCAAAAATAATTAAGTTAATAACTGTTAAGGGTTAAATAAAACTTATGAATGATTGGGCATGAGCAATGCGTATATAAATTTATTTAATAAATATTTACATGGCCAGCTGAGAACCTCGCTGGAAAGGTAATATTGTTAAAATATTATTATATTATAAGAACATGAATATATAGAGAGTGCACTATGATGATGTTTGATTTTAATGCCAATTTATTTGCAATAACTTAGTCTCACTATTATTAAGATATCTCTGTTGTAAAGATTAGGGCCAAAGAATATTTAATCAGGATGATGGGATAAGATCAAGAAATTTGTGAGAGAATATCAACTTTAAATTTATTAAATAAAATTATTAAATTTAATTAGGGAAAAAATCGATTATGTATTTTCTAAAATATATCAGTAATAAAAGAGAAAGCATTGAACACAATAAGAATTGGTATTTGCTATATTTAAGGCAAAAAGAAAGTGTAGATATAATGTAATGTATATGTTTTTGCATTGATATTGAATTATAGTTTGTCAAATAAAATTTGTTATTTGTTTTAAATAAAATTTGTGTGTCACCATGTTTTTGTGGGTTATTATTATCTAGATATTTCCAATCCAATCACAAGTCAATATAATATTATTAATATTTGAATTATCATGTATGTAATTAATATTTAATAAAACTATTTAAAAGGTTAATTTTAAATGCATAAAATTACCAAATAATTTAATATTGTTGAAGTATAAATCATGAATAGAGATAGTATTGAGTGATAGCGAGTGCAGAGGGTGGGCATAAAATCCTTTCTCCATCCGTTGTATTCAAACATCTCTAGACACATTTTATTTTATATAATTTTGTTATAATTGCGATTATATTTTATGATGTGTTTATAAAGATTTAATAAGCTTAAAATATTCCAGCTTTAATGTAAATTGATATTAAACTGCATTAAAGACAACCGAGATCACCTTGGAGGCAATCAAGAGAGGAGAGTTTATTACCAATAACCTACCGCAGCTTATTCGATTTCCACACCTAATTATTCGAAAAACCCTGAGAAGAGATCATAATGAGAGGAAATGAGCTAGTAAAAGAAAATAAAAGGGTAAATTTTAATAGTTAAATAAATAATAGTGTAATAGACATATAGATGTGAAATTGATGGAGGAGTGGATCAGGAAAGTGGAGATGAATATAGAACTTTATAATTAGAATAAAATTTAATTGTAGCTTTAATTAAAGTGAATGGGGAATGCGCTGAGAATAACCTGAAATTCTTAAAGATATTAATATGTCAATTTTAATGCATTCTCAGTGTTCTCTAAATCGATTGTGTATTTAACTTATTCATGAAATATTATTACTAAGAGTATCGAATTGAGATTTAAACTGTACATTGTATTAGAGTTGCAGTTTTGCACCCTGGCAATTAAGCTTATAGATGTTCTGTATCATCATCATCATCTCAGTAGGCCTCCAAAATAGTGTCAGCTGGGAATAATGAAGTATCCATCGATCCATTCTTAAAATGTTGTAATTGGCATGCAATTCATCTGCAAATGTGTAAATGCCATATAGTTGGAATATAGTATAATTAATCCATAACGTGGATGTGCGATCATTTAAATAAAATTCTCATTGGTTAGAGTAAAGTTATAATTACCTTAAAATATCCAATAATATATATGATATTTGTAAGCTCTCCTAATCGTTTTAGTTATATTTAAAATGCAATGCAAATGACCGATTGAGAGATTGCAAAATACGTTTTATATTAATTCAATAAGTTTTGATAAAGTTGGCAAAATAAAGAATAACTTTTCCGTTTGTTTGAATTGATTTTTATTTGGTTACAATTGGCTTGTAACGCGGTCACACGAAGGAGATTCTATTTAATTTATACGTATGAAATATATTAGTCTATACCTTACTTGAGAAATTATTGTATTAAATCTATACTTGGAAGTTGTTTAATCTATACCTATTATATTGGAATATATATAATTGATGCATTGCATATTTAATTGATACTTAAGAAAGGTATCTGTCATTAATTTATATATTTAAGAAATGTGCCAATAATACAACTTTTGGGTTTTCATTTAGTTAGAAATGACCTTCTTTCTTTCTCTTGAAATTTTGTTAGTTAGAATATATATATATATATTGTAACATAATTACGGGTCGATCAAAAAAACTCATATATAAATATTATCACTTAATAAACAAAAAGAATTGTAGCTTATTTTATTTTATATCAAAAATAAAATAATTATTAGACCCGAGTAGTGGCTATTAAACAAAAGATCAGACTGAGTTATTAATCATATTACTGGTGATTGGATTAAATGAAACATACTCCTGGATAGTAGCTATATAGCCATAAGGTCATAAATATTAAAATGATGAGTAGGAATAAATTAAACATATTTCTATAATTAGATTCCTCAAGATATCACAATATCAATAATTATAAACAAATTATTAATAACAACTATTATAACTCAGCTATATGGAAATCAAGTGAGGTGAGTACACTAGTAACTCAATAAAATATCTTCTCAGGTATACAGACAGTAGATTTTATCCACTTTCATTTCTTGATTGGATTTCAAGTGCATGTCTAAGTGAACAACAAGTGAATATGGTCTATCAGGGTGCCACTAAGTTATATTGATAACTTTTTCACATGTACCAGGTTTGAATCCCTTTGGTACCTTATTTCTTACAAAATGTATGATTTTGATTTTAGACCCATAGCACTGTATGCACTAATATTTAAATAACACCTAGGTAACATAAAAAACATCTTTAAACTAAAGTGAAATTCATTAGACCGAAATCATTTCTTAGATCTTAACATAACAAATGTGTTTCAATATTTTTTTATAAGTTTTACTAGCTCAGATTATATTATTAATTTAGGATGGCAATTCACTCATCCTTGCATGAAATAGATGATGGAATGGTGGTTATAATAATAATAATAAGAAATCAATATTTATTTATGGCCTTTAAACATTTAAACAGCTCATTAATAAAAACGTGATGATGACGATGATGATAATGATAACGATAATGGTTTCAACCACAGCTTTAGGACAAAGCCTAATCATAAACCTAATTTTTATAAAGAAATTCATAATTATTGCTTAATTTTAGTATATCTAATTGGAACTTATATAGCCAATATTCACCTTGATGATGAATGATCACACTTAATAAAGACTACTCTTAATGAAATATACATGCCTTGTTTAATAAAATAAACTAATATTTATTGCTGCATTTCTAACATATACATAAAAATTTCTATATTTTTGCTTGAAAATTGATATTAACAATAACAACAGTAATCATAATCGACTGTTTTAAAATCATAACATTAATTTAAAATGCTTCCCTCTTTCCCGTAAATGTATTTCAAATTGGATGTCACATTGACCATGATTTTCACTCAAGAAAATGTCTCAAAATAAATATATAAATAAATAAACACTCTTTTTTTTCTTTCTCTCTTTTCTCTTTCACACACATAACTTTATAAATCTAACATGTGAAGTAGAATGATAAAAAATAAATGTTAGTAGAAGTGAAAGAGCAAGTTTTAGAAACAAGTTTTAAATTATTTTCTCCCCCTAAACAAAATCTAATATTTTTAATACCGCCTATTTTTTTCTTTACATTCACACACAATTACATATATGCAACAAGTATTATATTATTATGTATGTGTGTGTTTTATCCCCATAATAACAAAAATATTATTTAAAACAAAATAATAATAATAAAAAAATGTGTTACATATCAACAACATTTCATAACTTTAAGTTAAAAGACAATCATATGTTTATCATTATTAAGAAATTCTGGTTTCAATGGATCTTGGTTGTCTTAAAAGTTCTTTAAACAAAAATATACCACTCTGTTGCTAAAATTTTACTAAGTCTCTGATATCATAAAGAAAATATATAAAAGAAAAACTTATATTACCAGTTATATTCTTTGTAGCGACTTCCAATAATTCAAATTTCTCTTGTTCAATGTCTATATTTTGCAGCTACCATTTTTCTTTGGAACAATCTCTTTCTTGAGGTGTATAATTATTTAATGATGATGATTCTATTGAGGTTATTTGCTTTAGTGGACAATTTGGAAATCATTATATTAACTTTTCTTCTCTTCCTGTCAAGCATGATTCTTTTAGTGGGTGAAGTATAGCAGTTGTTTTCACATTTATAATTTTGCTTGAATTTAAACTCAGTTACTGGAACAATTAATTGGACTTGATGATTTAATATTTATCAGTAGATTACTCTTTTTTTTTTTGATTGCCTCCAAATGCAGGTGAATGTTTTCTTCTTTCTATTTAAAAACATCTTATTTCTCTTGGTCAGTTGAAAGGTGTAGAATATTATTTTTCAGACAAGACATCTTTTCTTTCCTATATGATATGCAGGTTCCAAGGTGGCCTGAAAAAAGCCCCATGATGAGACATATTTTTTTTTCTAGCCCGACATCCTTATATTTTTAACCTTCAAAATGTTATATTAAAAAAATGATTTAAAAAAGGATATCGGGTAGAATTAAAAATTCTTGTCTTTTTTTCTACTTTCAATATTTTAAAAGTCTCTATACTATCAACTGATTTTCCAGACTGCTTTTATATCCAATTTTTATTTTTATTTTTGACCAATTCGTTTTTAGCTGGAGAGTGCAATCTTTTTTAGGAACATTAAAAAAAAGATCACACACCTGTTTTCCAGACAAACTTTTGTCTTGATGGAAAAAATAGTCTTAATCCTTTTTTTTACACCTATATAACATCTCAAATTTGAGCTTCTTTCTTTTGATCTTAAGATGAGACATTTTTAAAATTAGACTTCTCACATCGTCTCTAAGTTTTTTAACAGAAAAACAACCCTTATAATACAAAAGAAATTGTTGAGTAAGAAAAAAAAATATAACAGATTTTCTTCTTTTTCTCTCAATATTTAATAAATATAGATATATTTATGTGGTGTAACATACACACTCCATCATCCAAATCATGTATAAAATGAAATTAAATAATCTAATTGCTAGCTGAGTAATTCTAACCTTAATATTAAAAATCAAATCCCTAGCTTTTAATTCCAACTTACAATTATAGAAAAGTAAAATAGAAGTATAGAATAAGATATTAAAATTTAGCAAGTGTAGGTTAGTTTTAAAGAAAGTTAATATGTGTAATTTAAAAGGGACTAACTAAATAGCTTTTATAACACCCACTGCCTATACATATATGTTGTAACTTTTTTTTAACAAAAAAAAATTAACTATTAAATGTGTGTACCACTATTTTTGACTTTTTATCAACACACAAACAATTAAAGTATATAACTGTTGGCCCCCTCTCTCTCTGTCTTAAACTTTTAGAACTTGATCTTGTAGGGTTTAAACTTGGATGCCATACAGCTTCATTTACTATATAAAAATGTGATGATGATTTTTGTTCCACATTTTCTTTCATGCACATTACTACAAATTTAGCTAATGACTAAATTGTAATGGCACAACATATATACATTAAAAAAAAATTAACGTGATCATTTGAAACATATGTAATAGGCTTCCATTTTTAATCATTAGTTTTCTACTCCTTTATTATAGTATATTTCATTATAAGGTAACAGTGCAATAAATTTGTTTAATATTATAACAAACTATACTATGAGTAAACACAAACCCTCTTAGCCATTAGACTTGCCCAACATAATTATCTGTATAACCACGCTAGGAAAAACATTTTGTATATTATTTTCTTTTCCTAGATCATGAGTTTCTGTGTAGTCATAGCTCTGATCTTTCCACAGCCAATACTGTTTGTTCAGAGAGCAACGATTGAAAGAGAAAGATTAAGAAGGGTTTGTCAATTGCCAAAGATATCCATGTCATCAATAAAAAAGACTCCAGCATCCTTCTTTCTAAAAAATGGCACTTATAACCACCTCACTTCTCATTAGTATGCAAATTAACTTTTAATATCAATCCAATTTATTATTCAACACCTACATTCTCCATCCCCTTTTATTATGCTATGATTATAATACTATCTGGTACTGAAAGTACTTAGCTTCAAATAAATTTTTCATACCTCAAACCCATACCTCTATAGTCATCAAATGTTTTAATATTTGCTTATTCATTAAATCAACTCATTTGTAAATGTTTCAATATTTTGCAATTTATCATGTTCATAATGAGATCATTTCTGATTGTGAAATAAAAAATATATAAGGCTTGCCATGTAATGTATAACTGGTACTTTTGATTTAAAATGTATACAATCTTTTTCTTGCAATGATTTGATTATCAATTTATAACTTAATAAATCATCATCTCTTGTAACATACAAGTTAAGATATTTAATAGATTTATCTTGTTCTTTTTCAACCATTCATTTCAAACTTTTTAATTAACTTCTTTAATTGATCCAAAAGAAAATTTATACTATCTTCATGTTCACAAACAAACACTTCATCAACATGTCTTTTGTAATTAACATATCTTTTGTAAATTTTAATAACTTTAAAATTACGAATATTTTAAAGACATTAAAATTTATAAAAGACATGATTGTGTTTTTATTTGGTGAAAAAAGAAATAATATCAATGATAAAAATATAATGAGGAATATGATAATAATAAAAAAGGAGATTTATAGGTTTAGTTCAGAATAGATGTGAAAAGTAGAAAATGGTAACAAAAAAATGTAGAAGTGTAATATTAAAACTTTAAAAAGTATAAAAAGTATACATACACACATATATATATACCCAATAAAGTGAATGAGAGTATTTCAACATTATGCATCAGTTCATTGTAAAAATAAGATCTAAGATTTATAATTGTCAAATTTTGATTTGTAAACAATGACAATGTAAGGTTGGCAGAAATCATGAGCAAATCCTAAATATCACTAACCATAAATATTAAAATAAAGTAAAATTTATTTAGTATAAATAAAGGTAAACCACTGAACATCACATGATTACCAACCATTATGTTTATGAATGATTTTTACACTGGGACAAAAACCCCTATACAGTACATTCAGTGGAAGCCTGAATACTCATCCAATATATCCAGATTAGTTTTTAACCTGTGGCTTTCATCAGTGAGGAGCCTTGAATCTGAGAGCCCTGCACCTTGACTTTAGGATTTAATGTAATGCTCCTGTAGCCATCTTGCCCTTTTTAGTTAACTATAAAGCTTTGAATCCAAAATGAAAATATAATTATGTTCTCAATTCAAGCTTATTTGCTTGTATAGCCATATAGATCTGAACTTAGTTCAGTGTTTACACAGTTTTATATCTTTGATTCTTTAATAACCATAGTCACCATAATCCTATTGGACGGGATTGATATTAAACCTCTAAACATTACATGGCCACCATTCTTTAAAGATACCAACATGTATAAATGCTGAACTGACTTCATATCTATATGACAATACAGCAAATGAACTTGAAAACATTATTGTGTTTTCATTTTGAATCAAAGCTTTATAGTTAACTAAAAAGCAAAAGATGGCTGCTGGAGGATTGCATTAGATCCTAAGGTCTAGGTACAGTGCTCTCAGATTTAGTGCTTCTCATTGGAAGAAATCCACAAGCTAGTAAGTAGTCTGTGGATATTGGATGATTAGGCACTAGATAGGGATTTTATGCACAAAATTTCTTTCATCCATTGATTACTCTGGCTTGCACTGAGTGGTGCTATTGCATGGAGAGTTTTGCCTCTGTGCATAAATAAAGTTTAAGCATATTTTTATTAGTGGTTAGTGAATAGGTTTTCACATAAAGAAAGTTATTTTGAAATTAGTTCTGTGAGTCTTTTATTGTCATAATTTGCAATTCAGAATTAAATTTTATAGATATTTAAATGCAACAGCTTACACCTATTTTTACAACAATCCATCAGAAATTGCTTGAGTGCTTATGTTTGTAATATTATAAAGTACTGTATAGCATTTATATATAATTTATGTGTATGTGTTCAAATATATATTTCAGATTTACATTTGCTAGTTATTAATATTATTAGCATTATACTTTCATTAAATCTCACTAGTGATCACTTAAATAGTAGAGATCATTCAAGAATGTTACAGAGATTATGATTGGACATATCTAGTCTAACTAGTAATACATTGCTAGTATTAATAGTAAGTAAATGTGCACAAATGAATCTGATCATTATTTGTTTAAATTTTTTACCTGTGAAAATTCTGCTTTAATATTTGTAATTGAACACAGTATTTTTCTAACATTTTATATAATTTTCAATTTTAACCAATAAACCAAACACTGTTAATATATTTTTGCAGCATTCCTATATCTACTAGGTTGCTATGCTAATGCAAAATTTCATTTGCATTATTGATGATATATATGATAAACAGAACAAGTTATAAATTTCATAACTTGCTCTTAGCTTGCATTTTATGGTCACTAGATGGAGCTTTACCAATAGCTCCTTACAAGCTTTGTTTGTATCCCTCTCAGCATTTATGTAAACAAAGCTTGTAAAGAGCTATTGGTAAAGCTCCATCTAGTGATCATATATTTATATAAATTAGCAGATATAGCTCCATCTAGTGATCATATATTTATATAAATTAGCAGATATAGCAAGTTCCCAAACAAAGTTAAAATCTATTACATCTCAAATGTAAACTCAGTCTTATTTATATATGGATTAATCTAACTTTTATTGGAGAATTCATTTCTTATCATTTTTAATGCCTATGCAATTAAAGAATTTTAAATCACATATTTATAATATAAGTGAATACAGCATTTTCCAATTCTGAAGACAAAATGAATCTTTGTGTGATTGAAACTTTGTTTTTTCTAATAAATATTTACATTAATGACAAACCAAAATAAATCATGGTCTTTATTGCCAGAAGACTGTAAAATCACTAACCAAGACAGAAGTGGGTGGTTGAAGGGTACTAAGAATATCATTGTTGCAGATCCAGGCTGCCATTTGATGACATTTAATGAGGTATGTACAATTTCAGATCATTTTCAAATGAAGGAAGATTGCAAATATTGAAAAAAAAACCATCTCATATTACACAAGACCTTATTGGACTTTGTGAAGTTAGAAAAAAAGGCTAAGAGATAATTGATTTAAAAAGTGGATATGTACTGCACCACAAAGGCACTAACATTGGAAGTACAAATGAAGTAGAATTCATTACAAATAAAATTTGGAAGAACAACATTGTGGAAATTGATAGTGTCAGACAAAGTGGCAAGATTAATTATTTACTTTAATAGAAGATATCAAATGCATATAATAAGGATTATGCCCAACAAGTTCTCATTGTGATTACAAAGTAGAGAATTTTTATATGGATATACAAAATGCTTTTAGTCAGCTAAAACAACATTTTAAAATTGACATGGGAGACTTTAATGCTAGAATTAGTAAACAATTCAAAGATAAAAATACTGTAGATAAATTTGAAGAGATCATAGACTTGCTGGGTTTGCAGAAAGAAAAATCTTTATATTATGAATTCTTTTTTTGAAAAAAATGTTGAACAAAAATGGACCTGGAAGCATCCAAATGAAGATAGAGCAGAATTGGATTATGTTTTGACTAACATAAAGTGTGTATTTTAAAATTGTAATGTTTTTAATAAATTTAACATAGGAAGAGATTATCAATTAGTCCAATGTAATATACATGTTAATGCAAAATTAAAAAGACAAAAATTATTAACAAAAAACAATATTTACAGTTGATATTCTTAATTTTCAGCAATATTCCAATGAATTTAAATTAGAACTTGCAAAGTGTTTTTCAAATATTAATAGATTTTGAACATAATTCAAATTTGAATGAAAGCAATATTTACTAAGACAATAACCCTTAAATCATGTGCACTTAAAAATAGGAAGATAACTGATACATCTTTAAGAATTAAAACAAAGATAACTGGTTCAAAAAAGTAGCAATTGGCCAGTAAAATTTCTACTGGGAGAAAGACAATTTATAAAAAGAAGGGATGTGAAAAATCATAAAAATCATGCATTAAAAATGATTGGCTATCTTAAATTTTGTAAAATGATGTGAAAACGAATTGATAATGATATAACAAAGTATAATTGTAAATTAGAAAGAAAAGTTATAGAAAAGAATGAAAGTTTTAAAAGTGTAAAATAATATCTTGGTATGGATAGGAAACTTATTTCTGCAATAAGGAAAAAAAGGTGGTACTATTGCTAAAAAGAGTGGTGACATTATGAAATGCATAGAACAGTTCTATCAAGAATTATATAGCTATAAAGAACATGAAAAAATATTTTCTATAACTACTGCATCTTCTGAATTGCCCAGGATTATAAATGAAGAAATGAGACATGCAAATAAATTTATAAAGAAGGGAAAAGCTTCAAATAATGATGGAATTATAATTGATTTCTTAAAAGAAGCAAATGAAGAAATAGAAAAAAACTGGCAAACCTATATAACAAATGTCTAAATGATAAAGACATGCCACATGATTTGAAGAATGCAGTATTAATATTTAAAAATTAGATAAAGAAGATATCAGAAATTATAGACCTATCAATTTTTATCAGTTCTATGATTACAACTCATCTACAGCAAACTTTGGATTTTAATCAAGCAAAAGAAAACAAGCCAGATTTAAAGGTGCTTTTAATGAATCATATCCAAGTATTGAGAACAATTATGGAAAGATTCCAATAAACATGAATTTCCATTATGCTTTGGATTTGTAGATTATAAAATGGCATTTGATTTTATAAGCATTTCTTCAATAATTAAAGCATTGATATCATCAAGATATAGAACCAGGATATTGTCATATTCTGAAGAATATTTATAAAAATTCAACAAAAATAATTACATTATGAAATGATATTAAAAAGATTAAGATTGAGAAGGGTGTATGACAGAATAATTCCATATCTCCAAAATTTTTACAGCAGTTTTGCAAGAAGTATTTTGTGGATTAAAATGGAAAACTAAAAGAATAAAAGTAATTGGAGAATATTCAAGTCAACTAGATTTTGCAGATGATGTAGTTGTTGTTGCAAATTATGCTTTAGAGATTCAAAAAATGTTACAAGAGTTATCAGATGAATTTAAGAAAATAGGATTAAAAGGAAATAGTAAAAATACTAATGTTTTCAATGGATTTTCTCTAATTAAGAAAATAAAGATTGATAGCAATGAGTTAGAAGAAGTTAACAACTACAAATATTTTGGTCAGATTATTACTACAGATGAAAACAATAATGGATGAAATTAATTATGGTTGGAGTGCTTTTAGTAGAAATCACTTAATATTAAAAGTAAATATGCCTATTCATATGAAAAAGGGTTTTAATATAATAAATGTTAGCAGTTATTTATGGATCTGAGATTTGGGCACTTAACAGAAAATAATGCAGAGATTTCAAACCTTGCAACAAAGTATGAAGATATGTACATTAGGAGTTACAAGAAGATCTTGAAAATTAAATGCATGGGTGAGAGAACAAATAGACGTTACTAATGTCATTGGAGGAATTAAAAGACAAGTGGAATTGGGCTGGACATATTGCTAGAAGAGATGATAATATATGATTAGTTGGAATTTTAAACTGGATTATAATAGATTGTAAAAGATCTAGAAAGAGATCATAAGTGAGAAAAATAGATGAAATAAGGAAGTGTATTGGGATGATGTGGAGAATGGAGGATAGAAATCAGAGAAGATGGATTGAACTTGGAGAGACTTTCATCCTGCTGTGGATCAATAATAGTTTAAAATGATGAATTAATCAGAACTAAGCCATATTTATAAATGAGGTGATATTGACAACAGAGAACAATCAATTTTATCCTTGTTTGGAAACTTGCTAGATTTTGTAAATCCCTATACAAATCTGAACAGCTAATGAAATGTCATTTTGCATTGACATAGTGCAGTAATGCTGAAAAATATATTAACAGCATTTGGTTGTTTGATTAAACTGTAAATTACATAAAATGTTTGGAAAATATTATATTTGACTATATTACCAATATTTCACTTAAAATTCTTTACCTGAATGGGCATTAATATAAGTAAGAGGTAATTTTTTCTTTGTAAGTCAGACTAAACCTTATATAAATGAGGTTGTTTACATCTGAGATGTAATAAATTCCAGCCTTATTTGGAAACTTGTTACATCTGCTAATCCGTATATACATTTAAGATACTCAATATTCATTTTGCATTGTCATGGTTATCTTGTAAATAAAAGATGTTGAAAAGTTATTAAAGCATTTGGTTGATTAGTCAAAAAACTTAAAATTATATAAATTTAGCACATTAAATCACAGTTAAATTTTTTTAGCTAAAATTAAATTACAAATCTACTACCAATATTTTCACTTACAAGGTAGACTTCTCAAATCAAAGTAACGCAATATAATAACAAAAAATATATACTGTCCTATTTTTCCATAATTCCAACTTCAATTTCAATTACCTTTAATATCAAAAGAATTTTTGAATATGTTAATAGTTACAGAATCATTAAGAGATTCTTAATTTTTTTTTCTTCCTTTTAAAGAAGACAACATTAGTCTATTCAAACATAATTCTGTGGTCTATATTTTTTTCATGAATATTATAGAATATAGAACAAAGATATTTATTTTTCAAGAGACATGGAAGCTATATCAGACTCTCTAATAAAGTTAACAAAGAACTTAACCATTAAATACCTAACCCTGTTTAACTCAATAATGTTAGTTCCATAACTCATCTAATATTGTAATTGTTTATTATCCATATTTGTAATATATCACCCATATTAATTAGTTTAATAAATGTTTTGAGATATTTATTTTTTACTCTATTTTTATGAACGTTCACTCTTTTTTTTAAACATTTAATAGAGTGAGAATTGTATCGTTTTCCTGGTGGTACATTTTGTAAACGTTCAACAATTATTTTTAGCTTTAAGCAATTATTATATATATGGCTGTGATATATTTTAATTATATATATTGTAGTGGGCTTTATAAAATATTTGTATAAAAATATAAGCTAGGTATCTAATTAAATGTAATATAAATGGCGTTTGAAGGTTTTATCTTATCATAAAATTTCCACATTAATTGATGCTGTTTAATTACATTATTATCTATCTCTGTCTGGGCACTGAAGGTACGTGGAATAATCAGGAGACAGCACTATGCCCAAATGATAACATTTGATTATCATTGGTGGCATTACTATTGTTTACCACCTCGTAGCACAATTTATTCTAACATTTTAATGTTAGAGCTACATCATTAACTTTAATGAGATCTTAACGTCATTAAAATGCATAACCATCTAGCAGATTCGATAAAATCTTACTCTCTTCTGCTGCATTAATTCACTGCATTAGTTTATTGTTGTTAATGTCTTTAAAGATATTTTATTTACGAAGCATTATAAAGCTTTTGATCCTCCCCCTCCCCTCATTTCTTGATAATATTGACATTACTATTGTTAAAAAATAATTTGTATAGTTTGGTCTTACAAGGCATGCATTAGTTATGTATTAGTTTTATATATTACTTTTAAATGTTTTTTATTATATATATATAATGAGAACTACTATCAGTATCTATTCATATATGTTAATATTACAACAATTAACTCTAACAATATTCACAGTGCATATCTATGTATAAATAAACATATATATATATATATTGACTAACCGAAAATACATATTTCAAGATTGTAATGTTATTAATAAATTTAACACAGGAAGTGATCATCGATTAGTAAGATGTAAGATACATGTTAATGCAAAACTAGAGAGACAAAAATTATTAAGAAAAACAATATTCACAGTTGATATTCCTAATCTTCAGAAACATTCTAATGAATTTAAATTAGAACTTACAAATCGGTTTCAAGTATTAGTAGATTTTGAACATGATTCAGATTTGAATGACATTAATAGGAAAATAAGCGATACACTTTTAAAAACTGCAACAAAGATAGCTGGTAGAAAAAAGCAGCAATTGACCAATAAAATTTCTATTGAGACCAGAGAATTTATAAAGAAAAGAAAGAATATGAGGATATACAACAATGATGCATTAAAAAAGATTGAATATCTCAAATTTTGTAAAATGGTACAGAAAAGAGTTGAAAATGATATAAGAAAGTATAATTGTGAACTAGCAAAGAAAGCTGTAGAACAGAATAAAAGTCTAAAGAGTGTAAAACAACATTTTGGTATTGGTAGGAAATTTATATCTGCAATAAGAAAAAAAGATGGCATTATTAATAAAAATAGAGATGACATCATAAAATGTGTAGAAGACTTCTATCAAGAATTATATAGTAATAAAGAACAAGTGCCTCCTATACATATTATATCTTCCGAATTGTCCAGAATTTTGAATGAGGAAGTGAGACATGCAATTAAATTTATAAAGAAAGGGAAGGCTCCAGGTAATGATGGAATTGTAATTGATATATTAAAAGAGGCAGGTGAAAAAATAGAATTTCTTTTTGCAAAGTTATATACCAAATGTCTAAATGATAAAAATGTAGCAGATGATTGGAAAAATGCCGTATTAATATTAATATTTAAAAAAGGTGATAAAGAATACATTAGAAATTATAGACCTATCAGTCTTTTATCAGTTTTATACAAAATTTTTACTAAGACAATTATAACTCGTCTACAGAAAACACTGGATTTACACCAACCAAGAGAACAAGCTGGATTTAAAAGTGGTTTTAGTACAGTAGATCATATCCAGGTATTGAGAGAAATTATAGAAAGGACAAATAAATATGAGTTGCCATTATGCTTAGGATTTGGAGACTATGAAAAGGCATTTGATTCTATAAACATTTCGTCTACAGAAAACACTGGATTTCCACCAACCAAGAGAACAAGCTGGATTTAAAAGTGGTTTTAGTACAGTAGATCATATCCAGGTATTGAGAGAAATTATAGAAAGGACAAATGAATATGAGTTGCCATTATGCTTAGGATTTGGAGACTATGAAAAGGCATTTGATTCTATAAACATTTCTTCAGTGATTAAAGCATTGGATCATCAAGGTGTAGATCCAGGATATTGTCATATTTTGAAGAATATTTATAAAAATGCAACAGCAACAATTAGATTACATAATGATAGTAGGAAAATCAACATTGAAAAGGGTGTAAGACAGAGTGACTCCACATCTCCAAAACTTTTTACAGCAGTGCTGCAAGAAGTATTTTGTGGATTAAAATGGGAAGCTAAAGGAGTGAAAGTAAATGGAGATTTATTTAAGTCATTTAGATTTTGCAGATGCTGTAGTTGTTTTTGCAAATAATGCTTTAGAGCTACAGGAAATGTTGCAGGAGTTATCACATGAAAGCAGGAAAGTAGGACTAAAGATAAATGTTAAAAAGAATAAAGTAATGTTTAATAGATTTTCTCAAAATATGAAAATAAAGATTGATTATGATGAGTTAGAAGAAGTTAACAGTTACAAATACCTTGGTCAGATTATTAATACAGATGGACATATAATAGATGAAATTAATCATAGAATTAAACTTGGTTGGAGTGCTTTTGGTAGAAATAACTTGATACTAAAAGGAAATATGCCTATGTGTTTGAAAAGGAAGGTTTTTAATAAATGTGTTTTGCCAGTTTTTACTTATGGTTCTGAGACTTGGATACTTAATAGAAGGGCAATACAGAGACTTCAGACCATTCAAAGAAGTATGAAGAGATGCATGTCGGGAATAACAAGAAGGGATCGAAAATGCAGTGTATGGGTAAGAGAACAAACAGGTGTTACTGATCTTATTGAAAAAATTAACCAACTGAAGTGGAGTTGGGCTGGACATATTGTTAGAAGAGATGATAACAGATGGACAATTGAAATTTTAAACTCGGTCCTGAGAGATTGTAAAAGACCCAGAAAGAGACCACATGTTAGATGGGTGGATGAAATAAGAAAGTGTGCAGGGGTGATGTGGAGAAGAGAAGCTAAAGATAGGAAAAGATGGATTGAACTTGGAGAGACCTTCATCCTGCAGTGGATTGATAATGGTTGATGCTGATGATATATATATAAAATACATATTTTGCGGGTTCATCCGTGTTAAAAACTTTTAATATCAATATACTGACGTTTCGACTTGGTCACACAAGCCATCCACAGAGTTATAAAAAGGTAGAAAGACGGTTGTAGAGGCGCTACAATCACTGGTTTGAATAAAACATTAAAAATCCCACCAATAGCAAAAATATTAAATTTAAGAATGTTTTTTAAAGAAATCTTTCCAAATAGGAGGAAGTTTGCACGTATCATCTCGCTTATTGATACAATCTGGCCTTTTAAGTATCTCAATGGCTTCTCTGATTTTGCATTGGTAGAGATTATCACATCTGGATATGATCCTAGTACTATATATATATATATATAAGCATTAAACTATTTATTATTTGCATTGTTTATAGTCTTATCAACATATGACTGGATTTTTCCAAACAAAATTACAAACGGAAATTTTTACGCACTATAATATTTTCATCTATTATGATCCTTAAAATTCTTAATATATATATACGTTAATTAACACACTACTTCTAGTAACATGTGATCACAGAAAATATAAACTTTCCCCATGTTATTTATATAAATGCATTATTCTCTATTATCAGATTTCGCTATGCAATTGTAAAATGATTCAATTTACATTTCATTTTTAATTTATTGTAAGAATAGCAAATGCACCAATGGATAATAATTAGGTGAAATTTCCAATAATTAATATGAAAATAATATGATATTATAAGGTAGAGATAATTCCTACTTGTTATAATACCCTTGTAAGATGAAATTTGATCTTAGAATGCAATACATTTATATTAAAAGCCCAAGAAATGTTTATTATTTTTATTGTTTAACATATATACATATATACAGACAGAGAAAGAAAGAGAGAAACAGAAGCATCAAAATTAGATGGATGGATATATAGAAAGATAAAGAGATATACAGAAAGATAACAATTGGAGGAATGGATATCCAAAGGGATAGGACGGGTACACAGATTGACAATTTCAAAATTAAATAGATATATAGTAATGCAGACAAATAGTTAGGCAAATTGACAAATGTGGATAAATAGTAAAATAGATATATAAATATGTAGATAAAATGGATGAAGAGATAAATAAAAAATAGGCAAGCAAATTGATCAATGTATAGATGAATGGATGAGTGAATGATAGACTAAAATAAACCACTATATATATATATATGAAATAAATTGATATCGAATTTTCAAAGTGTTGCCTACAATATTTATATTTTATTCATTGTTAAATTTGATGAAAAAATCAAATTAATCTTTGCAGAACAAATGTTGTAAACCTAAATGTTCTTGTTCTATAATCATGAAAAAATACCAATTAAATTCAAATGATGCAATCTATTTGATGTTAAAGCTTTTATTTTGATATAGTCAATACTTAAATATGTAATAAATGAATATTAGCACTATAAATAAATGATATATAATAATGTGGAATAAATTTTAAAAATATCAAATTTTCAAAATACTATTTTAAATATTTTACCAATTATTACAATGATAAAAAAGTCGAACTCATTATTTTTTTCCATGTCTCAAAGCATCGGCCAGGAAGTGAACCCGGGACAACTGCTTGTAAGGCAGCTGTGCTAACCACTCGGCCATCAACGTTTGACAAAGTCGAACTCATTTTCGCAGAACATTTTTTATATCAGTTGAAAAAAGATAATTGAATCTAAAATTGTGTTTTGCAAAGATTGGTTTGATTTTTTGCCATTAACACAGAAATGGATAAAATATACTTTAAAATATATTGTTTCAAATTGTTTTAAATTATTTATAGAACTACCATTTATTCATTATAAGTATAGTCTAATGTTATAGAAAAAAAGATATTATATAGTGTTATGTAATAATAATAGTAATAAATAATCACTATTGCTATTTTTACTGAATTTACTAATAGAACAGAGAAGCATTATATCGCCAGAAGCAACTATAAGTAGTAAGAGCAAATTAATCAGAGTATCAGCAGCAAATAGGCATCATTTGTAACTATATTTTAAAAAGATATATAATGAAATATTAGGCTAAAAGATGATGCAAATCTTAAGACATATCATACAAGAGTCAGTGCTGATCATTATGAGTGTTCGTGGTCATGTGATATCATGAGCATAATGGTCATAAATTAATTAGATATCATGAATCATATGTTGAATGGAATTTAAAGTTAACCTTTATTATATCCCCACCATTTACACATATATACCCAAATGTCATTACCCTTCAAGAATAATTTAAAATAATGATTAATAAATTAATTAATTAATTAGAAGCAAAAATATTAATAATAAAAACATGAAATTAAAGATCTAAAATATATTTCAATAATACAGATTATTTCCAATTTAAATTATTTACAAATAGCAGACATTATGTCAACAGCTTGAAAAACAAAATTTATAAAGATATATAAACATAAATGATTTAAATAGACACATGCATATATAGGCACACATTCAGGTGCTTTGAATATAAAAACAATTCACTTCATAATTAATAATTTATTTTAGCCCGCAAGTCACATTTTTGCAATCTAATCATTATATATATATAGATCTAGTTTCTAGTCCTCCTACTCTTTACTGGCGTGGGGCAAACATCTTGAAACCATGGTCTAAAAGTTGGAAACAATGAAAGAAATAATGAATTCTATCTCTCTCAGCGTTTATGTAAACAAAGCTTGTTAGTGAGCTATTGGTTAAGCTCCATCTAGTGATATATATATATATACTGACTCAATATAAAATCTGAATTTTTCTTCTATCATTAATATAAAAAAAACAAGTACAATTCCATAATATTTTTTTTAATTATAAAACCAATTTTTTATGAATGACATAACAAAACTTTAAAAATGTATATATATATATAGAGAGAGATAAAGTTGTAATACTCTAAAGCTTTTATTTATTTTTTGTTCTTTCCTGAGTAGTTCACTGGTTAATCACTTTTATTTTTATGAAACCCTTCTATTGGATGACTAATATATTCAATTCATTCAAGGTTGTTTACTTTTAAAACAAATTGGTAATGTTTTAGACAATAAGCATACATAGATTTTTTTTGCATTTTAAAATTCTTGTCAGATTTTTAAAATGAGATCTATATACAGTTCAATGGGTTGCAATATCTGCAGTAGTTTGATCTTAACTGCCTTCACATACATTGAACATTGCACACCATTGTTCATATTTTTCTGATGTGTTTGATTATCATAGAATACACATTATTCCCTGAACTATATATAAAGAGTACTACTTTCCTTACTAACTTTTTTCCCAATGGAAATGTAACAAGTGTCTGGAGTTGATTTTGTAGCTTAGATCTATATCAACTTCAGAATTTATACAATCATTACTATTTGATATTATTTATTTTATATCATCAGCTAAAGTTTTCAAGCATTATGTTTTCTGATGCAATACAGAAATGTTTGACTTTTTTTCTACCACTAATAAATTGATATCTCATTTTATCACTAAAAAAAGATACTTTATGAATTTTCTTAAATTTTATAAAGCTTCTAGATCACAAAATATTGTGTCATATCAAATTTAGAAAAGATAATAAATAAACTCTTTGTTTTTACTTCACCTTCAAGTGGTAAGTTTTAATTACGCTTTACACAAAAAGTGAAGCTTAGTATTATTTGAAAAGAATTATAAGGCTAAGCACTTTTGGGGAACTTAGATTTCCATATTCATAGCCTATGCAATAAACTGAAAAGAATCATGCTTTGCAATTTCCAAACAATGAACAATATGAAAAAAAAAACTTTGAATAAATTTTGCATAAATTACTGCCAAGTTTCGCTTAAAATCTCAATGTAAGCCGGCATTCCCAAGATAGGCTATAAACATGGAGACCTAAGTTCCCTGAAAGCACTAAGCCTTAAAATTCTTTTCTAATAATACCAAGCTTCACTTTTTTGCATAAAGTGCAATTAAAAAAAAGATAATAAAGTAAAAAATAATGTGTTTTCAATAATAAAGTAAAGAATAAAGTATATATGCTTTCAACATAAGCTTAAGAAATTTTATTAATACACACTATTGTGTATGGTGTTCAAAATCAGAAAAATGGCTACTACTGTATCAAAGAAAATATTAAATTTACAAATATTAGTTGTTTTTTAATGTGCTCATGTATGGCACTCCATTACTATGTTGTAAAATTTATTGCAAAATATAAATTTAATGTTTTGTAGTTGTTTAGTTGTCTTTTTTTATAATTTACATTTTTGGCTAGTATATAATTTAAATAGTATATACTGATGCAGCATATATTATGGTTTTACTATATACATATGTTTTTCTCAGCAGAAAATTTGTATCATCTGTCATTTATAGATGTGTATAGTAGCTTCATATGTAAATAAAAGTAGATTTTTTTAATAGAATTAATATTCCAAATAAAAAATAAGCAAACAGTTTTATTGCTTAGACTTTATAAGAAGTTTGAGTGCTGGAAATAACAGAACTGAAATCAAATTGATGATTTTAGACTCCAGAGTCTGGTGTTCTGCCACTACTTTAAATCACACAGAGCAATATTCTAAACCATATTTTTTTACATTCAAATATATTTCAAATAATATTTTTATCAATAGATTGTGTTTCTATACATAAGTAAAATAGCTTAATGCTTAAAATACAATCATTTCTTAGGATGTCTTCTTGTATAGATTGTCTTATATTATGTGTCAATTAATTGATAGACAAGAATAGTGATTCTAAACTCAAGTTTGGCATTTCTCATTTCCAAACTTCAGGTTATAGCTTATAAGACACTACAGACAACCTTACATATATTTCTCTGAGCAGCTATGCTTAAGGAAACTAATGACAACAATAATTTTTGTTAAAGGTGTCTTCTTTAGTTAAACTTACCTCCATATTTATATTCACATTAAGTGATGTATAAAAATTTAAAAGCACAGAAGTATACTAAATATGTTTTTTTAATTAACAGTAATTAGATTAGTTGTGTTTTAATTTATATATATATATATGTTAATTTTAATATTTTCACGGATAAAAGATGTCATATTATTATTACTATTTGCGGGATATTCCGTGTAGTGAAAAAGCTAAATGCTTTTTCACTACACGGAATATCCCGCAAATAGTAATAATAATATGACATACATATATATATATATCAAAAGCAAATAGATTGAAAAATAGTTTCTTAATTAAAATAATCTTTCTTAATACTTTTAAAAAATATATACTATAATTGACTTTTCTAATCATATGTATCTTAAAAACATTTTTGTTTATAGAAAATTAGTTTTCTATTACTGTTCCTTTAAAATTTTAATTTTTTGTTAAAATTGGAAATAAATCAAATAAAATATTTGTATCAATCATATAGAGATATGTTTACATTTATTTTTTTTTAAATATAGAATTTTGATAATCAAGAAATATTATTAATTAATATTCAAACCATTTCAGACTTTATTTTATATATTTATATACATAAATTGTGATTTTATTTTTTTCTATTTGATGTTAAAACACTATCAAGGTACACATGTATATTGTGTGTGATAAGATTGATCCACCTCAATATACAGATAGATAGATAGATAGATAGATAGATAGATAGATAGATAGATAGATAGATAGATAGATAGATAGATAGATAGATAGATAGATAGATAGATAGATAGATAGATAGATAGATAGAGAGATAGATAGATCGATAGATAGATAGATAGATAGATAGATAGATAGATAGATAGACAGACAGACTAGTAGATAGTTAGATAGATAAATAAATAAATGAATGGATAGATAGATGGATGGATGGATGGATGGATGGATGGATATATAGAGAGATAAGCAGACATATATATATATATATATAGATAGATTGTTAAATAGAAACAGACAGATAAGTAGATAGTTAGATAGATTAACATGAACATGTAAATAAATAAATAAATATATAGTTTGATAGAAAGGGAAATAGTAGAATAGAAAAAGGTAGAAAGCCATCTAAATATACATAATCAGAAAACACAGATACATATATAAAAAAAGAAGAAAGTGAAAGAGATGAGACTTGGATCTTTATGCAAATAATTATTTCAGTGATTTTATTGTTTTATTTTTATTGACATTATTATTAATTTACATTTTTTCTAAAGAAGTTTCTGACAAAAATAATATTTTGATAATGCCTCATTAAATTATAATTTTTATATAGAATTTGTTACAAAGGATAATGTTTTATATTTTTTATATATAAGATTTAATTCGTGTTTTCTGTAATTCATTTGATTTTTTTTTTGTTTATATTAAAATTTCTATTAAGTCATTATATACAAAGGGGCATGTGCAACTGTGTATAAGTGCCAATCTATAATTTAGAAAAATATCAGTAATGTTTTTTTGTATCATTAACAGTTCAAAATTAAATCTAAAATTGTGAATAGATATCACTTATTTTTGTCCAAAAGATGTAACAATTGATATCTGAGCCATAAAAAACTAATGTGGTAATCAAAGTTGTTTTTAGAAAAATAAAAATTTCAGTACTCTAACAGTAATAACTTATGTTTTTAAGTGCTTTTATTGAGGTTGGAAAATCAGTTTGTTTGTTTGTTAAATTTTGTTTTCTTTTCAAGTTAGAATGAAATTTTAAATTTGAGGTTTAATATGTTTAAATTCAGTGGAATTGTTTGAAATCTGGTGTATAACTAAGTAAATTTAGCATAATTCATTTGGAACACTCATATTTTCAGTAGGTCATTTAGTTTCTTATATATGAAACAGATGATTGGGAAAAAATTAAAAATATTCAATAATTTCATGTATCTCAGTTAAGAATTATTCTTAAAACTTTCATTTGTTTAAATAAAATTCATGAGAGAGTGCATAAATATTTTTCCCCTTTTTATAACATTTTAAAATTGATATTTAATATATTTAAGTTCAATATAACTTGTTGAAATTTTGCATATTTGTTTAAAATGTCTATGCAATTGGTAGGATACATTAATCTTTTAAATAGGTCATTCAGTTTTTTAGCTAGGAAAAGTGGGCAGGATTGCTTTAAATAATACTTGCTATCAATTTTATTTGTTATTATTGAAACTTTCACTTAAGTGATAAGAAACTGTTTATAATATTGTTTTGTTAAGCTTTTCTTTTAAATAAAAAGAAAAAATTTCAACAACAATTTTAAACATAAACTGTATATGTACAATAATCAAAAAAGCAAATCATATATAATGTGATATTACTTTTATAAGCTTGTATTTACAAAAATGCAATACAGAGAGTGTACCAATAGCTCAAACAAACTCTTAATTAATAAGTGCAGTATGAGAAAATATTTAAAATCTCTATCCAGAACACTCCCATCTCCAGACCAACTGGTTTCAAGCTTATGGCTCATCTCAGTGGAGAGCTAGAATATTCTAACACTAGATCTAAAATATCAACTCAAAACCCAGGACTTATTTCATATGTAATATTTAAGTAGAAAATTTTAGAGTTTCTACTTAAATATTACATATGAAATAAGTGCTTGTTTTTGAGTTGATATTTTAGATCTAATGTCCAAATATTCTAGCTCTCCAATGACATAAGCCATTAGCTCGAAAACAGTTGGTCTGGAGATGGGAGTGTTCTGGATAGAGATTTTAAATATTTTCTCATACTGCACTTATTAATTTAAGAAGTTGTTTGAGCTATTGGTATTACAGTATAGATATAAACATTTTTAAAAATAAAAATAACTGATTTTTTATACATATATAATTATGTACACCTACTAAACATGATATATACATAAAAATATACATATTAACTTACTTTAGAAATATATATATATGTGTGTGTGTGTCAAATTGATTTAAAGTAAAATTATATGTATTAAGTGAAGTTTATTTACAATATAATTTTGGTAACCTTTTTTTTTAAAAAAAAAAAAGTAAAAAAGTTCCAATCAAAGTAAAAATGTTAAACACTTTTTACTTAAAAGAATATTTCATATTTTTAATTACTTATATACACACATATTAATATACACACATACTAAATAGGATATATGCATTATAGGTATAATTTAATTTATAGCAGAAATATCTTATGATACATATGTATCACCATAAGTATCCAGTCAATTTAAAGTACTATATAGTTTTACATTTTCATTTACTGTGCCAATACTAAAAACTTAAAAATAATAGAGATAATTTTTTTTTATATTAAATAGTTTTATTGATTGTAAACTAAAAAGAAAAAAATAATAATTGTTTTTTTTTTCAACCACAATTGGGGTTTTAGATTTAACTTGAAATAAAATCATGGAGGGAGAATCCAGAAATTAATTAAATCAATCTATTTTTTATAACAAACAATTGACTTAATTAATTTTTGGACCTTTCCCTATGCCTTTATTTCAAGTTAAATTTAAAATCCACAATTGTGGTTAAAGAAACAATTTTTTTTTAGTGCATGGTGAATAAAGTCATATAATATAAAAAATACATCTATTATTAAGTGTAAAATAGATAAAATTAAATTATTAGAAAACATAATACTTTATCAGTTTGTAATCTGCTCTGTGATTTGACATTTGGCAGAATGGGTATAATGATGGATTTGAAAATGTAAAGTGCTTTGAATCAAGATTCAACCTAACACTTCTGGTGTTATAAAACCATCCACAAACCATTTTACTACTTTTTGGTTGTAATATTTTTTCCATTAAAAAAACAATTACTTTAAAAATTAAAAAGCATAACAAAGAAATTTAAATTGCAACCAATATTAAACTAATTTGTGATTTCAGTATTACATTTTGGAAAAAGTAATCATTAATTAAATTGATAAATTATATTCTAATAAAATTTGATGCATTGTAAAGCTAACAAATATCTATAACTGATTTCAAAGCATGTTTTACAGATATACTATTAAAAATCTTAAATATGCATATTACATTAAATATTTATAATATTTATTGAGAACAATATTGTGGTGCAATGGTTAGATAATCTGTTTAATAATCTGCTTATCTGGAATTTGAAATTGGGCTGAATAAAGAGGTTTTTAGGTACTATTTATGTTTAGGATTTTTTTGAGATAGTAGGTCCATTTTTATTCTAAATAGAAAGATAAATAGACAAGAAAATAGATATATAAATAGACAAATAAAAATACTTCACAAAATGTCTTAGTAAATGGGGTTTTATCTATTTTTAGTTAGAAAATAAAGCAAGAATAAAAACTGTGTGATGCCATCTCTCTACCCGATTTGGAGATAAGCAAAAGTGAGCTTTCTGATTTTGACTTCACAAAGTGAGGTCTTTACCTGAACTGAGCCGTTGAAAAGTGTTTTTTTAAAACTTTCATTAAATTACTTGTAACTGAAAGCTTTAACTTTTTAAACTACACTACTTCTAAGTGGCTTGATATTAGCATGTCTGTTGTTTAAAAAAAAACTTATACATTTTGTATATAGATTTACAAACACATCATCCACCATATTGTGGATATCTATGTATTATTAGTTGTTTTCTGTAATTGGATCTAAATTTATTTCCCATTGGTGGTTTCTTTCTTTGCCTATATACATATGTCAGTTGTATAATTATCATTATGAATTATTGTTTATTTTTAATAGAAACGATAGATCTTGTATCATGTTATTTATGAGCCATCCATATAGATATGAATTAGTAATGAATACCAGGTAAGAGTTTAAATTGGTCCATGTATAAGTTTTGATTATTGATATTTCTATGATGAAGCATACACTTTCATTGTATACATCTAGATAGTTTATTCTTCAATTATGCTACTAAAGTTGATTGCTTCAATTTTGAAACAAGCTAAAAATTTTCAGAAATGCTTGCTCTTTTAGCCGAGTTCTTATGCTAGGTTAACAGCTATATATTTTAGATACTTCATTATAAATTAACTATAGGCAGGTTTCATCTTTTGATATTTGGTTTGAGTAACTTAATTAAAATATAATAATTATAGTGCAAATTTAAGCCTCCTATTTAGAAAAAATAACGTCTAGAAAATATTTAGGATGGATTATAAAAAGATTCGTTACTCACAAATGCAAATTAAAATTAAACTAAAAAAATATATTGTACTACTTCGTTGTTAAAAAAAATGTGGTTCTTTACTCACATCTTTAAAAGGCAATTTAATTTCTTTTTTTTTTTTTAACAAGTATCATCTACAATCTTATAATTGTTTTTCATTCTTATAATTTTATATAGTACTTTTAAACTATATTTTAATAATGTATTTAAATACTTGATCAGAATTTAAATGCAGCACAAATAAAACTTTGACAAAGTCTTGTTTTTTACCTGTATGGATCCTAAAACTCAGTCAGTGAATACATATTTTAGTAACATCAATGATAAGTTAACTACCGGTAGTCTTAATCTTTTTGAATTTCGTTTTTAACATAGGAATAAAAGTATAGTATCTATAGTACAAAACGAAATTACGAACTTAGAAAAAATAACATTCAGAACTTAATTCAAAAATGTGTAGGAACAAATGGTGCTTCCTGGATTTCCTACCAAAATTCTAAACCCATGTTATGTCATCATTAGGGGACTTTCATGTGCAATACTTATTGGTCATGTAAATAAACAGAATGAAAATGATAAATATCGGTGCAATCTTAATTAAAAAGCTTGGATTTTTCATTTACTTTAAACAATTGCTAATTGATAAAGTTTTCCAACTATTGGATTTTTCAGTGGTTTAATTCATAGATTAAATAAGCTTTAACACAATCTAATCATAGGAAAGTTGAATAAATCCTCCTAACTCTCTGCCACTAGATTTCTATTTTCATCCGCGTTTTATTTTTGTTTAGCAGATTATTTTTTGTTTGTATCATTAAATCCCTAGACAAGAGCAGCTTGACTAAATTATGTGAAAATTTACTTTAGAATCTCAACCAGTATAAGACTTTTTAGCAGAGAAAATCCAGTTAATTACCTCATATTGGTCAGTAAATGAACACCTGGCTATTAAGAAAATGATTTGTCACTCAGGAGATCACAAAATATCCAAGCATCAGACGAGTCAAAATTGACTGCAATACACAGATTTTTAGCTCTTAACTCTCATTCTGCAATTGTACTACAATTAGCCATTTTAGTTAAAAATTAATGCAATAATGAAAAGCATCTTAAATTCCCATTACCTAGCAATTCCAAAACCCAGTGAGTGATAACTTTTTTTTTTAAGATTTTACTTTTCAGGAGCAGTTTAAAAATTGCTTTTCCTAACAAGTACATTAATTTTTTTAAAAATAATTTAAAAATTACAATGCACTTTTTAAAAAAAAAAACACAACAGTAAATTGATGCATATAAAGGACTCATAGCTCTGATCTGATGTTCAAGTTTGATCTGAGAGTTTCATGGATTTTTTTAAGGTTATAATTTGAGTTAAAATTCTAACAATTCTTTTACCCTATTCTGGAATTATCTACTGTAAACTTGGGTAAAAGATGGGTACCTGATTTCATAGCACTGTACTATCTAATATCTTTTGATTGCTCAAGATTACAGTATACAAATATAAATACAGTTAAGAAAACTAGAATTGTACATATCTAAAAAGGTGACATGATATTGCTCTTGATACTAATTTGGTATTTTCCCTCCAGTTAGCTGATTCATAGCCAATCTAATTACAGATACAATATTGATCAATAAATGAATATCTAGTTATTAGAAAAACCAAAAATTGTGTTCATTTCTTAGATGAATAGTGATACTCGTAATGTAAAATGAAAAATATGTGCCACATTATTACTTGGGATTCAAGTGCTAATCCATTGTTGCTCTTTCTTCTTTATATTAAAAATACTCTAGGAACTATGTACAGGTATATTTTTATCTGATTCCTGATTTAAACAAGAAATAATTGATGCTTGTAGTCAATTAATAAGATGCCACCACAATTAGTTTTTGTTGGGAACAACTTAAATTAGTAGAGACATGGAGCAGTGATGTTATTGGTTATTGAGAATCAAATTGAATTTTAAAAAGTAATAGCATTTCTTGTTTATTGCTTTACAATGTATATTGATAAAATAAGCACATCTATGTAGACCAGTATCATCTATAGTAAGCTTGACCAATTAATAATTATCAAATTGTAGTACATTTGAATCCCCATTCCTGAATCGTTTTTTGTCTTTTGACCTCTTCAGTGAAACATGAGAACAGAAATTTAAATAGTATTCCATCTGTTATTTACAATTACTCAAGTTAGGGGGTACACTTATTTTATCATACATTGTATAAACTGAAGTATTAAGTCTTTGCTAACATTTGTAATATTAATACATTTGTATTTACATGGTTTTTTATTCTGAGAAAGAAGCAAATTTGTCCAAGTGGATTATCACAAAGCTTCAGGTTATATATTAAAATCATCAAGAATTTAACCTTTATACATCTTTATATTCGCTCTCTTTTTATCTTTTTCTCAAAATGCATGGATAATTTACCTTTTTGTAAAATTCTTTTTGCTATTAGGAAAAAGAATAATAATTTTAATTTTTCTTTTTAAAGTTCCAAAGAAATTTTTATATTTTATTTTTTTAAATTCATTAATTGTTTTTGATTCATAAATATGCTTACAAACATATACATGCACATATATGATAGACACACATACATTAATGTGTAGATTTTTATGGATAAAATATGTGAACATATTTTTGGACTCATGCTTATTGCAAATATTAGCATTAAAGTTTCAATTAATAGCACCAACCATCTTGCATATAGTAGATATCATTCAAAGATGTTATAGAGATGTCTATATATAATGATAATATTTTAATTAATGGGCATCTCTGAAATAGCTCTGAATATGTCTTTTAATGCAGTAACAACTTTTTCTATGCAATATTGTCACCTAGTGGAAGCCATAGTAATCATGGATGGTAGAAGATTAATGCATCAAAACTCTACCTATTGTCTATCTAGTGCAACTGTGTTTTTACAGATGGTGTAAGCATAAAAAATAGTGGTCATGAGATATTATAGTGGTTTAAGTGCTTGAAAAGTGCTGGCTAGTGGTGTGCAGTCAAAACATAAATGTATGAATCTGAAATATATATATATATTTAAAATTAAAATAATTTTTTTTCTTTAAGTTTGTAAATAAAAGCTAAAAAAAAAATTAAAGAGTTCTTAAACATGCATACGTATATATATATATTGTAACCAAAATCCCCGGAGCCGTCCACCCTGATGGCTCACAAAGGTGGTAACCAACCTTCCATCACCCCTCCAACTACCCATCATCATGCCGTACTTGTTGCGGCACTATAAATTGTAACCGTAAATTGTGTAATCTCAACTACGTAACGTAAGTGCACTAGGAATTACAACCTTGGTCACTGATCAACTCTCATTGCACATTATCAGCTATTAAGAGCTGTATCCAAAAGCATATCATACTATTTATTTTATGCACAAAAGACCACAATCAACATCTGGGGCAATTTACTACAGACAAAATTAATGAATTAACCTAACTTTTTATAATTTATTTGATCGCAGCCAGGGTATACAGCGAAGACCTATCATAGTATTATTATAAAACATATTAAACAAATTATAAGTGCAATTTTATCACCCTTAAACCTCAATTTGCGATTTTTATGGTATGCGACCCTATGGCCGACCACGTACAAGATCGCGTAATTTGTGGAACCACATAAAATTATGAAAATTTTAAATCATCTATATGATTTCTAAGACAGATGCTAGTCCAGGTAAAGCTTTGCAATTAATAAACATGAATAATTGGGTTCTTTTATAATTTAATATATCATTGAGACTCTTATTGTATTGACGAATGAAAATTTAAAAATGTTAGGTAAATATATTTAATCATATCATTATTGAATAAATCTGTTCACAAGTTTAATAATTAATTTGTATTTTATACTAGAATCAACTACGCAAAGCCACAATGATGGAACAGGTAAATGGGATTTTATTGTACCTTACCAATCATATACTACCAAAGACGAAAAGCATCTTAATGTTTTCTCAAAATATTAATAAATTCTTATATCATGTAGACAATAATATGTAATTCAATGTATGCTCTATAATGTATGCTCTATCCAAAGTTTATGATTTCTGATGTTATGAATGACACATAGCAACGGCACAGTAAGTTTAATTATAAATCAACTTTTATTTACAAACTTTATGAACAATAAATAGTTAATTTCAATATTTTAAATAAAACATAAATAAACAAATAAAATAATTAAATGATGGTTCAATAGGCTTTCTTCAATACATCTCCCAGGTACAGTATTTAAAAACCTAATCATACCTTATTTCAATCTAATATAATGAATATTGAGACAATTATTAAATTCAGCATTAACTTATGAAATATTGAACGTCATTTCCAGATTCAATAAATCCCTACTGTATACCTATAATAATATAATAAATAATATGATGTTTGTATGTTTTAGCTATAATGTAATCATTAATTAAAATGAAAATGTAAACTTACACTCCGGTAGATAATCATGAAGTACTTGAATAGAATGTCCTGTTGCCATTTATCAATCTAACCGATAAATTATGCTTACAAATGAAGAAGATGATTTGGCAGATTAACTAAAATACTTTGCCCAACTTTTATCTGTGAAGCAAACATATTCCTGTGGATGTATTCATCTACACGTAGGAATTAAATAATACTAACGTTTTGCGTATTTAAACACTATCATAAAGTCATACGTATAATCACACAATTCAGCAGATTAACCACCAGCGCAGGAATGTGTGTAAAATACAAAATGGCAATTAAAATAATCTGCGGATTAACCACCAGCACAGATTAAAGCCTTTAACATACTAAAACAACATTATAATTTACTTCACATTAAAGTGCAAATCATCCCCCTCAATTCTTCTGATTATTCAGAATACGCTGACGCTTTAGCAAATGTGGGTTCTTGCTTAGTAAAATATTACAATAATCAGGACAACTAATGTACTACTTATCTTGATTAAAATAAACATGTATAATATAATGTAAATAATATTGGCATGGGAATATAAATCTGGAAAGACTCACAAAATATCTCATAAAGATTGGTATATCTCATGAATTCATTAAGTACTGTTTAAGCTTTCTCCGCAAGCGCTATTCTTTTGAATAAATATTTTATTCAACCTTTATTAATTTAAATCTAACAAATATAACTTATGAACTTCATATGCGAGTTCATATAACGATAAAATTAAATAAATGTATTATTCATTAACATATAACATTTAACGGTGTGTGTGTGTGATAAAACTAAATGTAAAGCATTTTATAGTTCAAATACATGAATTTTAGCAGATGTGTATCACAAATTGGATTGTATAGCATTTTGTAACTCCTAATGTGATCCGTGGAATCCATGTACAATGTGTAGAATAATAAGTATATGAGGTAATAGCTATAACTGTAGTTAAATTCCATACATGCAATTATATCCATTTGATTAGTTATTAAAGCAATATTAGATTAACGATTTGCGTGGCTCTCCAAACATGAAACAATTTTAAAATAGGATACACAGAATTTAAATGAAAATGTTTTTCATAAAGTTATTAATCCCTACATCTCTCTATCAAAAGTGTTCCAAGTTTATCCTATCCATGCAAGTATTTATTTATCCATTGCGTTAATCCAGGAATAACTAATTACAGCAATTACTTTATTCATTTTAAACTGACGATACAATTATAAAATAGCTTTGTTTAATTATTTAAAGAATGTTTATGATCCAAATGTTAAACAAATTAACTAGCAATTATTAATGGCATTGTAAAGTTAAATATCAATCAATATTATATTTTATCAGAATTAAAAAACGGAAATATTAAATATTTTGATAGCTTTAACGCTTTACTTTATTTTAACTTAAACTTTTTCTTTTTTTTTTTTTTTAAAAACAAATTTTCATTTTCATAAAACTTCTGTAATTAAAACACTGATTTAAATTTTCCAAATTGTAGAATAATAAATATTTCAAAACATACCAAATTCTTGTGTTTAATTCTTTCAAACTTAAACTGGGAAGCTCCGACATTTCAAAAAATGTAATATTGGAAACGATACTGGTGATTTGATTCAGTTGGCCGAACGACTTGAAAAGATCTTTAAGTTTTAGTGATCCATCTTAATTAGATACCACTAAGTTATTTTATGTTTATAGCAAATTTTGTGGTAGTCTATTTACTTATTAACGGTTTCAAAATCAGCTCAGCAAATTTTACACCATTTGCCTTTACCGTTTCTGTTCTTCTTCCCACAAAAGACAAACTAACAGACGATATTCTCCTAGAAATTCGCGCTCTTTTCTTTTATTACATTGAGACGCCTACGTAATTATTGTATTTATTTAATAATTTATTTTAATTGAACAAATGGTTTTATTTTAATTCAATAGAAATAATAATTTAAGATTACTTTAAATAAATAAAAACAAAATATTATTTTTAATAATATTTTACCAAATTTTAATATGTTGTAAAAATTTTAAAAAGTTAAACATTCTGATATGAGTTAGCATATGGAATGAAGCAAATTGAAAATTATTAAAATAATATCAGAAAGTAATCTGTTCAAGTGGAATCAAGCCAACCAAATCACCAAGAGAAGAAAGAGAAATTTTTTTTATATAAGTTACATCAATTAATATATTTTCTACTAAAATATATGGTTACAATATATATATATATATTCGCACAAATGCAAAACTTTAAAAATTATTTCTTTTTTTTAAACAAAAAAAAAAAGGTATTTGAATGTACTTTTTAGAAAAAAGTGCAAGATCTAAAGATAAAATATTTTTGTAAATGGAAATGATTGTTTTATAAATTAATTGAAAAGCAAACTTGCCCTTGGGGCTCTTATAGAAAAAAAAGATCAGTTAAAAGATATAGATAAGAGAATAAAAAATAAATAATGTCAAATGGAAGCAGTAATCACTTGCTCAGACCTTAATGGAAATTATTGCAACAGGAAATGATGTCAAATGAATCTGGAGGGGTACTATAAAAGGAAAAATATTGAAATTAAGAACAGTTCCAGCTTGATTTTTGTGAGAAGAGCAATAAGACGCACTTGTCACTCTCTCTCACTTATTTCAAATAAAAATGACTGTAATATCAGGATTGAACCAGCTTAGACCTCCTCCAGAACAACAGACCAGTCTTCAAATAGAGACATTGTGGGAGTTGGCACCAGGAACCGTGATTCTCCTTCTGTAAGACATGAACTATAAAATTTAAAAATAATTAAGAACTTTCATTCAAGCTTTTAATATTCAGAACCTAAATTTTAAAATGAACTCTTATCTGACTTTCAAATTTCAAATTGATAATTAATGTTTAGATTTTATACATTTAAGTTTTAAAAAAATCATTTCCATTTAATTTTTTTATTTCTATTAATATTAATATTGTATAAATTATTTAAATGCATTAAATTTAAGTTGGACATAGATGCTTGCATAGATTCATTTACGTTTAATTATGTATTTGTTTTCATATTTGATTAAAATATATAGACATTTGGTAAATAATGATATCTTACATTGAATATCTAAAATGTATTTATTCAGATGTCTTTTTAGTTATTGGTGTCAATGCAGCATCTTATGATGAATGCCATTGGGTTTCTTGTGAATTCCCTCTGCAATTACATCAATGACTTTATATTTTGATTATTTATGTTTATTTTGAAATGTTTTTGAGCATGTAATCTATGTAGTCGATCTATGCTCAACATTAAAAAACAAACTTTTATAAATCCATCTGTGCAAACTTATATAAATGTTACATTTAAATTGGGCATGAATGGCTATATAGATTTGTAAAGTTATATTAATTAATTAGGGGAGGGTAATCTTAGGTTATTTGTTTCGTAGTTAAATTAGGTCAATGGATTGGATATATTGGTGTAATTAGTAGATGTAGTATGAGGTTCACTATGTGCAGGATCTCCATTATATGCTGCCCATCCCCTGTTTGCCTATGGAAGGGGATAGTAAGATGAAAATGCAGTCCCTTCCTATGGAGTTTTTTTTATTGTTCTTCTTTCCAACAGATGTAGCATTCCTGTTTAGTTGAGAGTCAATGTCTTCTCTAACCATATTGTTCAGATGTACATTCTTGACTGTATGGTATATTGTGCTGTCATATTTTCATGCTACATTGAATACATCAATGTATCAGATGGATTGACGCCGGTTTGACTGCGAACTTTTGGCCTAGAGTTAAATAAGGGATAGAATATTTTATTTTCAAATGCAAATCTGTGTAGTTTATTCATAGTCGACAATCTTAAAATAAATATAAAATTAATCTGTGTGAATGATTTAAAATCTTAAAATAATAATTTAAATTAAAAGAAGATTAAAATCTAAAATAATAAATGTTATTCTTCAAATTTTAAAATGATTATATATGTGAGTAAAAAAATGTTTGTGTGTTAATTACTGGCAGTGGCTTTTATTTTTTTATATTTAAGATATAAATTAAACAAGTTATATATTATTATCTCTGTGTCTCTACTGAGCTAGTGACTTGGGATAACAGTCTAAATATAATATAAAGTGGGATCTTAACAGCGTGTATCTGCCTACTCTATAAATTTTTTAGGTTCAAATGCCTAGATGGTGCCCTTGTAGTGCAGATACGGTAAGACTCTTTTTGATCACCATTCCATCTGACCGTTATAATATATATATATTCAAAATTGGCAACAAGGGCTTTGAACATGCCATCATCTGATTTTCAATGACATAGATGACTGAAAAGTTGAAAATGGAGAAGATTGAAGCCTATATATTAAAGATTGAATATTTGCTAAGTTAATATAAAATAAGCACTGATTATATATATATATATATATGTATGTGTGTAGGAGATGATGATGTGGACCAAATGCTAGTTCAGCATAAAATACTTATATTGGAGATCCTGAAGGTTTGTGATGGTGGTGTTCTGGTTGTATTTTTATATTTGACTATTTTCATCATCTAATATGTGTGTTGAATGTCTTTAGAAATATTCAATTTTATTTAAATATTCCAAATACATTTAACTGTTAGTAATATCACAGCAAACAAGGTAGTATATGCATCAACTATTAGTAGTATCACAGCAAACAGGTTAGTCTAACCTGTTTCTGTTACTAGCAGGTAATGCATTACTAACAGCTGAATGTATTTGGAATATTTAAATAAAATTGAATTTTTCTATAGACATTCAACACACATAATAGATGATGGAAATAGTCCAATATAAAAATAAACCTTATATTGGAGATCATTTATCTTTTTTACATGTATGTGATCATGTATATCAGTTGTATAAGATAGAATAAATGATAAAAAGAGCTTAAAAATATGGGTGCAAATCTTCTCTAATTTTATTAGCATATGTAAATATCAACATCATATCTCTTTTTCTTAGATAAACCAATAGAATATCAGCAATCTGTTGTCAAGACAATACTAAAATTTTATAGTAAGTGGATTCCATTTATTACCTTATTGCAATATTACCTTGACAATAGTTTGCTGATGTTCTGTTGCTTTATTTAAGAATTGTAATTATGGTGATTTTATTTCCATATATAATAAGAGTAGTTTATTCTTAGAAATGTAAAACTTATTTAGAAATAATATAAGCACAACTTTAAAATATTTATTTAGGGAACAATGAAGAAACTGCATACAATAAATAAATAAACAAAGTTTATAATATTATAAATTAAGTAATTTGCATAAAATTTGCATAGTTTTATAGTTATTAACAGAATAACTTGCCATGAATATGGGACTGTAGACTGTCCCGAAAGCACTTGGCAGTAAAAATTTTGACAATTTATTAATAGCTTCATTAACTGTGTGCAGAGCACACATATATATTAATAAATTAAGTAAATAATATTTATAAAAGTTACAGCACAACAAAATTCTATATTAGAATATTAACTAAATAAAACTGTATTTTCACCCTCTTTCTGTATCATCATGATCCTTTGCAAGCAACATTATTAGCAATTACACATACTGAAGAGACCCATAGGTCGAAACTGGTCTGGGAATGGGAACAATTCAAGATAAAAATGATTTGAATGCCTTCTCTTATAGTAGCATTTATCATACAATTAAAAAAAAACCTTGTTTAGAGCTCATTAGCATGCTCTTAATTTTACGTAATTATGTATGGAAAATAAAAAAAAGGTTATGTTTGCTTATATTTCTATATATATTTTCATACAAAAAAAAAAACCTAAAAGATTGGAATTATTATTACTGTGTGGGTAGTTGAAGATAAAAATGCGATTACCCAAATACTTAAGCCAATTATAAAAATTAGCCCAAGGCATGATTGCTAGCATTATAGGTTATTGATAAGCAAGTACTTTACTAATCTAAGTAACTGAAACTAATATAAGAAACAGAGAGAAAGAGAAAAATAGAATGAGGGAAAAAGAAAAGGACAAAACTTAGTTTCATCAATAGAACCTACATTCATATATAAACTTATTCTCAGAGTAACTAACTTTGAATATATTATTATAATAATTCACAACTCAGATTCAAAAAAAAACATATTTAAACAATTTTATAAACAATACTCATTTTTTTTATATTAATATGAATTTATTGATCATGCAAAGGATGGCCACTTTTATCTAAACTCATGTTTTTAAAAGATCAATAAATCAATCCTTAAAACTTTGAAAGAGTGAAGCTTTATGCTAGCAGTGATTTTTATAATTATTAATCAAGCCAGTTTACAGTTTCAAATAATAAACCAAAAGAAATTTGAATAATTTTTTGGATGTAAATAAATCATATCTAGTAAATACATAATGCTGAGAATATAAACATATTAATGATTCAACTAAGATATTACCATAGTAATCCAAAAGTCAGATTGACCAAAAATTATTTTTAAACCAAATTTCCAAACAATTTCACTTTTTTTTTTTAAAAAATCTATACTGATTTATTGATCAAACAAAAGATAGTCACTTTTATTTGACTTCCAATGCTATGAAAAAGTGGATATTGTTTGAAAATTTGTTTTAAAATGTTTCTTTGGGAATCTGATTTGTGAATTATTGTCATGACATATTCCAACTTAAAATTCTTCTTGAATAATTTACATTCTTAGTATAAATAAGTACTAGAAATGATTTATTTAGAGGCTTTGATTAAGGATGAGATTTATTTTCAGTCATATTTCTATTCTATATTTGAAAAGTTGTTAGTGATACCTTATATTAATAGGCAAAGATGCTAACATCTGTTTTTAATTTGTCTGAGTATATTAGTTTTTTTTTTCCATACGTCATAGCATCGGCCAGGAGGCGAACCCACAACCGTCTGCATCCAACTATTTGCTTGCAAGGCAGTTGCGATGACCTCTGGCTAACAACACTTGACAAAGTTTTTTAAATATTGGTATTAATTTCAACATCTTCCACAAAGTGGAGGTCAAAATGCTATCATTGATATTTCGACTAGACACCACAAACCAACTTCTGAATAATAGAAATCATTTAGAAATGTTTCAGAATAATTACTATTATTTGGACGATAGCAGCTGGTGAGATTCAATCGAAATATTGACAATGTATAATGCATACACAGTTGAATCCACATTATCTGCTCGTACACACAGATATGTATAAAATGAATTTAATCTCTGTTTTATATATAAATGTAGTATAGACTGACAAGATTAATGACCTATAATGATAATTAATTAAAACTACATGATAGTATAGATTTCCTTTTCTAAAAAAAAATACTGTTTTTCAAATTTTAGTTTTTTAATATTCAGCGAGAACGTTTTCAACATTTTTATGTCATTGTCAAAAATTTTTTTTTTTTTTTGCTTTAATTTTATAAAATAAATTTACTGGGGGAAAAATGAAATAATTAGTCATTAAAAGGCCAAGTGCTTTATACTTTTGAAAATGACATGACAAATTTGAAAGTTCACTCACAGAATTTAAGAATCGTAATGGATAAACAATAATGATCGTTACTAAAAAAAAGTTTGAACAATCCTGCAGTTATAATTACTATTGTTCACTAACTTTCTTAGTCTATATTTCATATATATATAAAATATATAATTATTAGTAAATACTGCACTTTAAAATTAAATACAAAACAATGGAAATGACTTACTGTTTCGTGCTGTATCAAAATCATTTTACCTCCCTCTCTTCCCTTTATCAGAATGTCTTCAGTTATAATTACCACTATAGTTCACTAACTTTCTTTGACTATATTGATAGCATGTGGAAAAGTGAATCATACCTAATGTATTAAATTTTTTATACAGTCGTTTAAAGAGATTTCAAAATTATCAAAATTTTTATTATTATTTTACCATATGTCAAGGCATCGGCCGCGAAGCGAACCCGTGACAACTGACCTCTTGGCTACCAACGCTTGACTCAAAATTAATCTTGACTTGTAAATGTCAAAGTTTATTGTTTAGAACTGTAATAACATCTCATTTCATTTACATTCGTTCCTGTTGTTACATTTTTCTAAATTTCTGTCTATTTAAAATCTTAGCAATAGGGGAAAATAGATACCTCCTTTAACCGCTTAACTTGAAAATTTTGAGATACAAATAACACTTCTAGAATATTTTATCGTATGTATCTTCATGTTTTATATGTGTATATTGAGATGGATTACTTTCATGTCATACAATTCAGTTAATATGTAATCTTGATACTGTGTTCATATATATTTAAAACTTAAAGAAAAAGACGAAATGAAAACAGACAAAATTTACTTATATAAACTAAAGTATTAAAGATTTTAAGACTTCTCATTCGATAATTTAATATACAAAATTAACAAAGCGTATGCCACACTTGAATGAGAAGCTATAAAGATACACAGAAATTATTACACGCTAAGCGCTTTCGAGGTCTTTTGCCTCATATTCATAGCGGTACTGTGAGCTGCAGAACGAAAAAATAGGGCAAGGGAAACAAAACAGTATGCAAAGCATATGCAAATGAACTAGATAGTCCAACATTTGGAGATGTCAAAGCAGGTATCTCGTCTATTGATGGAGTTATTATTGCCATTAATAAAATATGCTTCTCTGATTTTCCGCTTGATGTCATTTTTCTCAATACAGACTATTTTAGGGCTGGAAGGTTCAAACAAATGTCCTGTCTTCTTGGAATGCTCTAAAAATGTTGATGAATTATCATTGTTTTTCATGGCTCTATTATATGTATATCTGTGTTGTGCTGTCCTGTTGATTATGCCTGCCTTGGTTTCTCCAAAATAAATGGCCCGGCAACCAGGTTGTGGGCAAGCTATGCTGTAAACGACATGGGGAGTCTGAGAAGGTTCAATTTTGTCCTTAGAGTTATTGATTAGACGATTAGTGCATGGGGGTGTATGAAAGCTAATTTTAAATTTATTGGCCAAAACCTTGATTAATTGATAGGAGATTTTAGGTATGTGGGGAAGAGTAATATATGGAAGTTTAATATTGTTTTTATTGTCAGTGATTTTCCTATAAAATTGTTTGATTTTATTGTTAATAGTGTTGAGTTTATAGCCTACTTGTAGTAGGTCTTTGGTGTAAAGATGTATATTATTCTTTCTATCTGCCTCAAACTTGCACAGCTGCATATTTCTATATAAAAATGCTTTCAGGCCTGCCAATTTGTGAGAGCTTGGAGAGTTGGAGTGTGGGTGTATAAAGCCTCTGATTTCAAAGGGCTTTATTATCATTGAATAATTTATACCTCTCTCATCACGTGTTAACCTAAGGTCAAGGTAATTTAGACTTTGGAATACGTCTTCTGTTGTGGAATTGATAGTTAGATTAGTATTATGTGCTAACTCTTGTGTAATACTATTTATAGTGTGCTGGTTGGCTAAAATAAATATATCATCTACATACTACATGTATATAGTGTGAGGGCTGTCAGCTTGATATTTGGACACGATTAGTCTTTCGTAGTGATTAAGAAAAATGCTGGTTACGATTCCACTGAGGGGGATCAAAATTACGAAACAGTTTCTTGATCGCAATAATTTAATTTGCCTTAAAGAAGATAAGGGCAATAGATTTGTGCTTTTAAATTCTCAGGATTATAAGAGGAAAATAAATGAACAAATTACAAATCTACAACTCACTCCTGTTGCACAATTCAACAATAAGCTTAACTGCGATAAATTTGTTTCATCCATTCTCCGTCCTCATAAAAACAAAGGCATTTCAATTGCGGAATACTACTGAGTTTATCCTTCCTCCACTAAAGCTCCAAGAATATTTGCCAACATTAAACTCCATAAGCCTGGTGAACCGTTGTGTTTAATGATGGATTTTGGGGGAGTCCATTATTTTCAAACCGCGAAAATGGTTAATCAACTATTAATAGACAGCTTGGGCTTTGGAAATTATTCTGTTAATTCGTCCTTTCAAGTTGTGGAAAAAAATCAAAAAAGCCACGATCGAAAACAACTTTTATATGACTACCCTTGATGTCAAAGAATTATATGGATCGGTGGACAGAAAACAATCTATTCAAATCATCCAACAAGAACTTACCAACACGATGTCAGCTGAACGCATTAATTTCATCATTACATTTTTAACATGGATGGATAAACATATATATATACAACATTTGAGCACGTTTGGTACAATATGAAAAGTGGTTGGCCTATGGGCCTCCCCCTCAGTGGAATCGTAACCAGCATTTTTCTTAATCACTACGAAAGACTAATCGTGTCCAAATATCAAGCTGACAGCGCTCACACTATATACATGCGGTACGTAGATGATATATTTATTTTAGCCAACCAGCACACTATAAATAGTATTACACAAGAGTTAACACATAATACTAATCTAACTATCAATTCCACAACAGAAGACGTATTCCAAAGTCTAAATTACCTTGACCTTAGGTTAACACGTGATGAGAGAGGTATAAATTATTCAATGATAATAAAGCCCTTTGAAATCAGGGGCTTTATACACCCACACTCCAACTCTCCAAGCTCTCACAAATTGGCAGGCCTTGAAAGAATTTTTATATAGAAATATGCAGCTGTGCAAGTTTGAGGCAGATAGAAAGAATAATATACATCTTTACACCAAAGACCTACTACAAGCAGGCTATAAACTCAACACTATTAACAATAAAATCAAACAATTTTATAGGAAAATCAGTGACAATAAAAACAATATTAAACTTCCATATATTACTCTTCCCCACATATCTAAAATCTCCTATCAATTAATCAAGGTTTTGGCCAATAAATTTAAAATTAGCTTTCATACACCCCCATGCACTAATCATCTAATCAATAACTCTAAGGACAAAATTGAACCTTCTCAGACTCCCCATGTCGTTTACAGCATAGCTTGCCCACAACCTGGTTGCCAGGCCATTTATTTTGGAGAAACCAAGGCAGGCATAAACAACAGGACAGCACAACACAGATATACATATAATAGAGCCATGAAAAACAATGATAATTCATCAACATTTTTAGAGCATTCCAAGAAGTCAGGACATTTGTTTGAACCTTCCAGCCCTAAAATAGTCTGTATTGAGAAAAATGACATCAAGTGGAAAATCAGAGAAGCATATTTTATTAATGGCAATAATAACTCCATCAATAGACGAGATACCTGCTTTGACATCTCCAAATGTTGGACTATCTAGTTCATTTGCATATGCTTTGCATACTGTTTTGTTTCCCTTGCCCTATTTTTTGTTCTGCAGCTCACAGTACCGCTATGAATATGAGGCAAAAGACCTCGAAACCGCTTAGCATGTAATAATTTCTGTGTATCTTTATAGCTTCTCATTCAAGTGTGGCATATGCTTTGTTAATTTTGTATATTATATAAACTAATTGAGTGGTAATAGTTGATATTTTGAAACAAATTATTTAAAATTGTATATATATTTAAAAAAACTTCTGCAATGCAAAAATATTACTTATTTTTGATTTTGACAAATTTTTTAAACTTTTTAATGTAATGAAGCAAGAAATTAAAAATAAAGTTTTTTTTTTTTAAAGATACATATGATTGATAAAAAAACTAATTCTAAAATGTTTTTACTTAAATGTTAAAAAATAATTGTTTAATTAATAAGTTATCTTTGAAACTATTTTTGATTTTGAAGAATGTAAATGATAAAATCAAAATATTAATGTAGTTATAATCTTGAGTTTTATTAATTAAAAAAGAAAAGACTTACTTAATTCCCTTTTAAAATCCTTGTTTTATTTCACCTTTGAGTAGTAAGTTATAAATTGCACTTTACACAAACAAGTGAAGCCCAATATTATAAGAATTATTAGTCTGAGAACTTTCAGGGAACTATAGTCCCTATATTCATAGCCTATCTTGGGAGTATCGGCTTACATTGAGCTGATACTCCCAAGATAGACTATGAATATGAGGACTATAGTTCTCCGAAAGTGCTCAGCCTAATAATTCTTATAATATTGAGCTTCACGTGTTTGTGTAAAGTGCAATTTATAACTTAATTCACTGTTAATAAATATTTCTATATTGCATAATATTTTTTAAAAATAGTAAAATTATTTTAACTGAAGTAATAATTAGCATCAACGAGAAGAGCATTTGCTATTAACCTCTATCCCAGAGAATTATCAACATGATATTTTTATAGTGCCTTGTAAACACAATAAATGTAAGCAGACATAAGTTGTTGTAAATAAATTTGGAAATTAAGGAAGATGAACTGAGATGAAGACTTCCAGTACTCTGCTATCTATTAATCAGAATGTGCCATATTGATAATCTATATAAGAAGCCAGCCTTCTGAGAGATTCCAGTAATATACATTAAGCTATGATATAAACATGTAAAAGCAGACATGAAAATGATATGCTGACTGTTATACATTTGTATAAAATTACAGGTAGAAAATGGTTATGTAGAACTCCTTTTTTGCTACTAAAATATCCTATATACATCTGGGTCTTGTTTTATGCGGTAGATATCAAAAAATGCGCACAAAAGAAATCGCACAAAAAATAAATGTAACTTACCTTGGAAAATGGGGGATAGGTTCACATAATTTTCAGAAATTGGCATAAAAGCAAAGCAACAAGGAAAAATTACTTTAAAATTTGCATTAAAAAACTAAGGAAATAAAGTATAACTAATAAAAAATTTCAAATATTTGAATAACATTAATACAAGACAAACTTTTTTTTACTTTTTTTATTAACTACAGTATTTAATTTTACATTTTTTCATACATATTTTAATCATTACCACTATTTGACAATATGCTTTCATTTGTGAACTGGTAAGAAATCAGATTCGTGATGTTCAGTCTTGTGCTATGTTAATGGTTTTCTGTTTCTATATTAAAAAATGAGATTGCAATCAAAACAAAAAGGTTATACATTATCATTATTTTCAGTTTATAAAATCAATAAAATCTTCATTATTATTTATTTTAAAAATCTAAAAAAATATTTATTTCTGTTAATATCTAATAAAATATGTTTTAAAAATTTTAAATTTTTGAATATTTATTGTGATATTTTGATACATACAAATATATTATTATTACTTACTCATTAGTATAAGTAGGTTATTTACATAGAAGCTAAAATTCTAAATACAGCTTCAGACCATATTCATGTTAGCTGCTAATATAACATATTTTTGAAAAAAAAATATTTCAAGTCAAAATAAGTTATTAATAATTTTTTTTTTGATATCTAATAAATATAGTGAAATATGAAAGATATTAAGAAGAAACATGAATTGCATAACTTCAAAACCGCATTAAAATAATCTGCATAAAATGAGACCCAGGTGTATATCAAAGTATACCCAAATAAAAAATAGCTTAAGATAATATTCATTAGTTATGTATATATTAGTATTGACTAAAAAGTCTAAAGAAAATTTGCTTTGTTAAACAAAATATTTCTTTTATTTACTTAAAAACAGAAAAATATCATTTTACACTAATTGACAATAAGTAATTGTAGAATTGGCCAAAAAATTAATTAAAATGTCTTAATGAAAAGTTTTTAACTGACCACTGACAGTCTCATAAAAAAATGAATCAAGAGTATGTTTAGTGCAATGAAAGAATAGCAGATTCTGAAACGTAAAGTTCATGGATTATGCTAAAATCTATCCCTTCCAGTGATTGAGATTCTTATAAACTCCTGAGAGATAAATCCATTTGATTTTTGTTACTGGCAGAGTGCTGGACTCTGGAGTATATAATCTGACTGAATCTACTTCAGGATTTTTTTAACACTCAAACTTTCTAGAAACTCCTATGAATAAAACCATTAAATTATTTTATTTTTTACTGGAAAAAATATTGTTTGTGATTTATTCTAAATTTTACTTTTTCATCTTAAATACTTCAAAATCATTTGGTTTATAAGTTGAAGAAAATTAAGAATTAATGACTGAAATATAATTTTTATGTTTACATATTATATATAAGGTCATTTATAATTTATATGAGGTTTAAAAAGAATAATATTGGTCTGTAGATTTAATGAATTCATTATTAGCAATTGAAATATTTTATTGGTGTGACTGTGCATATATGTATATATAATATCTTTATACATTTATTAACATGATTTAGTCATATAAAATTTAAGGAAAATAATGATTGGAATATTTTGTATTGCCACTGATGATTATATATGTATATATTGTATTTGTAACCTGTTATAATTTACCATATCTGTAAATTACAATTTGAATAAAGATGTTTTGAAATTATTAATTATTCATAAATTATTATTATTATTATTATTATTATTATTATTATTATTATTATTATTATTATTATTATTATTATTATTATTATTATTATTATTATTATTATTATTATTATTATTATTATTATTATTATTATTATTATTATTATTATTATTATTATTATTTATTGTTGTTGTATTGCAATGTACCAAGCCTCATTTAATTTTCTAATATACCAAGTTCCTTTATTTTCCTCTTTCTGTCGTTGCATTCTAAGCAGACTAGTTTGATATTTTGTGGATCAAAAGTGTCTATGTTCTTTTTTCTGATTTAAGAACATTGACATATATATTATAGGTTTTTTTTTCTCTATTGATACTAGGTACATGTGCTAAGTTATTCTTGTGGTATAGTTAGTCTGCAATTTCCCATAATTTACAGCTGAGAATCTTGTACTATTACACTGAATTTCATAGACTATCTGCAGGATGTCTTCCTCTCACAGTTTATCTTTGATATTGTTAATCATTCTGTTGAGGTTGACTGATGTTCTGAAGTTGACATTGTATCTTTGTTTGCAAATATTTTTTATTTTATCTGCCAATACTACAACAAGAATAGTACAGTACAAATACCTGTACAAATGAGCAAGAAAAATGCAGAATATATATTGGGATTCTTAGGTCATCAAAAAGAATACCGACAAACTGTTGATTCACAAAATGTCAAATAAACTTAGAACATGACAAGAGAAAGAGGAGAATAAAGAAGGACTTGATCCATTTTAAATAACAGCAATGTGATAAACAAAAGAGCTAATAGTATCCAATTATCCAGCCATTGGAATATGTAAATTAGCCTATTTATCTGTTTAGAATAACAAATAGATACTATAAACACAGCAAGCTCTATGAAATAATACAGCTGTGATTATGTTGCTCAGAACTGAAAGGTGCTAAGAAGATCAGAAAATAGATGAAGGAATAATAATACACTTTGCCAGGCATGTTTACATATGTATGCAAAAATATTACAAATAAACAATGAAGATGAAATAAAATTATTAGCATTACTATATAAAATTATTACTAGTAAATATCTTTGTCAATTATTATATTACTATTATTGTTATTATTATAATTGTTATTGTTACTATTATTATTATTACTATTATTACTCATAATTAATTAATAAATATATTAATTATTATTTTAACTTATTCCAATAAAGTTGATCTTGTAAACATATAGTCAATAGAGTCTTTGCAATCCAAAGCTAGTTGTATTCATAATGGTAATTAGAGTATATGTGTAAACATGTAAATAATTGTCTTTAGAATTATTTACATGATGTTAAAAAGATATTATATCTCTCAATTCCATAGATTTTTTTTTATGTTTTATAATAATGATTACTAGTTCATCTGTGGTCAGTGTATTCATGATTCCAGATCACCTGAATTTTGATGCTATTCAACACTGATATAATTATCCTATTACTGTTCAATATATGCTTAGTTTTATAGTTGTTCAAGCACTTATGTATGTGCAGCAATAAATTAAGTGATATTTGTTCTTTTGCAACATGTCTTAAGTATAATGATGATAACTAAGATATTATAATATACATCTTTTTTAACTTCAATCACAAAAGATAACTGTTGATGATTATTTGCTGCTGATACAATATTATTATTTATATTTACTTCTGATAATAGTTTTATGATTTTTCTTCATACCTTATTGCATTCAAAGGTCACCATTTCCTTACTATATATTGTAATGGTCAGGTTACCTATTTAAATTATTTATATTTATTTAATTGATTCAGGTACCACCTGATATTACTTATCAGAAAATAGACTGGCATATATATTTTTTATACATATGTATTTTTTTTTCTCATGTGTCGTAGCATCAGCCGGAAAACAAACCCGCTAACCTGGGACAACTGCTTGTAAAGCAGCCATCACTGATCTCTTGACCACCAATGCTTGGCATATGTATTTAAATAAACTTTATAATATTTACATAAAGGTTCTGAACATTTATACAGAAAATGTAATCTATATATTTTAAATCTAGTCCTTATTCATGCTTAGCATGTTTTTGACACATAACATATCATAAGCCTAGCACTTTTACTTCCTTAGTGTTCAGAGACGATATGTATACTTGATATTTTAATATTTAAAATCATTTAAATTTATTTGTTTAATATTTAAAGATACTTAAATCTTTTCAAAGAGCCCACTTCTTCAAGAGGGAAATGCTTTAAGACTTTTTTGTTTATAACAAATTGATATTTAGCTAATGCCCAAACCTCTTTAAGTTTTTATTTTCTATCTTCCATCTCAGGGCACACAATTCTGGCTCTAGACAAATTGAATTTATGGCCAGAATTTTGTTCATGATCCATAAATATTGAGAGCTATTCATTCCTTTTCATTGTTTTATTGTACAAATATTTATGCTGGACTAGTCTTTCTGAAAAATTAGCCCCCTGTTCCCTATAATATACAAAATTACAAATATCTTGATAGCATTTAATTTTGTAGACAATTTGATGAACTGATTCCTTGGCCTGTTTGTCTTTTGAATTGCTAAGCAAATCGTTTAGTGAAGGGGGGACAGACAAAAACTTTTATTATATTTTTCAGAGCATATTATTTTTAATTTCTAAAGGACTTTCAGGATCTATGGAGGATTATTCATTTTTAGTTATATATTAAAAGCAAACTAAGCATGAATAAAAATTAAATTTAAAATATATAGATTACTATTTCTGTATAAATGTCCAGAACATTTATATGAATATCATAATTACACAAAAAAGGAGAAAAAAATTTTTTGGTATTGAGTTAAATAAGCTTTGAAAATATTTTCTTTAATATGATAATGATGAAAACTTCACAGACCCTATTTACAATAACAGGATAAATAACATAGAACATGAGTTATGCCTGATGAAATGGACATGGGATAAATATGCAGACAAGGCAGTATTGACAATATTACATGTAAAAAAGTTAATACATTATTTAAATCAATAGCAAAACAAAAGTACATTACAAGATATTATAATTGCCAGGCAAAATATCCTTTTTTTTTTTCTAAAATAGCCATTTTGCCAAACTTTTATTATTATTTTTCCTTTTTCCTTTACACACATGAACAATAGTTATTTTATAAAATGCCCATGGTTTATTTTGATTGATTTTAAAATCTTAATCTTCCTATGGAGTCTTGTAATTCACAATAATATATAAACTTTTCATATAATTATGTAATATAATATTTTTTTATGATTGAGAAAATTTGCCATAGAGGAAATCACTGGTCTTTAATATCTCCTGAATGTAATCATATGTATAGTTAATCCTCACACATATAATACATTTATTTATATCATGAGATAATTTTAACCAATGTAACTCATAATGATAACTCTAGGGAGTAGACACATTAGGTCCATATTCTTATTTAACAATAACAAACTAATTATGTAAGGTGGTTCTTTGAATCTGATTAGAGGAAACTGGTAATTAACTGTGTTAGTTCTTTATATTTGTCCCTAAACTTATAGAACAAAACTGTGAACAAATCCAACATATAGATAGAGTATACAATAAACCATTGAACAATGATGTAACAATTGCATATACATAATAAGTTCTAACTTAAGTAAGATTTAACTCACAGTAATCAGAAGTGGGGTTAATTTACATGCAAATAGGCTTGATCAAATTTCAAAACTGACCTTTAACTTAAAATACTAATAATTGTATTACATTCATCTTTGTTTTACATTTAGACACTAAATATTATACAAACATGCACATTTGCTTTTAAAATAAATATTATATTTTTGATTATTTATCTGACAATTTCACATTACAGAAACCCTTTTTTAGAACAACAACAACAAATTATGACATATATGTTGCAAAGGCCAAATAGAGTGATTTTTTTTTTAATACAATTTTTTTTTAACTTCATCTACTTTAAATTGCAACTAACATTTTTTAAAAACTTTCACCTCCTGCTTTAATAAATCAATAATATAAAATATAGTTTGTTAGAATTAAATATATATTAAAATAAAATTTAAAATGGTTAATATTTTAGGATAACAGTCTAACCAACTTTTTTCACTTATAAAGCCAAAAGTCCTATAGCCAGAGTTCGATTTTTCCCATGATGGCATATATGAATTGTTTCCATTTGTAAGTTACCATAATGTTCTGTAACAATCTTCAGCCTTTGAAATTTGAAGTTTATGCATTGTTTCTTTATTTTAATTAGAGATTATTTGAAAATAGTTTAGTCATGTTCCATATATACAATCAGATAAAACTTCAGTAATAAGCATTTTTTCCTTTTTCTACTCAATAATCATAATAAAGGTTCCATGCAGCTTGATTAAAGTAAGAGTCCAGATTGACTTGCCTTCAAGGAAAACTGATTCCATATAAACTTTGATGTCTTGTGTTTTTAACAACTTTGAATGTTGTTTTTTACACCTTTGATTTTGTTTTCATTTTTAATAATATCTTATTTTTGACACTTTTGTAACCTGATTTTATTTTAATTATAAGAATTTTAAAAACTCTTTCATTATTCAATTGACTGAACTTTCGAACCACTGTAATTAATAAATTGCTTAATTTTTTTTTATTATTTTTGAATTTCATATCAAAACAAGCTTAATCTCTCTTTTTTTACACTTATTTTTAATTTAATTATTTGAAATGTATTTCTTAACTGTTTTGCAATACATTTCATACATTCTTTTAATTTTTGATAAGAGCACTAATTTTAACATAATTTATATAATTTACAAGTTTCTCTTACATTATTTTAAAATATTTAAGAATTTATTCTAACATTTGCATATTACCTATGTTATTTTAAACCATTTGATTTATTTTATATAATAAAATTTAAAAACTTGTGAATGCTGTATTTATTAGCATCATTCACAACTTTGAAATCCTGCTCATAACCATGTTAAAGTCTACATGGCCAACAGAAAAATGAATAAGACATTATTCATTTTAATATATATATATATATATATATATATATATATATATATATATATATATATATATATATATATATATATATATATATATATATATATATATATATATATATATATATAAAAGTAATCTTGCAGAGATGTTATTATTCAATAGGTTAGGCAATGTATGGCAGTTTTATAACTTTTCTTTTTTTATTTCTGTATATTACATTATTAAGTTCCCCTTTTGCAGATAAATATTAGAGAGTCTCAGATAGATAAATAGATAGATTAGCTATTATTTCCTAACAAAAAAATCCTAAGTAAAATTTGTAAATAGCTATTCACAATTAAAACAAAATAATTATGTTAATACTCATAAATCAGACTTGATTAGTCTGATGAATGCTTTTTTCTTCAGTAGATGAATAAGAGAAAGTATCTAATTTATTTTTACACCTCAGAATAGATGAATATCCATAGACTGATCATAAAAACAAAAAAATATAATTGTCATATTATTTACTGCTGCTGGAAAATAGTGTAAACTTATATCAGACATTCACAGTTCTATCCATGTTCAGAATATTTATTATACACATTCTTCCAATAAAGAATAAAAATTTGTATCATAAAATTATTACAATGTCTTAATATCTTCATGCTCTCATCTCCAAACACTTAAGATTGGTTCATACTTAAACATTTGGGTTGAAAAGATGGATGGATTCATTCTATTTTTTCATAAAAACATTATCTTGCATTATCTTGTGTTTGAGAATGAGAGTATTCATTTATGTATGGTTTAAAATCGGTAAAGCACGTGCATTAGCCTGATTGCTAATTTATAATTACAATTTATTAACATAGTGCTATATAAATAAATATCTTATTATATAAATGATAGAATAGACTAATTGTAAGAAATTGTTAAATTAATTAGTTATTTTATTTGAAAAAAAAATATTTGTTTTTATAACTAATAAAATATAACTTCTCATAGTAATTCACATACTTCTTTGGAAAAAGTGGTAGTTTCTCAATTCAATATTAGATATAATATCTGTGTATGAGTAGGAAATGTTTTTGTGATCAGAATGGCTGATAATATACATATTAATAACAACATGATATTTTTTTATATGTTTACTCCTATTTATTTCCAAGAATGATTTTTTTTTTTGTATTTTATTCTAGAATCATCTATGGTGAGTTTGAGTAATCAATGATTAGCAAAAGCTAGACTGGAGATGAGGGACTTTTATACTATTATACTATCTGATAGCTATTGATTAGTCAAGCTTACTATAGATGGCTCTAAAGTAGATTGAAGATAAGTGCTTTTAGTAGATTGAAGATAATTGCTTTTGAAAGTACACAGACCAAATATATTAGGTACGAAATATTTTTATTCTACATTATATGTGGTAATAAATTTCATAAGTTTCTGATTGGTTAAAAAGATAGCGCATTGGGAAATAATAAAATTATAGTTCGTGAACATATTATTGAGTTGTTTTTTTATTTATTTAATTTACTAAGGCATTTTGTTTTTGTTTGGTATTTTTTTAAATTTATACAATAAATCTATTAAAAAATATTAACAGAATAATTAGCTGACCAAAATGTTAAATGATGTTCTGAACCCCAATAGTAATCGAACGACTTTTATCTGGAAATCTTTAGTTCACAAATCCATTTCTCTTCAACTGAGCTAAATTACACAGGGAAATAATATATATATATTTAATACTGTACTTTGCTTGTCTTTATATATAAAATCTGTTGTAAAAATTAAGTAAATGTATACTGTCATTTCAAGATGTATAAGTGGAAATACGTGTTTTTGGTTGAAAGTATAATAAAAGCCAAAAAAACAAATACCCATGCACACACACATATATATATATATGAATAATAAAAATCTATTAATTCTAACTTAATCTATTTTGAGTTTTTTTAGTTGGAACTATGTTTGATTAATATTATTTATGCTTCAGTAACAAAATATTACTTATGGCAAGTATAACTAATGTTGTTATGCTATTTCACGCATGCTTGGACATTAATCGGCAGGTGGAAATGGCAAATGCAAAGTTTCTTTTAGAACTAAGTGAGATTAATTTGTATTTTACTTAATGTATGCTGCACTATAATGAATAGTCATTCAAAATACATTCAATAAGCTAAAACTTGCAGTAGCTATATAAGCTCTCAACTTTGATTTTAGCAATTTAAAGACAGGTTTTACTACAGAATAATTTATAAGCAAATAAATGTTTACATTTTCTTTCACAATGATTCAAACTTGCAATTAGTCAGACTTAACAAAAAACTAAACTGAATAAAATTTGTTATTGCCAGAAGGTAAATACATATATTTGCTATATGTATAGATGTGCATGTTCGTATTTATACTGTTTGATTTCCAACCGCTTCAGCTTCATCTATTTATATAGAAAGTAGGTCGAAGTAAAGAAGGTTCCCCTCTTTTCTTCCAAAACGTAAGCTTGTGGTTAAGACCTGCAGAGGTCCCTACTATCGCATTTTTCCGCGCACATTCTTGAGGTTACAGCCTTAGTAAATGTTACTTACACTTATACAATAAACCCTACTCCATTTTAAATAAATACATTGTGATTCAGCAAGAAATGCATCTGATAAATAGTTTTTAATCATATATTTTAAGTGTGTATGGTGGGATAGATATTTTAAACATACAGCATACATAAATGAAAAATTTTAACAGATTTATAGATGCAAACACTGAAGTATATTGTGATATTTTTATATATAGTAATCTACATTAAGTCTCTTATGTATCCAGGCGACAACATATTAAAACTGATAATAAAAATTCAAATCATACCATCTAAAATGGTAATTGTTTGACGCATGTTAAGCCAGATTAGAAACTTTTAGGTTAATATTTTAACTGATGTAAGAATTGTAAGTTATATTTAATGTTTATATACATGTATGTGTGTCTGAAACTAATTTTAAATAGCTACAATAAAATATATAAAGTAAATAAACTAAAAAGACTAATAAAATTTTTATTTCCTTCATGAATCTGTCTAACAAGCTTTATGTATTACCATTTTGTTTCAAATGCTCATTATTCTGAATTTAAAACCTGAGATCAATATATCCCAAATTTGTAAAAGAATCCATATTTGAAATAAATATGTTTTAAAACCTCAGCTCAAGATATTTTAAATTTGTAAAAGAACTCATATTTAAGATTAAGATATTTTAAAACATAGATGTGTTATTTTAAACTTGAAAAGAACTTACATTTAAGATAAATACAATCTCCCTAGAATATAAGATATTTAAGAGTGAAAAGAACCTATATTTGAGATAAAAAATAATTTAAAAACTAAGAGACGATATATATATAATTATTCAAAACAATACACACACACATATATATATATATATTTGAATTATAATAAATTTTATATGTTAATAATTGTATTTAGCTGTCGTATTATCTACAAGAGGACTCATATTCTGGTATTTTAAAATTCATGTCATAAGGTGCCTGTGCATATAACCTCAGATCAGATTGTTGTTGGTCTGTCACCTTATTATTATTGGTCAGATTACAATTTATAAATATTATAGTGTAGTAATAATATTTGTGCTATTTCACATTATCCGATTTTAAATCTAGGTTTAATAAAACTTGAACGTGGCTTTAGTTTCCAATCAAATTTAAAATTATTAGTTGAGAAAAAAGTCATAGCTAATATAAGTAATCATTTATAAAGTTATCTAGCTATTTTTAATTATAAGAGTAAAAAAAGAATGATAAACTGCTAATATATTTTTGCCTGCAGTAGGCTAATAAAGAGCTGTTTATATTTTACTGTATATAAATATATATTGATGTGTGTAAATATATATATGATTATCAATAAAGTAAGTCATATATAACGTGAGATTGCTTTCATTTAACCCATATATATATATATATTGTAACGATATATAAATATGTCGTTACATTAATTTAAAATAAAAACTTAAAAGTTTGCAAATAAAAGTAAAAAACTAAACGCTAAAATTAAAATGTTTGTTAAATGTATATACATTCGCACAGATGCCAAACTTTAAAAATATTTTTTTTAAAAAAACAAATAAGTATTTGAACGTACTTTTTTTTTTTATAAAAAAGTACAAGATTTAAAAATAAAAACAGGTATTAATTAATGTTATCTGTAAATGGAAATGATTGTTTATAAATTGTTTGAAAAGCAAGCTAGCTTTGGGCTCTTGTATAATTAAAATGATCTGATGAAAGATAGATAAGAAAATAAAAAGAAATTAGCTTGACCAATGGAAGCACCAAGCCTCAGCCCGGATCCGAACGAAAATTTGGATTAGTGACATCTTTGTTCATTCAATCTGGAGATTTACTATAAAAAGAGAAATATTGAGTTCCAGCGTGGTGTGTTTGAGAGTTGTGGTAGGACGCACATACCACACTCTCTATTTAAAAGAAAAAGGAAAAGACTGTGATACCTTGAACCAGCTATTGCCATCTCCAGAACATTATCTTCCAATGGAGGTGTCGTGGGAATTAAAAGCAGAAACCTGGACTCTTCTACCGTAAGCTATATTGACATGAACTCTAAATTGAAAAATAATTAAGAACTTTCGTTCAAGCTTATGAACTTCTATCTGACTTTTAAGTTTAAAATCAATTAATAATGTTTAATTTTATATGTTTTCCAATTGATAAAAATCATTTCCATTTTTTTTTTCTCTTATTGTATAAATTATTTGTTGTTTAAATTTTAAATGAGGGAATTTAAGGTTGGGTATAGACGTTGCATAGATTCGTTAGTGATTGATAATGTTGTGGTTTTCACATTCGATTAGAATATATGTCAACGATATCACTGCAAGCATCTTACGATGAATGCTAATGGGATTTGTATATTCCCTATGCAAGTGATGTTTATCAATGACTTTGTATTTTGATCGGTTGTGTTTAATTTGGAATGTTTTTGACCGTGGAATCTGTGCAGCTGATCTGTACTCAACATTTTAAAACAAATTTTATAAAATGCATTTGTGCGAATGTATCTAAATGTTAAATTTAAGTCGGGCGTGAATGGCTATATAGTTTTGTAAAGTTATATTAAGGGAGGGTAATCTTAGGTTATTCGTTTCGTGGTTGAATTGGCTCAATGGATTGGATATATTTGTGTAATTAGTAGATGTAGTATGAGGTCCGCTATGGACAGGATTGCATATATATGCCGCACACCTTCTGTTTGCCTATGGATGGGTTTGTAAGTCGGCAGAAGACCGCAGTCCATTCCTATGGAGTTTTTTGTTTATTGTTCTACTCGCCAACAGATGTCACATTCCTGTTGGTGGAGAGACAATGTCTTCTCTAATCTACTTACTGATCAGATGTACCTTCCTGACAGTATAGTATTTTGTGTTGTCGTATCATGCTACATTGAATACATGAATGTATCAGATGGATTGGCACCAGTTTGGTTGCAAAATTTGTTGCCTAAGGTTAAATCAGGGAAGAATATTTTCTTTTCAAATGCAGATCTATGTAGTCTATTCATACTTGACTATCTAAATAAAATATTAAACTCATTGAAACTTAGTTAAATGTAAAATTAAAAGTTAATATAAAAATCTGCGTAAATAAATATTTTTATGTGTTAATTTCTGGCAGTGGCTTTTATTTATTGATATTTAAGATATAAATTAAGATATAGATTTTTATCTCTGCGTCTCCGCTAAGCTAGTGACTTGGGCTAACGATTGGAATATTTAAATAAAGTGGAATCTTAACAGCGCGTATCTGCCTACTCTATAAATTTTTCTAGGCTCAAATGCCTAGATGGCGCCCTGGTAGTTGCAGATATTGTTTTTGCGGTTAGATTCGATCTTCACTTTCATTTCGATCGTTATAATACATATATATACACAGACATTTGGCATAAATTAGTGATGTATAGATTTTATTGCACTCTGTTACATTTAAAACCTTTTAGATTTTACACCACCATCCAATATAAAATAATAAATCAGTCCTTTCATGCTATACCTATATTTTTTTTCACTATTTCAACAATTATGCTAAAAGTCTTGAACTTTTGTGAAATAAGTATTTCAAAGCTATCACGTTTTGAATATATTAATACATAGTTGGAAATTATGCTAAACACATGCCATGTAAGATTTACGACCTCATTTGCAACTTTGCACAAATTGGTCAGTATCACTTCTTATAAATAAAATGTGTAATAAGTAATCAACAATCTGCTTCTGGAATATATGCAAATAAATGATATTTTGAAAATAAGATAATAAAATACAAACATTTTTGGCATGTGTTCACTTATAGCAGATCTAATAAGAGAATAAGCCAAAATACAATTGAAAATAGAAGTGCTATCTCAATATATATATATATATAAGACATATTTTGCAGGTTCACCCATGTTAAAAAATTTAAATATAAATTTACCAACGTTTCGACTTGGCTCACACAAATCATTTATTGGGTGATAAAAGGTAGAAAGATGGTTGTATGGGCACTACAATCACTGATTTGAAAGAAACGTTAAAGTTCCACCAATAGCAAAAATGTTTTTTAAAAAAATCTTTTCAAATAGGAGGAAATTTGCATGTATCATCTCGCTTATTGGTACAATCTGGCCTTTTACTGTAAAATCAGAGAAGCCATTGAGATACTTAAAAGACCAGATTGCATTAATAAGCAAGATGATTCATGCAACCTTTCTCCTATTTGGAAAGATTTTTTTTAAAAAACATTTTTAATTTAACATTTTTGCTGTTGATGGAGCTTTAACATTTTTTTCAAATCAGTGATTGTAATGCCCTTACCACCATCTTACTACCTTTTATAAACCAGTAGATGACTTGTGTGATCACGTAATGTTGATGTATTAATATTTACATTTTTTAACATGGATGAACTCGCAAAATATGTCTTTTATATATGCAACCTGTGAAAATCTTCATATCAATTATATGTATAACAGAATAGGATTTGCATATAAATTACAGATGCAGCTTTTAATTTTATATATATATATATTATAACGGAAATGGTTTATTCGTACAGTTGTTTAATTATTTGTGTATTCAATTATATTTATTTCGATTATTTTATTCTACATTATACTTATTTATTATCCATTTATTCTTTTCATAACTTTTATTTCTATCCATTTATTGTTTACAACTTAGATTCTTTATTATCTTATTTATTATTTTAACCAACGTCGTTACAATACAAGCAGAGAGCTAATACAGATACAAATTTAACTTCATATCTATACCCTTGACTGAACCCCAAGGCAATACATACATATTATCTTGGTGTTATTTTTCCCAGCCAAGAACTCTTGGCTGCTGACCAAAGCAAACTATTTCAAAGAAACTTAACGAATGTCCAGCGCTTGCTATTTATTTTTTAGAATTGGGATTTCGCACGAACAAGCAGCACATGAATATCTTAAACAAATCAGTATGCCCCTTTAATCACTACTTATAGTTCCCCCCTGTCGTAGCTTGGTGATAGGAGAATAAAGCAAGGACATGAAATTTAATGATAAATATGTTTAATACTAATACTCACACTTGATATAAAAAAAATACATTATAATAATAATAACAACTAACACACTTATAAACACATGATTATAATAACATATGAAACAGATCAAATATTAAAGTTCTTAAAGTCCTGTAGATAGAGTTCTATTTTATCGAATCATTAATTTTATATTTAGTTATGAATAGTAGATAAATGGAAATGCATGCATGCTTTTACCTAGGCTTTGTTGTAATTGTCCCATGGGTATTTCTTCCGAGCGCTTGATTAACTTCCTCAATTTGTGGGGTTATTTTCGTTCCAGTTTTTGCTTGTTGATTCTTTAGGTTCTCCATTAACTTCCTCTGTTTGTGGGGTTATTTTCATCCAGTTTGCTGGTTGATTCTTTAGGTTGAGTTTCAATTGACAGCTACAGAAATGGCGGTCCCTCTATCAGGTCAGGCAAAGATCTTACATTGCGGGTCAGTGATGAGATGGCTTGAATCCGAACCCACGTCCCTTTAACGCCACTAGCCATGCACTTCTTCCATTTTCTTTTAGCTGTTGCTTCTCTAAAGTCTCTACTAGCAATGCCTGATAATAATTGTAATTTTCTTAATCTCTTTGTTTGTTGTTTTTAAAATTTTTAATTAAGACTTAGATTTCCAACCAATTCTTATCATTACATTTCTTTATTTAATTAGTGGCTGGAATGTAAGTCCCAATTAATTTAACAGATCAGGCCAAGATCTTCTGTTGATAACATTTCTTTGTCTGTGGAATTTAATTTGTCCAACAGACTTTCACACCTATGGCCATATTGTTTCTTTTTTATATATCACATATTACATTTATTTTATTTAAAGTTAACAATTTATTCATTTTTTTCACATTTACATTTTACATTTACTTTAATTTGTTATCATATATTTTTTAAAAGAGAGAAGAAACACATTTTTTTTTATGCATCCACTTCCCCTCTCCCACAATAAACACACAAATAATTTCTAGCATTTGACTTATAAGAGAGAAAGAGACGCATTTCTTTATTTATGCAGCCCCCCTCCCCTTCTCTTACTATTACAAAATCCACAGTAATTTTGACATTAGAATTTCAATTTTTCTTTTCCTTCCTTTCTTTTTTAAAAAAAAATTTATTAGCTAATTTATTCCACCTTTATTACTTTCTAATTTTATTAATAAATATATATGTGTGTCGACGACTTTACGTGGTCGTCACATTACATATCAGAATTATGATACAAATTTATATGGTTTTTCTGATGTGGAATTTACATATTCTAACCTTTAGTTCACTTGATGAGATTCGTATCTGAAATACATAGATGGAGAAAAGAAGAATGGTCTGAAATTTTTATAATTGGGAAATAGTTTATAAGATGAGAGATGTTAAATTTAAAAATTATTGGTTTTATATATATATATATATATATAAAACCAATATATATATATTTATATATATATATATATATATATATATATATATAATAACCTAAAGAAGTGTACAATGATGATGCAGTAAATGAAATCAATTTCATTTGTGAACTCACAGCAATAATAACAATAATATCCACAATGCTTATATTTAAGACAACTGATTGGAATTTTATAACTAATCAAACAGACCACACATTGGGCAAACCAAAAGTATATATAATCCAAAATATTAGACCAAAGTAAAATGTTGACATTCAACTTTTTCTATAATCATTACTTTGACAATCGATTGAAGATTTCTGGTGTAGATAAGCATTGTTATAATGTGATATATACATATGAAAAGAAAGTTACTGTTAACGCTAACTGAAAGAATTATACAGATATATAAAGCATTATACAATTACAAATATCCAGTAATGCACCTTGTTTAAAAGCCTATAGTCAATAATATTGAACTTCAATATTTCGATATTTCAATATTTAAATATTTAACATGGTTTAGCGTATTTAACTTCAAATTGGTGGGTATCATTTTGAAGTTTGCTATTATTGAGATATAACTTTAAACAGAGAATGTTACCGGATATTTGTAATTGTATAATGGTTTATATATCTATATCGTAATACAATAAAAAATTAAGACATTATCCACTAATGATGATGATGAGCATATATGAAATAGGTCATATAATTATTACATTAATCAATTAATTAATAATTACAATTTGAAGCACTTTTTATATGAACCTAAATATACATGATAGGGAACTAACAGAAATATAACTATTTTACTAGAAGTGGCATGTACTGGTGGTGATGATACGATATAAAGTTCAAACACCAAAAGTATAAATCATAAAAAAATAATTTCAATCATAAGAAAGAAAGCAAAAAGAGAATACATTATATGATTATAACAATTAAATGATGAAGATTTATGCATACTTGATATGTACTTTTGGCATGTATGCCTGTGAATTTTTTATTCATATAATAGGATACAGACATCAGACATTTATCTGTAGCTCTGATTAAGCTAAAAACAAACAAACACCAATCTATTCATTTTTTGTTTGTAATATGATTTATTTACTACTATTTTTACTGGACCTAACTGCAAAAAACATAAAAAACTTCAGAAGACTAATATCTAACCAATACAATTTAATAACTTAATAATAAGACAGAAAATCTATCAAAATAAATCCAATTAACAACTCAGACATACTTACTAAAGACATAATTAGCAGGTCACAAAATTTATTATTGCATTTAAATAATATTAACAATCAATCAATAAAGAATCTGAAAGTTTAACGAGATTAATCAATCATTATAAAATTTGAAAATTTACCTTTTAATTAAAGAACTAAACGCAAATTGTTTCAAAGCTTTTTAATTTGATTCTTTTGGCAATAAGGTTATGAAAGTTAAAAATGATTTTTAAAATATAATAAATTAATTGCTTCTTTTTCTTAAAAAGAATAATTATGTTAGTTTGTACTCGTATATATGTATCATTTTCACAAACTTATTTGAAATATACACATTACAATTATTTTTTTTTACAAAAAACAATTAAATATTTATTTTTAAATAATTGAAATGGCAAACATAAATGAACTTCAAAATAATAGTCATTATGAAGTATGATTTTTCTTCTACAATACAGGCTTTTTCATACCTGCACTTCTATATGTAATATATGGGGATTTGAACCCAGACATTCACACGACCCTCATTCATCCATGCTACGTCATACCGCAGATACACTTGATCACACATATGTTAAAAAGATAAATAATCACCAATAAATGTATTTCATGCTAAACCAGCACTCGTCAGGTGGTCCAGATTATCATCTCCACACAGTTATACAATCAAATCTCAGCTTATATTAAGATAGCCAATCTTCATACTTTAATGGCAGGCTTGAAATACGTATATTGGTAATTATTATGAAGATAAATTTAGATGTCTAATTTTAACAGTTCTATTAATTCTGCAGGGGTAATAATAAAAAAAATTGCAGCATAGACAACCCATATGTGAAGTACATTCATTATTAGAATGTGTTAAAATGCAGCACTGCCCATTGGATTTAGAGGCTCCGGGCACAGAGTGGGACGCCCAGTAAATTAAAAAATGAATAAATAAATAAAATGATTTTTTTATTTATATATAAAACTCTTGTCCAAATATTGGTCTCTAGTCTATTTTATAATGCATAAGATATATATTGTGTTGATGATTAAAATAAGGTAGCTCAGTGCAGGGGGCCCCAATATCCCCCAGGGCTTTTGGCATATGCCAGTTTATCGAACTGTTGAAATATGAAAACTAAAAACAAAATTAAAATATATTAGATGTATATAATACATGATTTTTATTTATTTTTCATTACAATTTAATCATTAACTAAAAAATTGTTAAATAAAAAAAATGTAAAAATATAAATAATATATATATTTTTTTAAATAATGGAAATAATACAATCAATAAATGTGTTCAACATTGGTTGATCACAATCGTTAATAGATGGCTTTGAAAACCATTTGGACCCATCATTATAAACAACATTGTTATGCTCATAGGCCTTAAATCACCCTAAACAAATTTATTATTGAATATCCCATATTCTCATAAAATGTACATGTTTAAAACCCAACTGATAGTTTAAACATTATGACTTAACATTGTCCATATACAAGCACTCGGCTAATAATGACCTCAAAACTATACAAACCAATATATGTAAACAATATATAAGAATAGAGTTTGTTTATCTTTTTCTAAGATAAAACCATGACTTCCACAAGGCTGATAAAGTCTATCCATTATTGGAAATTTCTTTTTCTCAGGTGTTCATGCCATATAATTTTCAGAATTATGTGCTAGCAAGCCAATCAAGTAAAAGATTATAACAAAGTTTCAAGATGTCATTATCAATGTAGGATGGTTAATTCTTGATAGGGGCATATTGGTGGTGGTTCACTTTTTTAGAAAACTTTGGACAACTGATACAATGACGTTTTTAACATTTTTTTTCGGATCCCTGTCTATAATATAGTAGTCTAATGCCATATCTTTGTCCCCAATATAAAAGAAATGCTATTATCTCTGCCATTTGAAATTGTTATCACTCAAATTTAATAGTGAAGTTGTTTAAACTTTTATATGTACCTGAGGTATTATTTCTCAAGAGACATTTAGAATATGTCATTTTAAACTCTAGTCATTGGAACCTGAATATTTTGATTTTTTAAAATCAAATTAAATTTCAATGTCTGTCCAATATTATCCTTTCTAAAATACAGACAATCATTTAGACATGTAGACCTAATATTTTTGATGTGCTCCAGAGAAGATGAAATGATAGGCCACTTATTAAATCAGTGATTTATCTTGTCACTTACGTGGGAAAGAATATGTGGTTCTCTTAACAGATTCTGGATCAACATCAGTATTACTTGTCAAGTTTTTTTTTAATTTTTTCCCTGTTATTCATCTTACAACTTTCATTTTATTCACAATAATCAAAACTGACAAAATGATTAAAACATAATTATTAATAAATTTAAGACAAATAAAATATTGTTACAAAAATGTACCTCCTTCACATTTTATAATTATACTTGGGACAGAGCAAGGCTATAATTGGATCTCTTCTTAGACATCATCATATTTTTGCTAGCTACTATGCATAAATTGTACGAGTTCAATAACATTATTGATGAAAAATAGAAAAATTGCTTTTATTTCAGCATTAATAATAGACCAGTAAGTAGCAATTGTTTTAGAAACAATATTTTTTTAAAAAACAAATATTTAAGTCATTTTAATGAATATGGAATATAACTTAATAGAAATACACTTCAAACAATTGTAACAAATTGGCAGCAGGAAAATTCAGACAATAGCTGATTGTATATTGATTCCAAATATAACATTTGGTTATTCAATTTAATATGAATTCAGTTAAGCTTATTCAAGTTAATTGGGGACCATAAAATAATATAATCCTAGCAATAAATCATAGACATTCTTGAGAGAAAATGTTTATATAAATTTACTCTGCAATTTTATCCACAAAGAAGCTAATTCCAAATGTGTCACTACAATTCACAAGTCATATTACCAAAAATAGATTTTTAAAATAAATTTTCAAAAATTGTTCACTTTTTTTAATATCAATCTCAATCTTTTGGTCAAACAAAAGATAGCCTTTGTTTGACCTCCATGTTGTTATATAATAAATAAATCAAATATGATTACTTGAAAAGGCTGAGACTCTATGCTAATGATGATTTATTATTTATTTATCATATAACAATAATCAGATAAATATGGTAATCTTTTGTGTGGTATTGATACAAAAAAGTGATCATTATATAAAACTTTATTCAAACATAATTCTTTAAGAATAGAAAGTATATTTGATCATGATTTTTTAAGAATTTTAGTAAAAAAAAATCAAGTTATACATCATTGACTTAATTTAATATGTTTATATTACAAATATGAGTTGATATTTTAGATTTAGTGTCTGAATATCCTAGCGCCTCACTGATGAAAGCTATTAACTCAAAACCAGTTTGGAGATAGAAATAATTATAGATCGAGGTTTTAAATGCTTTCTCTTGTGGTATTTATTGGAAAAGCTTATTTATAGCTATTAGCACACTCATTATATTTAAAAATTTTATTTGTGAATTATACAAGTAATACATTTTGACTTAATAACTCCATGTGTAAGTTCATTTTCTTAATGTTATATATGTAATAGGTGTAATTTATTTACAGGCTTGTTAAAATTATTAGAATTTTGAATTTTCTCAACAGTCAAGGAATTAATCTGTTATCACATTTACAATCAACCATTTCTGACTGTTGATTACATTCAGTGACATGGCTAGGAATTGCATGGACCTTTTCTTCTCCACCACTATCTTTTATAAATAATTTTGGTTGAAGTACTGAGACTGTTCTACCTTGGAAGTCAAATAAATGTTTTGTTGATCTTTGTAATAGTGGGGATGTCTGTATAACTAAAAAGATATTATCTGTAGGTGAGAGAATGACTATAATTATCATTTTCATTTGGTTTAATTTTGTTTTTGTTTTTTAGTTATTTAATGATGTGATCAATATAAAGCAAGTGAAACAGCATTAATAATGGAAATTTATATATAATTTCTTTTAAAATAAAGAGAAATCATTTGATTATAAAATAATTCAAAACAGCTACCATCACATAAATATCCTGAAGCAATAGATTTTCAGCTTTGAAAGAAGATGGTTTCTAACACATCTTGAATATCCATTTATGCCATATTGTAGTTTGTACATTAAAACTGCATTGTAAAGAGAAAAAATTCTTGTTCTAACAGAATAGTTTATCAAATAATTATTTTAACATTAGAGTGCATACCATGCATAATTTGAATGTTTATAAAAAAGCAAAATACACAAAGATAACATTTCTATCTTTAAGGATGCGAGTCAATTTCAATGATAACTTTAGCCTAAGCAGTTTTCTTCTATATGATTCTCAGACTCCATCATTAAAATGCTATAGTAGGCATGAATTAAAAGTGAATTAACTATTGCATCAATCACAAATTTTTAACATTGAAGTTTTTAATTGAACATGGCACTATAAAAAAATTAAGATATAGAGAAGGTTTGGTATTGTACTTTTTATAATGAGTTGCATGTTACTCCAGAATAACATTCAACACTTTTAATAGAAAGCCAGAGGCAAAAAAAAACCTAAATTATGTTCAAAATCTTAAATACTTCCACAATATATATATATATATATATATATATATATATATATATATATATATATATATATATATATATATATATATATATATATATATATATATATATATATATATTATTCAAATCAGTGATTGTAGCGCCTGTACAACCGTCTTTCTACCTTTTATAACTCTGTGGATGGCTTGTGTGACCAAATCGAAACATCAGTATATTAATATTAAAAGTTTTTAACATGGATGAACCCGCAAAATATGTATTTTATATATATATTAGCTATTTTGACTTTGCATGCTTATAGATCTTATATGTGTTATGAATATCTTTAGGATGAAAATTCATCCAGCCTACTCTTCATCATAGATTAGTAATTCTATATCATGTGGTAGAACAATTTTTAACATCACAGCAAATAATACTATACAAAGAAGTTTCCAATTTATTTCAATTATTATAAAATTGGTTGTAATAAGTATAGAATAAAGTTTTCAATAAAGAAAACTAATAATTACACGTGCTAGAAAAATCTGGGTCATTTTCTAGAATTGAATTTGAGTTTTATTCTAGTAATTTTATTTATATTAGTCTTTATAGATATAATTAAAGTGTTACAATATTAATGCTTTTGATGACAATGTGAAATTTGAAAAAAAGTATGTTCATATTAAACAAAAAAATTACAAGTTTATAGTGATATCATTAATAAAAATAAAAATAGAAATAGAATTTGGTTTGCCATATTATTAGAAGAGTTAACAAAAGATGAATAGTTGAAATTTTAAACTGAATCCTAATATATATATATATATATATATTGTAATGATATATAAATATGTCGTTACATTAATTTAAAATAAAAACTTAAAAGTTCGCAAATAAAAGGAAAAAACTAAACGCTAAAATTAAAATGTTTTTTAAACGTATATATATTCGCACAGATGCTAAACTTTAAAAATATTTTTTTCATAAACAAAAAAAAAAAAGTATTTGAACGTATTTTTTTTTAAAAAAAAAAAATACAAGATTGAAATATAAGTTAAAATAAAAACAGGTATTAATTAATTCCTGTAATCTGTAAATGGAAATGATTGTTTATTAATTATCTAAAAGCTGTGTAATTAAAAAGTCAGATGAAAAGTTAGATAAGAGAAGAAAGAGATTTTAGCTTGACCAATGGAAGCACTAAGCCTTGGCTCGGACCCTAACGAAAGTGATAGATTAGTGATGTTTTGTTCATTGAATCCTTGTGGATAATATAAAAAGGGAAATACAGTTTTTTCTGACAGTTCCAGCGTTGTGTGTTTGAGAGTTGGGGTATGATGCACATACCACACTCTCTATTTAAAAAAAAGAAAAAGGAAAAGACTGTGATACCTTGAACCAGCTATTGCCATCTCCAGAACATTATCTTCCAATGGAGGGAATTAAAAGCAGAAACCTGGACTCTTCTACCGTGAGCTATGAACTTTACAAATTAACAACAACCAAAAAAAGTAATTAAGAACTTTCGTCAGTGATTTTTTTTAAAGATTCAGCTAATTTAAATTTTAAAATGAACTCTTATTTGATTTTCAAATTAATAATTGATTGTTTAAATTTATATAGTTAAGTCTTGCTAAAAATCATTTCCATTTTTTTTTTATTGTATAAATTGTTTATTGTTTAAATTTTAAATGATGAAATTTAGGTTGGGTATAGACGTTGCATAGATTCATTAGCGGTTGATAATGTTGTGGTTTTCACATTCGATTAGAATATATGTCAACGATATCACTGCAAGCATCTTACGATGAATGCTAATGGGATTTGTATATTCCCTATGCAAGTGACGTTTATCGATGATTTTGTATTTTGATCAGTTGTGTTGAATTTGGAATGTTTTTGACCGTGGAATCTGTGCAGCTGATCTGTACTCAACATTTTAAAACAAATTTTATAAAATGCATTTGTGCGAACGTATCTAAAATGTTAAATTTAAGTTGGGCGTGAATGGCTATATAGTTTGTAAAGTTATATTAAGGGGGGGTAATCTTAGGTTATTATTTTCGTGGTTGAATTGGCTCAATGGATTGGATGTATTTGTGTAATTAGTAGATATAGTATGAGGTCCGCTACGGGCAGGATTAAAGATATACGCCACACACCCTCTGTTTGCCTATGAATGGGTTTGTAAGTCGGCAGAAGACCGCAGTCCATTCCTATGGAGTTTTTTGTTTATTGTTCTACTTGCCAACAGATGTCACATTCCTGTTGGTGGAGAGTCAATGTCTTCTCTATTTCTACTTATTGTTCAGATGTACATTCCTGACAATATAGTATTTTGTGTTGTCGTATCATGCTACATTGAATACATGAATGTATCAGATGGATTGGCGCCAAGTTGGTTGCGAAATTTGTTGCCTAAGGTTAAATCAGGGAAGAATATTTTCTTTTCAAATGCAGACCTATGTAGTCCATTCATACTCGACCCTCTAAATAAATAGTAAACTCATTATTTGCAATCTACTTAAATTTAGAATTAAAGATCAATATAAAATTATAAACGTTAAATTTATTCCTCAAAATTTAAATATTATTTTATATGTGCGTAAATAAATATTTTTATGTGTTAATTTCTGGCAGTGGCTTTTATTCTTTTATATTTAAGATATAAAATTTATAGATTTTTATCTCTGCGTCTCCGCTGAGCTAGTGACTTGGGCTAACGGTCGGAATATTTAAAGAAAGTGGAATCTTAACAGCGCGTATCTGCCTACTTTAGAAATTTTTCTAGGCTCAAATGCCTAGATGGTGCCCTTGTAGTTGCAGATATCGTTTTGCGGTTAGATTCGATCTTCACTTGCATTTCGATCGTTATAATTGGCGTCCCAAGTGTGGCCTTACCTCAGAGATTGACCCTGAGAAGGGGAATTGAAAGATGAAATTTCCGATCTTTAATAAACACGAGTGCCCTGAGAATTTTAAAACGGAATCATGCAAATAACATTTGTTATTTTTTCTGAAATAAGTACATTTTGTACTAATGTAAAGTTATAGCCAGATGTTTAATAAACCACTAGTACTTTTGAAAATAAATCATGCCCGTAATATTTTTTTCTGAAATTAGTATAAATATATTTGTTGTATTTACGTGGAGTTACAGTTTGAAGTTTTGTTTAAAAGTGCTGCCAGTAAGAAAAATTGCGCATATGTAAAGAGAAATACGAGGAATAAAAAGTAATAAATAAAATGTAATTAATAAATATAAATCATAATTTATTTTTTTAAAAAAGTCTTGTTTAAAATCTAATCGTTCAACTTGCCTAAGTAATAGTTAAAGGTAGGAGAAATGAAACTTGGAAGGGAGGGGGCAGAAATTTAGCTGGTAATAGGGAATCAACAGTCAATTTTTTTTTTAATCATTATATTTGTGTGTAATTACTGTTTTGTCTTTTAAAAAAAAGTTTTATCCTTTTGAAATTTTCATATATAATCAATTTGTGTAACGTAATTACTATCACTAAGTAAATTCTTTTTTTTTTTTTTTAATGTTTTTTTGTTTTTTGAGGAAGTTTACTGATATGTAACGATATATAAATATGTCGTTACATTAATTTAAAATAAAAACTTAAAAGTTCACAAATAAAAGGAAAAAACTAAACGCTAAAATTAAAATGTTTTTTAAACGTATATATATTCGCACAGATGCTAAACTTTAAAAATATTTTTTTCATAAACAAAAAAAAAAAAGTATTTGAACGTATTTTTTTTTAAAAAAAAAAAATACAAGATTGAAATATAGGTTAAAATAAAAACAGGTATTAATTATTTCCTGTAATCTGTAAATGGAAATGATTGTTTATTAATTATCTAAAAGCTGTGTAATTAAAAAGTCAGATGAAAAGTTAGATAAGAGAAGAAAGAGATTTTAGCTTGACCAATGGAAGCACTAAGCCTTGGCTTGGACCCTAACGAAAGTGATAGATTAGTGACGTTTTGTTCATTGAATCCTTGTGGATAATATAAAAAGGGTAATACAGTTTTTTCTGACAGTTCCAGCATTGTGTGTTTGAGAGTTGGGGTATGACGCACATACCACACTCTCTATTTAAAAAAAAGAAAAAGGAAAAGACTGTGATACCTTGAACCAGCTATTGCCATCTCCAGAACATTATCTTCCAATGGAGGGAATTAAAAGCAGAAACCTGGACTCTTCTACCGTGAGCTATGAACTTTACAAATTAACAACAACCAAAAAAGTAATTAAGAACTTTCGTCAGTGATTTTTTTTTAAAGATTCAGCTAATTTAAATTTTAAAATGAACTCTTATTTGATTTTCAAATTAATAATTGATTGTTTAAATTTATATAGTTAAGTCTTGCTAAAAATCATTTCCATTTTTTTTCCTTTTTTATTGTATAAATTGTTTATTGTTTAAATTTTAAATGATGAAATTTAGGTTGGGTATAGACGTTGCATAGATTCGTTAGCGGTTGATAATGTTGTGGTTTTCACATTCGATTAGAATATATGTCAACGATATCACTGCAAGCATCTTACGATGAATGCTAATGGGATTTGTATATTCCCTATGCAAGTGACGTTTATCGATGATTTTGTATTTTGATCGGTTGTGTTGAATTTGGAATGTTTTTGACTGTGGAATCTGTGCAGCTGATCTGTACTCAACATTTTAAAACAAATTTTATAAAATGCATTTGTGCGAACGTATCTAAAATGTTAAATTTAAGTCGGGCGTGAATGGCTATATAGTTTGTAAAGTTATATTAAGGGAGGGTAATCTTAGGTTATTCGTTTCGTGGTTGAATTGGCTCAATGGATTGGATGTATTTGTGTAATTAGTAGATGTAGTATGAGGTCCGCTACGGGCAGGATTAAAGATATACGCCACACACCCTCTGTTTGCCTATGGATGGGTTTGTAAGTCGGCAGAAGACCGCAGTCCATTCCTATGGAGTTTTTTGTTTATTGTTCTACTTGCCAACAGATGTCACATTCCTGTTGGTGGAGAGTCAATGTCTTCTCTATTTCTACTTATTGTTCAGATGTACATTCCTGACAATATAGTATTTTGTGTTGTCGTATCATGCTACATTGAATACATGAATGTATCAGATGGATTGGCGCCAAGTTGGTTGCGAAATTTGTTGCCTAAGGTTAAATCAGGGAAGAATATTTTCTTTTCAAATGCAGACCTATGTAGTCCATTCATACTCGATCCTCTAAATAAATAGTAAACTCATTATTTGCAATCTACTTAAATTTAGAATTAAAGATCAATATAAAATTATAAACGTTAAATTTATTCCTCAAAATTTAAATATTATTTTATATGTGCATAAATAAATATTTTTATGTGTTAATTTCTGGCAGTGGCTTTTATTCTTTTATATTTAAGATATAAAATTTATAGATTTTTATCTCTGCGTCTCCGCTGAGCTAGTGACTTGGGCTAACGGTCGGAATATTTAAAGAAAGTGGAATCTTAACAGCGCGTATCTGCCTACTTTAGAAATTTTTCTAGGCTCAAATGCCTAGATGGCGCCCTTGTAGTTGCAGATATTGTTTTTGCGGTTAGATTCGATCTTCACTTTTATTCCGATTGGTACAATATATATAAAATGTCCGTTAATTATACTATAAATTTGCTTGTAGAGGAATTAAATAAGTTGAATTGCTTGAAATGGACTAATGAAAAGGATCAGGATAAAAATATTTAATATTTAGATTTAATTATTACAAGTGATAATAATATATTAAATTAGAAATTAATAATTAAATCACTGCAAACAGGGGGATATATAAATTGTAAATCAAAAGTACCAATGATGCATAAGATGGCAAGTTTTAGATCTTTTTTTGTTTCAGAATGAAAATTATGTCATTACCAAAGTGATAAACTAAAAAATATTGAGATATTTGCCAAGGAATTACTTGATGTTGATTATAAAATTGAACAAATAAACAATATTTTATGTCATTTTAAAAAAAATTATAATGATTTAAAGAAAATGAAGATTAATAGTAAACAATGGATATCTATTCCATTTATTTCAAATCCACAAGTGAATTTTTTTAAGGATATATATAAGAATGTGTTTAATGTTTCATTCTACTTTCCAAACAATATTAATAAATTAGTGAATAATTCTAAGGATGTCATACCTGTCAAACAGAAAAGTAATGTCATATATCAAATTTTTTGTGATTGTATGCTATCATATATAGCTGAATCTAGGTGCAGTATTGAGAAGAGATTAAGGGAGCATGAATTGTTATATAAGCATGTAAAAAGTAAAAATAATGCTGATTTACTGTCTCTTTGAATTTTCTTTGATTATGAAAAAACATGTAAATATAAATTTAAATTTGATTTTGAAAATATTAAAATTCTTCATGAAGAGAGAAACCATAATAAAAGAAAAATTAAAGAGGCAATTTTTATAAATAGAAATAAAATGCATTTAATAAATCAACAAGCTGCTAACATTAAAATATGAGATTCATGGGATTTGAAATTGATGACATTTGCTTCTGCTTTGTTTTTTAATTTAATGGCAGTTGAGGCAGGTTTAAGAAATTAACCAAAAGTACTTCTGTGGATTTAAGGATTTTTTATAATAGTTTGTAAACCGTTAAATTTATTATTTCAATTATATATATATATATATATATATATATATATATATATATATATATATATATATATGGATGAAACATAAGTTTTCTTGAATAATATAGAGAAGAGAAATCAAACAAACTGGATTTAGCAGTGGATTGATAATGGTTGAAAAAGGCAATAAAGTTAATGACATCAATATGCACTCAATATAGATTTAACTTAGTTTTAAAAACAGCATCAGAAGATGGATGAGAGTCTTCTCATTTATTTTCACATAGATTAAAGGTTTGCCTCTGGCAAGCAAAAATAAGGTTTTGAGTAACATTATTTTTCTTAGTGTTGTTAAAGATTAAATTATCTTGCTTATTTTCTCAATAGTTTCATTATATATTGAATTGGCAAAAATGATTACAATATTGCTTTTTAGTATGTAATTGGCTTTCTCAAGATTGAAATTTAAGAAAAGTAGGTTTCAAAATTTGATGATTAGAGATTATTATTTTTTAAATTTTGACTAATCAAAATAACTTAAAGTTATGGGAATGAAAGATTTGTTGTAAATTAGGTTATATGGTTTTTATGGTTATATATATATAATGTTCACATGTAAAATGGTTGCTGATATAAAAATAAAACATCAGGTAATTATCATATGTGAAGTCTACTGCATAAACTCTGATTTTGACTGCTTCAGGGTTTAAGACATGATTACAAACTTATTAGTGAGAAGGAATTCATATGAGTAAAAGTACATGCATTTGATCTCTTATTATGGCAGAAGTTTATTGGGAGAAAAAGGGTATAATTGTGATTTAAATTACATAGAAGTACATACATCTGTACTTAAGTCTCCAGTAATTATTCCATCTGAAATTTAAAAAATGGATAGAATGTCAGTTGATTTTAAGAGTGTCTATATGTCTAATATGTAATATTAGTAGAAAATATCAAGAATGAATAACATTGCTAATGAAATCACTCATGGGTCTTTTTAATAACAAATAGAGTACTATTAAAAAGCTACTTCTCGAAAAAAGCCTTTTAGGATTATGAAGCAATATATAGTCTTCACAGAACAACTACTACATATGATAGACATCCAATGTCTTAGTTAATTCTACTATATAATTGCATAAGTGGTTTATAAGATATTTAATTTTTTTAACTTTGACTTTTACTATTTATTCCATGAATATGGCATGGATTAGTGCAGTTGATAGAGTACCAGACTCGGGATCAGGAGGTCCTCAGATCTATTCTGGCATTGGAGTTCTTGAACTCAAAATTCTTATGAAGTCTTAAGAAAAAATGCCATTAACATTATCCTGAAGAGTTTGGCACAAATGGTAGAACATCTGATTTAAAATCAGGAAGTCCCAGGATTGATTCTGGTACTTATAGGTCTGGTGCTCAATCTTCTTATGAACCCTTGAGCAATAAAGCCATATGCCCTGTTTTATTGCAACAGAATGAATTGATTACTCCTATGGTTTACTGGTCTTTCTATTGGTATATTTTTATACCAAAACTTGTGGTTCTAAATAAAGAATAACATTTCATTATGCTACATATTATCAGTAATTGATTTATAATCAGCAGAGAAACTTCAGTGCTGATAGTCAATGATTTCCTATTCAAGCCTAAATTTCAATATGCTAACCAATGAGCTTGCATAACTTCTAGAATAATATTTACCTTATAAAATGATTCAACAGGAAAATTCATAGTTATTTATTGATAAGAATCATTCTGATTAACATTTTCTTTGTATTTTCAGCTTCAATTCCCACTTCATAAGAAGTTATATATCTTCAATTATTTAGCACAATATTAGTTATACATGAAGCATTTTAAAAATACCTGTCAGTTACATTTAATGTGGAAGGTCATAGAGCAATGTTTGATTTTTTTCAGAGTACATGTATTCATTATTTTCTCATTGCATTAGCAATCAGTTGTTTTATTGCAACTTTAATATTATAGTTGTAGTAATTTAGTTGTATATTAGTTGTGCTTACTCTGTATGTATTTGGTATGTTTAGAATTTGAGGTTATATATATATATATATATATATATATATATGAATATAATTTTAATATATCAACATAATAAAACATTCTGAAATTAAGTGGATGTATGTAGTCTGTGCTTATATTTTTTTCCAGAATACAAATATTTAAAATCCAAGTACTGAGCATGATTTATCAGTTCTCATAGTACTGTTTAAGAATATGGATTAATTTGGTAGGTAGTATATAAGTTAATCAAAGACAAATAGTGGCAAATACCCATTAATGTTTTTATAAATAAATACAAAATGGTGCTAGTAGCATGTATGTACTATCCATTGATGAAGCCACCATTCCCACTCAAAGTAGACATGGATAAACTAATCAGTAGGCATAGTTCATATTTTTTATTTTAAAAAATCACAATACATGAAGATAATAAAATAAATTTGAAAACATGAAAATAACATGATTTATTTTTAAAAAAATTTAAAAATAATAGTTCTATAGTGTACCACTTTCATGCTAGGTAGAAACTGGTTTCTATCTGTTTAATACATTGTGCAGGATGTAATCATAAACATATGATCAAAGATATGTGGAAAAGGTGTACGATCTCTAAGATGCACATTTTATGCTGAACCAGCACTCATTAGTTAGTCCAGATCACAATCTCTTACACATATTTTTATTATCATTCAGTATATATAAATAGCCAATTACTACAGTTTAATTGATAGATGTCAAACTTACTGACTCACAACTTTGAAACAAACTACTTGATGAAAGCATATTAATTTTATTAGTCATTAATTAGACTAGAGATTATCCACTAATGACTAATAAAAATAATTGAAAATAATATCTTTGGTGAACAAACAATGATCGAGACAGATATTATCATTAACGTGAAATGATTGGAAACATTGTGAAAAAGATTTCCATTGATAATTTTTCATAAAATATGTGTGTTTTAATCATTATTTGTTCATTAAAAATATTATTTTTAAATACTTCAAATGTATATTATTTTTATGTCATTGTTTTTTGTTTTGTTTTTTTAATTTATTTTTTTTAATTATGAAACTTATCTATTAGTTTGTTCTTGTCTACCTTCATAAATGGATGGTGGCTCCACTACTAGATATAACAGCATGCAACACTTGCAGTCAGTAACTAAATATGAATATTTTAAGAATGTAAGTTTTTTAAGTAGACTTTTGGATTAATAAAGTGTTGCAAGGTAAATACACATTAAAGCTCACTATTCCCCCACTCCCCAATCTGTTAATTAGAAGCTCTTCTTTGGAGAAAGATTGTTGGTGTTTGGTTTAAACAGATGAATTGCAGACCACTATTACAGTTGCAATGAAAACCCAATGGGTTCTGTATTTTATATGATAAGACAACCCTATCTCATATAAGCATTCTTTAATATCAATGCTAGTTTCCAAGCGTTGATGGAGATTTTATAAAGAATGTTTGGTATCATCTCTCAAATTTATTAACTTTTGCAGAACTGGAAAAAACAATTCTGGAATATATTTGTATCAAGTATTATAGAGTACAAATTATTCTTTCATAAAAAAGAATTTTTAGATACATTTTGTTCTGGTTGAATCTTCTGAAAATGTTTAGTGGTTTTGTTTTATATTCTATGTAAAAGAATGGAGATAAAAAGGTAAATGCATCAGTACTTTTTATGTCTTGTCATCTAAATCCAGCTTCACAAGTGCAGGTTGGTCATCTATTTTATTAATTAATATTAAAAAGAAAAGACATAATTCTGATTTAAAATCATTCTTCAAATACCAGTTTCATAAATGATGTGTCTTTTTTTTTATATTCATATTATTTATTTATTTTTTCTTCTTAACAATCTTCAGAAATATCCAATTTCAAAATGTGCAGACACTTTGTCACAGCAGAAATTACCAAAGTTGCATGATTATTTGTTCAGATGATCATATGACACTCAAGTCACCAAATAATAAAGACCACAGTTCCACTTGATTTGATCAGATGAATTTTTTTTTTTGCAAATGTATAATTAAGATTCATTCAATTAATGTTTTACTCAGGGATCCACTAATTTGGTACAGAGATAACTGCATTATGTATTTATTTATTATATTGGTTTTGTACAATTTACATCTTTCAACAATGGGCATGATTGGAAACATCGTTATCTTCTGAATAATCTGCATTAATGAAGTTGATAGGAAAAATTATTTGCACTGGTATTATTCTTTTATAATATATTTCAGAAATCAATAGTACTTGTTAAAGTAATTGACTTTCTTTTTAGTAATTATACATTAAGAACATATCATACAACTTCTCTAATTGCAATCTACATTTGGTGTTTTAAAAGTAATACAGGAGTTCAATGATAACACGTTCTTTAATTACTGAAACTTACAATAGGTGGTTCTGACATAAACAGATTGGATTTCTGTTTCTAAAGGTTTTCATACTTCTTTAAAAAAAATACCATCATTAAAATTAATTGAATGATCAAGTATTCAGGAAAGCATGTGATATTCGAGTTACAGAAGTGATAGAGTTGAAATATCTTTAGCTCTTGCACCCATTATGTTATCATTAGACTAAACAGTGAATATAATATTAATAAATTATTTGACTCCACATCACAGATTTAAACAAAATTTAAATATGGTGAAATTTTTTCTTTATTTGCTTCTGTATCCGTATTCTTAACCAAAATGTTAATACTGTCAAGATTTTTGGCAATCCATTAACTTTTAATCTTCTAATACTATTTCTGATTTTTTTCTTTACCATGGTAGATTTATGTGTGATACTTATTGCAGAATTGAATGTAAAACTAAATACTTATTTCAATAATTCATTTGTTTTCATATTATCAGAAGTTTGAAGTTTAATTTTTTAAATAATTTTAATAAACTCAGATAATGCAAATCAGGCAGATAAATACTTCTTAGATCAAACACAACAACTTTTTAGTAATTTACTCAAAAATGCCCTTATTTTTTACAATTTTTTAACAATTTTTTAATGAATGAATTTGTGTCCAAACTTCTTTTTAATTTTATAATCACATACTATATGGATTATCTATGAATGTCCCTATGATGAATATTTTTAAGCCTGTTTATTATTTTATGGGCAAATTAGTTAAACTATAAGTTTAATACAAGTTCACAATCTAGTTTTTATGTGTTTTGATATAATAAACAAAGTGTGTATAAATAACTGCAGATCATAGCAAAAACATCAGATGTATATATAATAAACTATTAATTATATTATAAGGCCAAATGTAAAAAGCCTATCCTCGCACACAGAATACCATCTTCAACCTCCAAGAATCCATAGAAACAAGGGTTTTCACAGCTATTAGTCTATCAGTTTTCCTCATTTATGCTCTCTGGTTGCTTCAATGTAACATTATCTTTGACCAGAGAGTACCCTCAGTGAGCCAAAAGCTCTTGGATCTAATTCGCTCTCTCAAAACCAGAGATACCAAACTAGTCCCACCTCCACTCCTCTCAGACACTTGGGCAATCCTCCAACTCCCATCCTCTCAGCCTCTGTCATAGGATTCAATCACGAAGACATGCATTTCAGACCAGCCTGGACTACACACTGTTTACCCTTTCCACTTCTCATTCTCTTTTTGCATGTATCCTTTCCCTCTTGCCATGTTGCTTCTGAAATTTCAATTTATTTTATAACCACTCCCTTGTAAACCTTTTTCTAACTGTATCAATATTTTTTTTTGATGAATAAACATCACCAGAAAAAAAATGTAAATATTAAAATGACCAAATTTCAACACACTACTTATTTCTAACCTCTAGTCTTCTTTTATCAAACTAGCTGTGCAGTAAAATGGCCATTTATGTATACTCCCTTATGGTGTTGTGAGATTGTCAGTTTGATGTTGGATTTTAATTTACATAAATTTCAAATCCCATGCAGATGTAAATGCAGTCTTATTAACTGAAATTATGCAATGAATCTTTATTCGCAGAAGTCTGGTCACTTTAATATTTACATTTGGCTTCATATTGTTGTGTATTTCATGACTAATTAAAAATTATTTACTTGCAAGTGATTTAAAATGAAGATAAATTAATTCTTCCATGTGAATACTATTGCTTAGTTGTGCTTAAGAATTTTATTTACATTCTGATCTGATTCAAACTGATATTCTCTTAAAACCAAACAGAAATATGTATAAATGGTCATTTTATGTGTCACTATTAGTTTGGTAAAATACAACTGACACTTTGTCATAAGCAGTATGTTGGAAATCCAATCAATTCAATACCTATGTATATGCAGAAAATAGATCTTATTAGTATCACATAATGTTCTTTAATATTAGGTGATATTGGTAAGATCTGCTTTCTGTATTTGACTTTCAGTTAGAGATTTGCAATCATTTCTACTTCATATATATGCACTTACATTCTTAAAATACTTACACACACACACACACACATATATATATATATATATATTGTGCCCTTTTCTATGGGTCAATGATGGTTATAAATGGTCAATTACTAAAAAATTTTAAAATTAATATTATATAGTATTTAAAATTATAGATTATATTAAGCAGTAAAAGATTAATATGATATATTTAATAATAAGTATTTTGATGGTGAGAATTGTATCTAATTCTATATTTTTCTAAATTGTTTTTCAAAATTTTATATAATTATTTTATATAATATAAGTAGCAAATTTATTAAGACAGATAAAAATAGACTAAACACCGGAAATGACTACGTGACTGTCTGAAATATTCTATGTATAAGCACCGGTTTAAATTAATACTAATAATTAAAATATTTAAATAGTATATTATAGAAGTGGATGGAATTGTCACACATCATAATAAAAATAAGTAGTATACACCTTTATTAATTATTGTTTCAAAATTGTTTTAAAGATGGTTAAATTGTAATAGATAATAATTGATTTAAAAATAATAATGAGTTAACATTTAAGTCTATTACATCATGATTTTAAAACTTTAGAAATTGTTTATAAATCCAAGTAGGGATTGACCAATAAAAAATAGATCTTGGCAGACAACCAAAATCGCGCCAACTAATTGTATAAACAGGGGAGAACAAAAATGTGTTGACTCCAGAGCAGAGGTAAAATTTTAAGCTCTCTAAATTTTTTTTTTTCTTCAATTTATTAGTCAATTTTATTATAATTTTAATAATATCTTTGAAAGAAACCAACTGACAATTTAAAAATCATCCGAAGAGAATCTTAGAATAAAATGTTTTAAAAAAAAAGTTTTTCATAGTAATGTTTCACTAACTTTACAGTAACCTGCCAGTGGATTCTATCGAAATATAATCAGAGTTTTCAATAGAAAATGGATAGATTCTTAAAACCAAGTTGTAAATTTTATAATGTTCCAAATATGTTAATATTATTCGTTGATATAGTTTATATAGCGTATCACTATGAAAGCTGTTTTCGTGCGTATAAAATCAATGAAAGGACATTGTGCGCAAAGTTAATGAAGATAATGGAAAATAAAAATAAGTATTATTCGTATAAGAATAAATGGACAAAAGGAATTTTAATATTGAAATAGTTTGAATTGCTTTCTTTAAGATGACTTGAGAAAATACTCTAGAAAATAGTTAAAGATCGGAAGTAGTGTATATAAAATAATAATGAATGAAAGTGAAGTTTACCAAGGAAAACACTTACCTTAAAAAAAAAAAAATTTTACAGAAGAGAAATATAAAATATTGGATCCATGGAAAATGCAATTGGTACCGTAATTATTAAATAATTGTAGTTTAGCTAGAAATAAAGATGCATCAACGCGCCAAGATAATATTCACCAGAACATTAAAAAGCTTCGTGGGATAACTAAATAAAATGTTTTCTAATAATTTTGGATTAAACACTAAAACTAAAGATCGTCTAAACAGTTTATTAAATGAACTAATTTATTTAAAACTTTAATAAGCATAAAGGAGAACATTCGGACAAAAGAAGAAATAATAAATATTATGGGACTAACCAAGATATACCGTCAGAAAAATATGTGATTATGGTTTGAATTATTTTCTTTACTAATCTAAGTTAAACATTAAGTTTTAGATAGCGATAGGAAAAACAAAATACATTAATTTGTAATATAACATTATATGAAATAATATGTTTTGATTTTGAATTTTAAAATAAAATTGTATGTATGTGGAAATTTGTATATTTGCGATGCTCGAAGAGAAAGAAACCTACTACGAACTCTGATAGGAAGATAAAGATTGTTTTTGGTAACATTTATAATTATTAATGATATATAATGTATGTTTTATTTATTTAGATCAGCTGAGAATCAAATGAATGTAGCACAAAAGTTTTATTGTTATTATTGTTGTAAAACGCATTTTTGAAAACAACACTCTAAAACACTTTGAGATGTGATTAGATTTTTAAAAAATATGCATACGATAATCATTTTATGTGTTATTAATATAGTTCAATATAACCGATGGTTATGTGATATTTTCTGTTAATTTTCCGATTGGGATATTTAAATGTTATTTTAACAAAACGTAGATGTTGAACCTACAGTGTAATAAAGCAAGACAAATTGTTCTTATGGAATAGGGAAATGTTTTTTATATTAGCGAATTTTGTTTATTGTTTTAAAAAAAGTAGTTAGTATTTTATCGATGTTGGATACAGTAAAAATCTCGAGAGATAGTTAGGGTAGTGACTTGGTAGTACGTGGTGATTCTGAAACCAAGAGGATGTATTAAAAACTAGGATGCTACAGGGAATGAAATAATGAGTAGTTTTAGATGTTAATTAGCATAGTTAACAAAGCCCTACGACTGGTACACATGTTGTCTTGGACAGTGGTATTTTATATATTTTTTGTGAGTCGTACTAGATGTTTGGTAAAGCTGAGTAAATAGCTGCCACATCATGCTTATCGCCAAGGTTATTAGACAATGAATGTCGGACCTATTCACACTGTTCCATACATTTTGAAGTATATTGCGGATAAGTTATCTATCTATCTTCCCGATATCCTATACATCTTTCGCTATCTTTATCTGTATTTCTTGCAACTACATCGTTATATGATAAGTCTATTAAAAGGGAAACAATAGATATTTTAGAATGTATGTCATGCTATTATTTGGAATAAGAATAGTTAAATGTTAACGAAGAGTAGATTATGATTATTGAAAGAAAGATGCAAATATCCTAAGAAGGGAAGGAGTTAGAGAATTATTTTAATTCTTTTTAAGAAATGAACTATAATTTTATAAAAGTATATCCGAATAGAAATATAAAAAAAATATTAAATATAATTTCACGTTTTCTTATTGTTAATTATATTTTAAAAAATATAAGTATTGCATATTTAGAAAAATACAATAACATTCGATAATTATAGTATATGTGAAACTGTAACAGGTGATAATTAAACCCGTGTTATAGTATTATACATGAGTATGGCTTATGGAATAAACGTATTATAGTTTACGAGCATTGGAGAACAAACGTTAAAAGTAATAATAATATTTGAATAATATGCGGAGTGACTTATATAAAGTTACAAGAAAATGTAATTTTCTTTTAAAAACCATATTGATTGTAAAATTATGATGTTATAAATGATGTTTATCCACATAGATAATTTATAATACAGTAACTTTAATATTAAAAGGTAAAGAATGGTGTTACCCATAAAATAGTTAAAATAAGTGATATGATAAACCTAATGAGAAATAAATAAATAACTTTTAAAAGGCATAATAAGTTTAATTAACGATAAAAGAAATATAAATGTGTATAATTCAGCTATTGTAGTGTAAAGAAAAATGAGGATATCCCTTGTAAATAGATGTAGATGGATTTGTTTGTTTTATTTATTTTTATTGATGTTAATAAAATTTTAAAATTTGTTTATTAAAACTTGTGTCTGAGTTTTGTTTTCTCTACATCATTGCATGAATTCACAGGGTATTTTCACAACCATTAAACTAAGTATATGATTGTTTGCACAAAAGATAAATAGAAAAGTATGTTTAATCTTAATTATTTATTGATGTTCTTATAATTAAATAATTATAAAATTGCATTGCGTTACTGGTCATCAATCCATTATCCTAATATTTTGCTAAATTATATGCTATTAGTTGCCACTTGCTTTATTTATCAGATTATCTAAACACTGCCACTTATTAATTTATTTTATTACTTAAAGAAAAAAAAGGGGGATATTAGATTGTTAACTAATTTATTACGGTTATAAATTTGCGATGAAAGAAAAGCTGTACTAGTTGGATTAAGCAATGAAGATTGTGATTATCATTGTTTTATTATTAATCTAATTTCAGAGTAGTAGATTATGACATAAAATCCCTTATCATATTTTGCTACCATATGTTATTAACATACGAATAAATTTAAGAACCTGAGATTATTTCATTTGAGCTAGATGATTACTATTATTATTATTATTATTAGAGATAAAAGATTAATACTTTAATTGTTAAATGAGTCTTAGTGATTAGAAGTTGTGGAAGTCATAAGAATACTATGTAGTTATTATGTGTAATAGTAGTATAAGGGGGGATAGTGTTCTTATGCCATTGAGGTGGTATCCTGTGGGATATTGTCTCAATGTAATCTACCTTGTCACCTGTATTTCCACTTCTAGTCTCATGAATTCCTGAATATTTATTTGAGTTAGTTTAAAACAGAACCTAAGTTAATTTTAAGAAACTTGAGCTAGTAAAGCATTTAATTGAATATTTCATTAATTATTAGAGCTAGAACCCGGTTAGGTGATTTTCACTATATTATATTTATTTTGGGGGAAGTGGAGATGCGGGAATGGGGCGGTTAGATTAAGGCCCTCAATGTGATTGGCCTGATGTGTAGTGGAGCTACACATGATGACAAGGGCAGAATATATATATATATAATCATAAACTATAAATGCAAAAAATATTTAGTCTTTAGTCATCTGACATGACCAACCCAATAAAAATGTTTTCTTATGATTGTAGAGTCAAGATTTAAATATTAGAATTATGCTACACATTGTTAAATGCTTTAATGAGATATCCAGACCAACACTATCTTAATTGAATGAGAAATTTAATGACTCATGGAACTCTATTCTTCGAACCAATTGAGATCAAACCCAACACTCAACTCATTCAAGTGTCATCTCACTCTTATTCTCTAATGGACAATAGATTGATGGCAGCATTGTACTCATAGTAATATTTGTATTTCTTGGTGTACCCATTTTTTGTTGTTGTTCTTATTTATGTAACCATTTCTTAAGTACAAATAAAGTTTACTTTGAAACATAAAGACAAAAAATAAGTTACTGCATTCCTTTATTCATGTGACTGGAAATTTTTTTAATTGTGATTATAACTAACATTTTAATCACATCTCATTAGCCACCTTCTGAGTTAATTCTGCATGGCTTTAAATCACAATTAAAAATGTAAGAAATGCTTTTCTGCAATTTAAAGCCATATAGGGTTAATTTTGAAGTTTGCTAATGAGAGATTTGGCCAAAATAGTAATATTTATAATCCTAATAATACATTTTTTTTCTTGCAAAAAAAAAAAATCTAATAGGTTGTTTTATTTTTTTATGAAATAAAAATGTATTTACAGTTTATATAAATATATTCAACTGATAAAATACAATAATTTAGGAATTAATAGTGTCATTTAAAAATTACAAAATAATTATGTCATGACTGATTCATGATTAAATGTCAACCTGAAGATACAAATAACTTTTATTACTGTAAAATAGCTAAATCATTTGATCAAGTCATCTCTCTAAAACTTTGGATCATTATATTGATTTAATGAGAACTAAAGAATGTCTGATTTTTAAATTGTCAGTTCAAATGTCTGCTAGTAAATTAATGAATAGATAATTACTTCTCGCATAAAGTTCAGTCATCGAAGTTACAACATGCCAATATTTGTAATTTGCTTTTACTTTTTTAATTTTTTATATAACTGTGTTCCATTAACATGTGTATATAAAAAGGAATTTAAAATAAAATTCAGATTTATTTAAAGAATAGAATTGAAATATAAATTGCTTTATAAAATATTTTTTTATTAGCGAAAATGTAGACATATTTTTAAAAACTGTTTCCCACTTTTAAATAATTGTAATCAAATAGTTAGTTGCTTAGGAGGTCATTTGACATTAGAGCATCGAAAATAATAGTTTGAGCTTTGATGCATGAGATTTATGACTGGGATAAATTATATGGAGAAAATAATAAAATAATTTGTTGCTTAAAACATTATGTGATGGGGCGCAACAGAAGTCGCAAGTTGAACTTTGAACCTAAAACTTATAGCTTGTGAGCATATTGCTCTAAAAGTTGAGCATTAAAATCTCTGAATTAAGTCTCAATTAGTCACTTCTAATACTCAAATGACTTATGATTACCTGAGCAATTAAACATGCAGATATATTTATAATAAAAAGTATATGATATGCAATATAATAATAAATTAATTAATTATATTAGGTTCTTGGAAGATCATGTAATGGTCAAATATCTAAGTGGTAGGTTGAATACAGTAGTCATGTTTAATTGTTCAGAATTTTTTTTTTATCATTTGAAAATTGATTCATAAATGTTTGACTTCTGAGATCACTCTTCTACTATCATACTGAATCTCTATGTATAATAGGCTTCTAATTAAAATGATGGTAAAATAGCTTTAAATAACTCATTATGTGATCTTTTCATTACCCTTCCACTGATAAACGAAGGAATAAACTCTATTCAATGAACTAATCAACTTCCAGTTGATGATGGTCTATCTTCCCTTAGTTTTACAATTTAGCTAATAATATCTAAATACTCATTTACAGGCTACCCTTCAGATGATTATTTTAATTTGTTATGAGCCAGGTAAGCAAACTAAAAAATGAAAATCCCAATGTGGTCATGGTAGGTAAATGCATTATCCATTCCATTTGTGAATCTTTTTGAGGATAAGTAATTCAGTCAAAATGGATATTTTTCTCTGTACGGTTATTCTAATGAAAAGAATTCAGAACTGATCATTACTTGTCAGATCACTTCATAAAGCTGATTATTCATCTGTGATAATTGCTCTTCATTTCCCAAATCAGTGTAGAACCATGAAAGACACTCTATTTATGCTTATTTTTATATATCATAATCTCACTAATATTATCAGTAGATAGCATCAATCTATAAATAATACGAATATTTCTGCTGCCACAATTAAAAAAATTGGGATTTACTTTGGGTATTAATTTTAACTCTAATATCTATCCAATTTTGGAGACCTGGTGGTTACATAGCTACTGGCAATATGATTTTTATGGACATTATAACATAACATTTCTATCTAAACTGAGAAGAGCCCAATCTTGTTTTGTAATAGTGACCAACAAAACCCTATATGACTTTTTATGCAACTATAACATAAACCTGCTTTCAGGAAAATCTCATTAATCAGTTCCAGAATCATCTATGGTTAATTTCAGAATCATAAGTGCACCAGTTAAAACTCTACTGATAAAGACACAGTGTAAGGAAAATGGATATTATGATATTGCCATATCTTTTCATTAACTTTTCAAATTTATAATAGATGACTCTGAAACAGTCAAAAAAACTTCTTTAGAAAGCATTTGTGATAGGAAATTAACTAAAATATCTGCTCTCTAGAAAACTATTGTAATAATAATACACCTACTAATACATTGGATGTATATAGTCAATCCAATGATTGTATTGATACAGAGGCCAATATCCATAAATTAGTATGGGGAAATGGTTAAAGTGTATCATTTTTAAAATTTAAATAATTGAGTATTTTATATTTTTAATATAACTTCTCTCATAAGTTTTAATTATTAATTTATTATATTTAAAACTAAAATTCGATTTAAATAATAAATTCAAAAGCAAGCTTGAGAATTGTTAAATAAAGAAGATGGCACTTTAAAGTTGCTATTTATTGGTTTTTGCAGCTTCTTCGTCAACAGGTAAATCGCTTTTATATGCTATTTATTTATAAGTAAATAGAAACTGCAGAATAATTCACATCCATAAATTATGACTTTGTACATTGTGTTTCTCTTTTTGTATTAATTATTTTAAAATTCCTGTAATTTTATTTGAAGTTTCAAAGTAATATGCAGGTTGAATCCAATCACTATGTAGAAAAGGATAACTGTGATATTATTAAAATTTTAGAAATTCATAAATAAAACCTGAAAGATTTTACGTGCACATAACATACATATATTAAAAAATAATAATTCAATAAAAATTATTTAATAAGACAACTTTTATAACAATATATTTAATTTCACCAACCCAGATTTCACCCCTATATTGGAGCCCTATCAAGATGTAAATACACTTCAAGTTACATTACAATTCTTTGTTTTCTACAGCAACTCCACCTACAGGCTTCATTTTACATTACAATATCAAAGATAGAACAAATCTTCTATTTTCTATTCATCACATACATAAATAATTATACACAATATTTATACACAAACGTGATCTAAATCATAATCATACATTTACATTATGTAATCACTCATTTATATATAGAAGATTAGTTTTATCTTTGATATTGTAATGTAAAATGAAACCTGTAGGTGGAGTTGCTGTAGAAAAGGAAGTATTGTAATGTAACTTGAAGTGTATTTACATCTTGATAAGGCTCCAATATGGGGGCAAATCCGGGTTGGTGAAATTAAATATATTGTTATAAAAGTTGTCTTATTAAATAATTTTTATTGAATTATTATTTTTAATATATTACATTGCAAAGACAACATTATGAACAAGTTTTGTTTTGAAATTTGATCTCTTTTTTTTTGGTACATAACATACATACACAAACAGATATATGTTTAATTTAAAACTAAACTATAAATTATAATAAATCAAATAATACCTAATAATGTTAAATACTTGAGATAAATAGGCAGCTTATAAAGCCACCATAATAAATATCAAGTCATCATATTTTTCTCCTTTACTTTCTTTGCATTTTTTCATATATTCATATATATTGCTTATAATAACTTCTCTCATATACACTTTGATGCAAAATTTTTTTAATAAAACTTTTTTATTTTCCTGACAGTTTCAACTGTCTATCTGTCTTCATCAGAGCTTCTCAATTTCCTCTACCTTTTAAAAAAATTGCATTAAAGTATATATGAGAGGAGTTATTATAAGTCATGATATTCTTGAAATTTAACATAATCATGATTTTACAAATTACATATTTATCACCATGACTGTAAAAATGTTTAGAGTTAATTATCTTCAGAAAAATATAAAAGATTCCATAATTTGAAGCTAAATAGGTGTCATGGTGAGATATTTGTCTGTTTTAATCCTTGCATTAGTATGGTGATCAGATATTTTTAAATTTTGCAATTTAAACTAAAACAGTTAATATTAGATATCATATTATATATATAGTAATGGTTTGGATGTACAGAGAGAAGTTAAAAAATTGTCAATAGCAATGCCTGACTTTACACAGCCAAATGTAATTGTATAAGAAGATATAGAAAATTTTAGGAAGATTTATAATAGTAACTTATTACCAATTATTTTTATGATCAACCACATTATACATAGCACAATCTGAATAAAGGATGATGGTCAAAATAAATTAAAGGAGCTGTACTTTTGACAAGTTCTTGATTTTTGTTGTAATATGCACAAATGAAAAATAAATTATCTTTACTAATGTACATCTTGAAAATTAGATTATTACACCATCTCTCTAAAGGTCAATTGAACAAATAATGTAATAGTAATGGCTGACTTTATGATTGATGATGATATCATCAGAACACTATTGATAACATGGGTTAATGGACTATAATCATCACATAACTAACTTATCCTATTACACATGCAGCATCTTTATACAATTATTGTTTCCATGATTGTAATCTCATGGAACAAAGCTTTTAATTACCATTAGTTGAACAAATCAATTGGTGTTGAATTATTACATAAACCTAATAAAATATATCCCCATCATGCAAAATGAAATGATAAATAAAGAACTGAGATTAAATTAAATTTAACAAAATAGATAATTTAATGAAATGTTGAATGAGGATATTTAATTCAGTACAAGTAAGCATTCCCAAATTTAAAAAATTATAAATAATGTAATGATAAATAAAACCTATTTGACATATGTCAACATTTGTATCATTACTCAAAATATTACCTTTGGAAAGGAATTATAAATCTCATTATTAATATATATTAAGGCTATAACCTTAAGAATGTGCATCTAAAATGTGACAGTATGGACCTCTACAAATCTAAACACAAGATTAACAACTTTATTTATTAAATTTTCTAATCAATTTTTGTGTTTCTAATTGATCTATCTTGACTATAACAAAAAAAACATGTAAAATACCTATACATTGTTAAGTGATAGTAAATACTGACCACTGAGCAGAAGCAATTTTTAAGAGAGAAAAAAATTTAATACAACATATAAAATACAAAAAAAAAAATGCAATTTATATACACATGTCAATTTAAAATAACTAAAATTGATAACAACAAGTACTTAAATTTGGTTAGTAAAATAGATTACAAAGTATTCTCATCCTGTGTTCTAGTTTTTCAGTTGCATCTGTGTAGATTTGTGCATGTTTTTAAATTCATGGGTATAGTTTAATAAAAGAACATAAACTTGAATTACCTCTTGGATTTAATTCTTAATTATTTTTGATTTCTTGCAAACAAATATCAAATTGTTTTTCATTATCTAACTGGTTTTGTACATTTTATATGGATAAAAGATTTTATTATGACAACAAGGATAAAAGATTTTATTATGACAACAAGGAAAAAAATATGTTTCAAAGATATGGAAACAATATCTAAAAAAGGTTAGACAAAATTTAAGTTTTCATTGATTAGAAGTAGTGCATTTGAGTTAATTAATCACTCATCTTGATGTCTTACTCGTTTTTATACTGCCAATAACGTTAGTTTAGATGGGAATCATTAGGCATTTATAAAATAATAAATATTGGAGATTTGCAGGCTGGCACTTCGCTTATTGTTAAATTAAGTTATGAACGAAATGACAATGAGCATGGATGGAATACTCTGCTTGAAAACCAAATGTCTTTATTAATTGAATCTAGCCTTTATATATGTACTCACATCTAAAAGATACAGGTGAGAGAAAATATGTACATTTTTATTATTACCATTTTATTAATCAACAGACTGCTTTTTTTCAATTTTTGTAAATAAATTACTATTGCCTAGTCTTGCATTGGTGGTCAAGAGGTCAGCGCGACTGCCTTGCACTTGCAGGCAGTTGCCTGGGTTGCAGGTTCGTGTCCCGGCCGATGCTATGACACTTAAAAAAAAATTACTATTGCCTATTTCAGTTTTATTTCCTGATGGGTTATTTATCAATTAATTGCTTCATCTAATCAATTATTTAAGTTTTACATTTTTTAAAAAAAATTAAACCATTTTAGTTATTGCGAATCTTTTTATAAAATCAAATTTACAATTCAAGCTTTATAATTAATAATATGTTGATGCGTTATGGTGAAATTTTTCTATGTAATAATTTCTGTAGGCTTTCTATATCATAATTTCAGCAGACTAAGTGCTTTAAGAGTTTTGTTACTCTATAAAACTCTGAAACCACTCAGTCCGTAAAAATTATGATATAGAAAGCCGACAGAAATTATTACATAGAAAAGTTTCACATAATGCATCAGCGTATTATGAATTCAAGCTCTATTACAAAATAAAATCATTTATGCTACTAAAACTCTATACAATATCATAACATAGTCTTTTTCTTATACTTTTACAAACAAATGATTATAAATATTGTATAATCCTAAATATTTAATGTTGAAATACAAGTGTAATGCATATACTTAACCTAGATTTAATTAAAGGGGATTTGAACAATAAGATCCTACATATGAGAGGTCAGATTGATGTAGGGTCAATGAGATTATACTATTGGCATTATCAAGGGCTTTGACCATTCCATCATCAGATTTTCAGTGATATGGATGGGTGAAGAGTTGGAAAATGGAGAGGATTGATACCTGTATTAAAGTGTGTAGATTTGTTATCTTAATATAACTGAGCACTATTGGAGATCATTCATCTTTTCCCCATGTATGTTGTCAAGTGTATAAGTTATATTGGATAGAGTGAATGCTGTGAGGAACTTGAAAGTCTGTGTTTAAATCTCCTTTAATTAATCCTAAATATTATTTACTTATTATAACAATCAACCAGTAATCTATCAACAACCTCAACCTGTAATCAAGACAACTTCCTTTAACAATAAAGGCCCTTTGTCTATGGTCTGATATCTTTATATAGACATAAGAGATTGCAATTTGACCAAGAAGTGTGAGATTAATAATGCAAAGAAGTTTAAATAAACCTCATTAATCAGGCAAATATAACCTGTTCTGAAAGCAGACTAATAAATAGTCATTTATAAACTCCAAGTTCTATATAAAATATGTATTTACTAAGATAATAAAGCCAATTACTCAAGGCTTTAATATGTTTATAAATGTAGACGCTAACAATCAATCCTTAATTTATCAACAAACTCAACCTGCAGTCAAGGCAACCTTTTTTTAACAATAAAGGCGGTACCTTTATCTATGGTCTGATATATTTTTATCTATGGTTTGATATGTTCATATAGATAATAAAAATTGCAACTTGTTTTATTATAGAGTATTATTCAACTTTTTATAGTATTGTTAAAGGATATCAAAAATAACGTTTTGTGCTCGCTTATTTCTCTCCTTTAATTCTTTTATTTAAAAGTAAATTAAATTAAATAAATAATTCATTTCTTTTACCAACTCTCCATTATATCTAATTATTTAGTAATCTTAATTTTATATTATCTCTGGATTTTAAAGAGAAATGCTTATTTGTTACTAGAAAGCTGCATTTTTACTAAATTTAAATATTGTATGTAATATAGCGTTCTCCATACTATTACAAGATATAGATATATATGTTTATGTGTATGTAGGTGTTATTATCAATATTTGCATGGATAAAAGACAAGTGTGTATAATTATTTGATATGAAATTCTGTACACGTGCTTTAAAACTGTCTTGATTAAATTTATTACATGGCTGAAAAAATATTAATTGGATGTGTTTACTAGTTGTGTCATATGAGATCGATTGAAAATTTTTGGCAATCAAAAAAAAATATTTATAAAAAAAAAAAAAAAAGGAGCTAATGGTTACTGTGATTACAATTGCGCCTTCTTAAGAGATTTGTCTTCTTAAATTGTAAGAATGTGTTTCTTTTATAAACCTTTATTTTCAAAGATCATTAGTGGAAGAGTTTTAAAGGATCATTTTTCTTCCAATAACATTTTTTAAATAGCATTGAATTTTTTTTATAGATTTTTTTATTCATGGTATAGTTTTTTTTAAATTTCTGTACACTGTCTTAATAATCTCTGCATATACTAATCAAGTTTGGACAGATTTCATATTTTGTTAAAATTGATATCATAAAAAAATATATATATACACTTTTTTTTCCTTCATGTGTCATAGCATTGGCCAAAAGCGAACCCGCTAACCCGGGACAGCTGCTTGTAAGGCAGCTGTGCTGATCTCTCGACCACCTCTTCTAACATTAATTCTATGATTGGTTTACTTGATATATAAAAGATAAAAGACTTGAAATAGATTTTTACAAATGTCATATTATTCTAAAGAAATTTTTTCCTTGTAATATATGAGCACATCACAATTTTTTAAAAAAAATAATATAATGAACACATTCTTACAATTTAAAAAAGATGAAACTTTGAAAATGTAGTTGTAACATCATAAAAACATTATTTACTTCAAAATTATATATATTGTAGCAGGTTAAATATAAGGGCATAGTCTTTTTTTAATGCCCCACAGATGTGGGAGCAATTTGTAACAGAATAAATATGTAGATCATACTGTATTCTGAGTCATAGCCTAATTACTGATCACCATTTATAATAGAATAAAGTAATAAACTAAGGAGGAAATTCTACTTTAATAATCCCTATGAATTGTAACAACATTTGTAACAGAATGAAAATAATAAATTAACTGAAATTAATATCAATCAATGAACAATAATCTAATACTTAAGTGATTAAAACAATAATAATAATCTTTGTTATAAAATCACAAATTGCAACAGCTTTTAGAATAGATAGAAAACAAATAAAACATTACTTCAAACTATCCTAAAATATAAGCATTATTTGCAATAAGTCAAAGATAAAGCAATAAAACCAAATATTATCTTATAAATAACAGTATGTGCCTATTATATAAATCCCTTATAACAGAATGAAAATAATAACAAAAAATTACACAGATAAACTTTAAATTACTTATGAATTAACATCATGTTTATAATAATACAAACTTATATGAAAAGTGAAAAATTATTTATATTTAAATGAAATAATTTATAGATGGATGAAATAATAATCTTAACATGCCCTACAAGTTTACAATATTAATGATAACTAACAAAATGTAGAACTCAATACTGATTTCTAATTACAACTAAATAAAATAAAAGTACTGCTAATTCAATCTTGCTGTTCTTTTAATATCAGTGTGCTCTTATTAACTAAATTATAATAAGATTAAATACTACATAATAATACAGAATAAATTAACACAAGTATCCTTCCATTTTCACCAACTTAACATATTCCAAAATAAAATCATCATATTAAATAACCTTAAGATTTTTAATATTCAATCTTAATACATAAAATAAATGATAGATTTCTATTTGATGCTTATTCCAACAATTGACAAATCATACCCAATTACTACTGTTCAGTATTTTTAAAACTTTAGACTATAACTATCAAAGCACATGAAAAATTGTTAGATTTATTATAATCAAATAATATTAAAATTTAATATTTAAATTAAATTTATAATCAACACTAATGAACTTTAAATATAACTAACGCAAATTATTCAATTTGTAACAGAATAAAATATATTACTATTATTAGCTTTATAACTGAATAAGATTATGAGCTCTATGTTTGTATATTAACTTAATGTAATAATTATTTTAATCAATATTGACCTAAAATAAAATATGTGAACATTTCAATGCAACTACCTTTACTCACTTTCAATAATTATCATGTTTACACTTTTATCAATCATCAAATCAATTCATATATAATTTCTATTTTAGTATATTTATTTCTTACTAACAATATAATTACTATAAGCTTCCAATTATTTATTAAATATTTAAGAATGTCAAATCAGTTAATTTACTGCTGTGTGCAATCTATACCTGGTCAAATAATAAACATTAAATACAATGCAAAGAAAATGATATGGAATTACACTTCCTTATGCATTCTGTGTTTTTGATTTCTAAATAATTTTGTAAGCTTGTGGTTAAAACACCTGTAGAGGTCCCTACTATCACATTTTATATGCATATTATCAAGGTTATAGCCTCAGTAAATATAAGTACTTCTAATAAATTATGTGATATAATAAATTAGTGAATATTGATTCATCCAAATATGATTAACTAATAAATTTGCATCATAAAATTAAATGACAGCCAAGCAAGTTTATTTGTTTAAAATTAATTCAAAATTTATTAACAAATTTATATAAATTAAAATCATATATCATCATCATCATCAACCATTATCAATCCACTGCAGGATGAAGGTCTCTCCAAGTTCAATCCATCTTTTCCTATCTTTAGCTTCTCTTCTCCACCTCACCCCTGCACCCTTTCTTATTTCACCCACCCATCTCACATGTGGTCTCTTTCTGGGTCTTTTACAATCTCTTGGAATCCAGTATATATATCAAAGAAATATTTAAAATACATGCATAAATTCAATTATGATTTAAGCAATAGGTCTTCATTTGACATTAGCTTCATATTTAAATAGGTGATTGCACATCAATCTCCACTTATTGGATACTAAATACAAACACATATGTTTATGTAAGACAAATATGTTACAGAACATATTTTCCAAAATATAAGAGAGTTCAAGATATATCTTCTTTCTATACTTCATATACAAATATAGTTAATCAAAACATTATATATATATATATATATATATATATATATATATATATCTTTATATCTTTTGGTTACAATATATATATATATATATATATATATATTGTAACCAAAAGGAAAAGAGGAGAGCAAAAAAAAAAAAGAGAGAATGAAAATGAAAGACAAAAGAAGAAAAGATAAAAATAAAAGAGAATGAAATAAAATGAAATGATTTGGAAATGGATGAGATAGAAGAGATGTGAAAGAAAGATGAGAAATGATATGAAAATAAATGAAATGAGAGACTCTTAATGACTCAGCTCAGTGGGGTTACAATAAAATTTTAAAAAAAGTTGATGATTTAGAGATGTGCAATCATATAGACCAAATCCAATCCTAGTGCAACTGTAACCATTATGGCATACTAATAATCTACTTTTAAACCATACAAAAAATTATTTTAAATCATTAATTAATAGTTATTAGAATACTCCTACCAACAGATCACACACACTCTGAATAAGAATAAATGATACCTTGATTGTAAAAGATTATTTTACTAAATTATATTTAATAAGGCAACAAGAGTAAACAACTTCAGGGATTTCTAAAAATAAAAATTTAAGTCACCTAAAAATAATTGCTGGGATGAATAAAACAAATGAGTGATATCTTGGCTGACTATAGCATAACTATATTATGTTTAATCTTAGAATAATAAACAAAAAAAACAAAATAATAATTCACAAATTTAATGAAAAATTTAAATTTAAATTAATAGTGACCTATTATCCAAGTCATTACTCAAGCAAAGAAAAAAGCAAGGGTACTTTTTATGTCTTTCCCATACTCACAGACAACTTACTCAAGACATCAAATGCAGATGGATTAAAATTCTCTAGACATATAAAGTTTAAGATAATGATAGACAATGTGCAGTTAATATAAGATAATGTGCAGCTTTTAAAATACTAGTAAACAAAAATATTCTTCTGATGGACTAATATTCTTAATCTTATATTGCATAGTCTTTAGTCTGAGAAGATATACTGATAATTTTAAAAGAAACTTTTAACTAAGCATGTAACTAAGTATCTGATATAATGCAATTATCTGTTATTGTGATTCAATCTAAGAATCACTTACTTTAGCATGGCTTTATAATTTTCAAACCAATATCAAATATATTTAATTAACTTTATGATATATTTGTGAACTTCTAAATTGAAGATTTAATAAACTTTAGAAACTTAAGATTTTGTGAACTTGGAACCCAAGACAATACTATTTTCATATAAAAGCAAAACAAACAAAACAAAATTTTTGAAATAATAATAAGTTGGTTTATTGAGAACAATAATAAAGTGTTACAATTTAAATGGAATACAAACATTGCCAATATAGCGCTGAAACCTATTACAAGCATTTTGACTTTTTAATAACTCTACTTGGTTTATAAGAATACATAACTTCTTTAGCTACTGTTTTTGGGTATCATTCTTAAAACTTTTTTACATTGTTTATTCTAATAAATAAACTAATAAATAATATAATTATACATAATAGCAGGCAAAGGTTATTTAATACTAGATTTTAATCTCTTTCAAACAATTAGAGATTTTAAAATCTTGAACTTTAATTATAATGTCTGTATTTAATAAGCACACTTCTAATTTTTTAATTAAAATAATTCATAACACTATGGTGTCTTCTAGTAATCAGAATAACACACACAACTAGGTTTGCATTTGAAACCCTAAGCTTAACTTTATAATCCTGAGTTTAACAAATGCTAAGCTGGAATAAGCATATTCAGCATATTTTTGAAAAATATCATCACTAGTTACATTGACATAATTAATATTATAGCTAATGATATATTTTTAAATTAGACTAAGCTCATTTTAAAATTAAACTAAATTAGATGTATGGGGCATTCATTCATCAGAGATCAGTTATACACTTTTAAAGAAATTTTGTCCACATAAAAACTATAACCCTCAATGTTTTAAAATTAAAGATTTAACAGACTTACAAATCCAGTGGCGAAACTCTGGATGAAAATATTAAAATTAGTATGTGTGAATTGCCACTTATACCATATGCATAATTTAACATACTTAATAATAAATAGAACTTATTGTTGGTTAGCTTGTTGATGATAAAAATATCATATCAACACAATTCAAACATTGATATACCTATGAGCCTTAAAATAGCTACCATTACCTGAAGAAACAAAGTTCCTCAAACAAACATATCTTGTCATCATTAATCTAAAACAAATGCAACATCACCTACTATGGTGGAACTAGCATTAAGTCATCATGAATGATAGGCAAAAATATAAGAACATATAGGCCCCTCAGAGCTGGAAAAGAATGTGGTGGCTTTCAAAAATATCTAACTTTGAGGCAGAAACTAAGATGTCTGGAACTTGTCTACAGCACATCTGGGAAACAGGAAAAACACACCAAGAAAGCATGATCCTCTCTCATGGGATTTCAATACTTGTAAATATGATTATCATTACTGGAAAAAATACAATATAATAACCCTCTTTGGGACAAGCACTATCAAATCATGGAAATACAATACAATAAGGATGGAGGACCTTGTCTAATCCATAAAACATACTCAAAATTATTAACTAAGTCTAACTCTATGAAGCTAACAAATAGTAACTAATAGCAAGATATATACTTCACCTGAATTAACTAAGTTATTCCTAAGAAGTTTAAAAATACAAAAATGTATATTCAATGTAAGAACCAACAAAGCAAAAACTGTGTCAAAATGACTACTATAAAAAATACTTTAAAATTAAATGCATATCAAATTCTAGGTAAGGCACAATGCACACATAACAAAATATTCAATACTAAATATAATGACTAGTGGACTTTTGATTGCAAATTAAATGTGAGAATATTAATTCTCAATGCATATAAAAAATATTTGTAGTTATTATTACTATTGCACTCATAAAACAAATGAATGGAAACTCTCTGATAAATTTCTCTGGTAGATTTAAAATGAAACTGAGTGAAACATTCCCCATAATAAACTAAGATGGTGATATTTAATTCTCTATAAATGAAATTATCAAATAGAAAATAACTTGTGAAATGCTTAATAAATAAAATAAATTCTACTTGAGAATGGCAAAACATTTGCTCATTCTAATAAACCCATTAAGTTTTAAAATTATAACCCTAGTTTACCTGTATATTTATGCAAAAAGTGTTACACACATTATATAGCATAAATATTTTTATGGTTTCATTTTTTTTTAAAACCAATAAAACAGACAATAAAAATAATAAAATAATAATACAGTAACTTAAGTTCATATTTCATTTCCGTAATGATTTTTCCATTTAAAATATGTAGATAAATTATTCAGGATAATTTATCTATCTGAGTTTGAAGCTTCAGTCAAAACATCTATAAGCATGGCAATGATTTCTAAAACAAAAAATGTTCAATAGTTCTTTAAATAAGCACTTTTACTTTTTTTAAAAAAAATAATTTTAAATATTAGATTAATAAAATAAGCCTGCATTGGAAAAATAAATTCTTCAGTGAAGTACATTTTTGTAAAATCCCAGGTTCAAATGCATATAATATATAGCTTTATTTAAATTTCATTATTTTCTTTTAAGCAAATGCATTTTTTTAAATACAGCTTTTTTATTAAAAATATTTTTTTATATAATATCTAAAGATGTGTTTTATTTTAATCAAATTTTCTTTTATTTTAATCAAATTTTCTTTTATTATTTTAAATACAAGAGTAGACATCTTTTATAATTAAAGATGTTCCTCGGTTTATGAACTAAGATTAAATGTCACAAAGTTACTTATAAATAATGGCAAATATAACAATTTATTATGTATTTGACAGAGATGAGTTCATTAATAATATTTGTATATTATTTTGAAGTTTTGTTACTAAATAACTTCTTTTTCATATTGCTGGACATCAAATCAGAATTATTATTTTAAAATACATATTTGCATCTGTTTGCAGTTAGCTAAAACTAATTATTTCCATTCAGGTCAAGATATAAGTAATAACTTTAAATTAACCATTATTTGTAAGTTCATCTTTAATTAAATATAGCTTAAAACATTTTTTCCAACACTTTCCAGACTAAGATAATTACTATCTCATATACAATAAATTTTAAAGTTGGACATTAGAAAAAGTCGATATTCAATTATAGAACGCTTTCCAAACAAAGTTACTTATTTTTTAACTTAATGTAATATTTTTTTTTTCTAAAAATATTTTTAGAAACAATCATTATTATGGAAGAGCATATTTAAATGTGGATATCAGGTATTAATGGTGAAGCATCAAATTTTCTAATTTATGAAGAAGCTGATGCATTTTCATTATAATGTCTTTAACTTATGAATGTTTTTTAATCTATTTCTTTTTTTTTTCTTTGCATATATTTTTAATTTATTAGGATAAAGACTAAGTATCCTACAGCTACAATAGTTCAGTGCATCAGAATTTTTAGGCATATATATAATTAATAATTTGTATTTTAATTTTACTTTTACTTTCAAATAAAGAAAAATAAACAAATTGAACACATATGAAATAAGAGATGCTAAATTTCCTTCAAATATTTTTTTACTACAATTTCATGTTCCAATTAAAATTTGAATGTCAGAAAATGATTACTTTTTTAACTTCAGCCTTCCATAACTGCAAGATGGTATTAAATAATTGTTTTAAAAAATACTTTTACTTTTAAATAATAAAGTTTTAAAAAAAAATTACAACTTTTTATTAACAAAAAATTTAGTATCCAGCCACAGGTAAAACAAAATAAATAAGCCCCCTGAATGAATCCCAATTTCTTTTTATATCTAATAACCTTTAATACTCCCACTTTTGATCATTTGGCTTGAAAACCAATGAAATTATTTTTTTAAACTTTAATATTTTTGACAGACCAGCTATGAAATTGATTTTACTGACATAATTGATCTCATTATACCAAACCACATGACTCCACAGCTGCAAAGTCAAAAATTCATTGTTAACAAATATTATCTAATATTATTAGACAATATTTTATAAACACAATAGTAATAAATATAAAATTTAAAGTTATTCCTCTCTATTAAACTTTAAAATTTTTAATTTTAATAATTTTTATTCATTCATTTGCTTTATTTTTTTAAATCAATATTGTAATTAAATTATTTTTTTATTCTTATATTTACATGACATTCTTGCATGCCCATACATATTCTCACATACATGGGACCTCACACTAACTGTTTAAAAGTTATTTTTAAAACTACAACAATAAAATATTAATGAATATTTAATTCAAAATAACTTTCTAAGTGAAACCCTAACCTAACTTATATCTAATAAATATTATTATTACACTGTTTTAATAAAAACATACAGATTATTTTTTAAAATTTATTATTATTTATTCCAATTTATTTATAATATCTAATTATTATAATTTAGACATTAAAATAAATTACACAATAGTTACTTTAAAATACATTTAATATTATCTATCAACTCACAACTATTCTGATATTTCCTCTATTTCAAATTATTGTCTGACATCCTTATCAAACTAACTCACACATGCTATTGAAACATTTACAGATAATCCCATAAATATTTAACAATTATTATAATACTACATAAGATTATTCTATTTTATTCATTAACTAAGTTAACTTAACTTTTTATCATTATTATTTTTTTAAAAATCCAAAAATTTCAAACAAAAAGTTAAGCTAAGATAACCTTGAGCACTTATTGGAACTAAGTGAAACTTCACTTAGGTACAATATATAATAAATCTAATTATTTGTTAATATAAATTTAAGAGAACAAAATAAAAAATACTTATTATAATATAACCTTTTTCAATTCCTAATATAAATGACATACTTAAAGTTAGTTTCAATCAATCAATAAAAAATGAATGTTTTAATTAAAATAATAATTACTATGCTGCAAAATATGACTGTCTTATATTTAGGTATGTAATTAGATCAATACTTAACCTATAATTATATAATTATTCATATCAATAATAATATTTACCTAATATATACTATTTATCAATAAATATTATATATTTTAAATAAAAAGGACCTAAAAAATATATAGCAATAACAATAATAAATACAAACAAATGACCAAAGTGATAGTTTTTAAATATGGTATTTCAAGAATAGCATCATAGTTCTGATGTCTATATCAAATTGCAATTTAATAGTATATCATTGTTCCAAGCACATTTTGTCAATTCCAATATTATATATATATACTGAACCTGATTGTGACTTTGACAGCCATTTTAAAGATTCACACACACATTTATGTTATTTTCTGTAATTTGTTTTGTTTTAAAATCTGTTTTAAGTTAATTTTGTAAAAACTTTAAAAAAAATGAAAACTAACATTTTGTTTTGTCTTATGTGAAATTTTTTTTTATAATTGCATTCTTGTTTATGAAAAGTTTTTTTTTAAATCAAAAATGATTACATTCTTGTTGCTTAATTATAAATCTATTTTAATTTATAATTTATCTAAAAGAAGTGATTTTATATTAATTAATTTTGTTTTTAGTAAGTTAAGACCCTGGTGAGATTTTAATTGGATTGAGCATGGTAGTAAATTATCCCTGGGCATATACTACTTTTTTTAATTAAAAGATGGAAAACAAAGTTTACATAGGAGATAAGGGAGCTGTATAAATAGCCCTGAGTTTAGGACTTAAGAAAGTTGGTCAAATATTTATGGAAACATAGGCTTCAGACTGATTATTTTCTGGACTAGTGATTTGTCTTGGTCAGCTTGTCCTAGGCTAGTTTGCAGAAGAATATAACACAGCTGATTCCATTTAGCAGATTAATTAATATTCTTTGAATAAAGATTTGTATTTGCTTCGATCATTGAAAGTAACATTGCTGTTTATTTTCTTGACTGTCCATCAGAAATTTATATATGTAACCCTATTGTTAGATTGCCCACTGAATTCTCAAAATTAGTTGTCTGAATTTATGTTTTCTTATCAGATGGTCAAATTCTACACCATGGGTATGCAAAATTCCAGTAGGCCATGCTAAACCAATCTAAGATGGATCCTGACCTCCTTGTTGTTTCTTCCAGGATGCCATAAAGCCTAAACTCAAACTGTGTCAAAGTCTGCTTCCATACTTGCTGCCATTTAAAGAACAAATCATTTAAAAACTCTGCCATTATTAATATTACCTACAACTGAGTACTCAGTAAACTGTCCAACACCAAGGTAATTTCTTTTATATGTTTGCCAGGTTAATTCTAATTTCTAGTAAAATATCCACTTAATCTAAAGTAGATGTGTATAAATTTCTCTTATATAAAAATCATTTTACTTATTCTTTTGTCTATTTGTATGTGAAATATTTTGTATTTATTGTATGTACTGGAATCTTAGTTTTAAGATTCCAGGTTTATTTTAAATTTATTTATCTGAGAGAGTATTGGAAATTTATATTGTTTATGCATAACTTGCCTCTCTTTATTTATATTCAAACTCTTTCTAAATACTTTGGCAGAGCTTCGTAGTTTTCTTTTGCTCATCTGTCCCTATTTTTGGTAGTTCTGTAATTAATTTTAATTAAGTCAGGTTTGCACTTCCAGCAAACTGCAAATCTTTTGGCTGGTGGTTTATTGTATTTGTTATTCTAGTTTTTCTGAAGTTGGAGACTTTGTGTCATTTCTAGATTATGTAAGATCATAATCATATTTTTTTTGTCTTGAATGTGAAATTAACCATGAATTGCCTTAAACATGGTATAACATGAGCTATACTGCAGACAATATGATGTCACTAGCCAATAATTTAGTGACCACTCATCTCACACTATTTTGTTAGTTTTTTACTAGACTCTATTTCTATCCTTTGTATATCTCTGAATTAAGAGGCTAGAATTGTTTTTTTTTATAAATCACCAGCAGGAAGATATTATTAATTTTTTTAAATTGTAGGTGAGAGAAAGAATTTGGCTGCCAGCATGTTTAATTTTTAAGATTTGCTATACTTATATGCACTCTCAGATGAGTACGCTTATACAAAAAATCTAGGTTAATTTTGTTTGCTAGATTGACATGGTTTTGTTTTTTGAATTTAATAAAAATTTTACATTAGTTTAAACATAATTTTGCTGACATTTGTCTTAGTGCTTTTATTTTCTCAATTGTCTAAATAATTGTTAAGATCTCTTGCTATCTCCCTGGGTCTAGTCAGTGCAAATCATCATCACCATTAACTTTTGATCACAGTAAACAAATTTTCCAGGTATGCAGTGACATGGTGGCGCCCTCTGTGATCAAGTGTAGGTAGCATGACCATTACAATATATATATCCAAATTATCATTTAATATAATTATTATTGGATTATATGATGTTACAACCATATAAACACTAGTTTGTTTTCATGATGATATGATGAAATACCCTTTCATCAGCAAATATTTATCTCAAAATATTATGGGTTTTTAAATGTGACCTTTATGAAGAATGTTATAATGGGAAATTAAACTGAATCATATTTTAGATATAAATGATCAATCGGTCTAAAAATTATACCAGAAGATAAATATAAATTTATGTACACATTCTGTCATTTCTAATATTTATAATTTGGTATTAAAATATCGGTATCATCCATTTTAAAGGACAGAAATATTCAGATAGTTTATAATGCAATGAAATATTTTTGGTTACTTTGCATTTTTATAAGAAATTGTCACTATTTACAAATCCCCAACAAGCTACCCAGTTTATGGGCAGCCAATATTAGTATTGTTCTTCCTTAGTTTATTATTTTTATTCTATTACAAATAATGATCCGTAATTAGGCTATGACTCAAGATACATCACCCACATATTTAATCTGTTACAAATGTCTCCCAAATCTGTTGGACATTAAAAAAAGAGTATACCCACATATTTATTCTGTTACACATTGTAGAACCAATTCTTTCTTGATCAAAGACTAAAATCAGAGAGTTCAGAGTCTCATAAATATCATGGAGAAGTATAAAAGTATACCTTGTGTACATTAATAATATTTTATAGGTAGTTATAATTTATTCTAAAATTTTAAAAGAATCTGTTTGAAGAGTAGGTGAAGAAATATTTTGTGAACTTAAACTAAATTTGGTTATTATTGTTACTCTCCCAAAGGTTTTTATCGATAACTAGAAGGTTGAATGGACAAATATTTTACACCAAATAATAAAATAATTTAAATCAAAATATATAAAATGTGCTAACATGCACAAGCACACAAAGCTAAAAACAAATAAAGAAAAGTATATATTATTTTTATATTAATATATATATTTAATCAAATGGCTAAGTGCTTTCAAGAGTAAAGCCCTCATATCCATAGCCGTTTTATAAAAATTTTAAAGTATTTTCATAATTTGTTTTGATTAAAGATATGATATTATTTTCTTACAAAAAGTAAGAAGATATAAAAAACCAATAGTGTTGAAACACTGTCAATCTGAAAGTGGTGTTCAAGAAATGTCAGGAAATTGATGGAAAGAGTAGAGATTCAAAGTACAGAAAATAAAAATTAAGAAAAGATATTAATAATAAATTTGGAGAAATAAATAATAAAGTTGGAGAAATTCATAATAGATTTGATATTCAATGTAAAAAAAGTAAAGAACTAAGAGAAATATTGAATAATAAGTTTGAGGTCCAAAGTAAAAAAATTAAAAGAAGATATACAAATATTGAGGGTAGAATTGGGCAATTTAATAATAAGCTAGACTTGTTTAAAATAAAGTTAAATGCAATATATATAAGATTTGAAGAATTCAAATACAGTTTGGATGTTAAATTAAAAAAATCTGATGATAAATGTGATCACAGATTCAATGAATTAAGTGACCAAATAGATAAGTTACAGGAAAGATTAGAAATTGGTCTTAATGATTTGGATGATAAAGTTAAAGCCTCCAAAATTGGGTATCAGAAATTGTAGAGGAGGTATAATAAAATGGAGCAAGCGCTTGAGGATACTTGGAAAGCATCAAGATTAGAGATAAATGATATCAGAAGTGAATTAAAAGATATTCAAACTCATACAAAAATGGAATATAAAGAAATAAAAATTGATTATAGGGTATCAAAACACACGTCTTTAAAAATAATAACTATAATTGAAGTGTTTGAAAAGGTAGAGATAAATTGTTCTGAGAATGTAATAAAAATAAGATGTATAGGATAGCAAAAAAGCTTAGCTAAGAAGCTTTTAAACATTGAATCATTGCAACAAAATGAAGCAGTAATGACTAATGATAGTCAGAATATTACAAATAAAATGTGGTTAAAAAATAACATTAGTGTCAAAGGAGTCAAACATTTGGAAGGTAAATTTGATGATAATATTGATTATAAATGTATAATGCAAGGATATAAAAACATATTATAGAGCAAAAGAAAGATGGAAAATAATTATTGAAATATTTACAGATATAACTAAGAAAAAAGGTAATATATTTTATAAGAAACAAATTAAGCAATCACTCCAAGAAAAAATTTATAGTAATGTAATAGCAAAGAAAAAAGAGAATAAACCTTCTGAGAAAAGAATTAAACCTTCATTCCATGAGAAAACTTTTAATAAGGGTGATAGTGATATATGATGATATCTGTAGTGGAATGTTTTTATTTTTTTATTCAGAAATGTTGAAAGTAGGTTAAAATGACATGGAGAGAAAAAAAGCTTAATTCTAATTTGATTTGGATGAACTTATTTCCTCAAAGACCGACAATTTGATTAATAAATTAATGAGCTTATGTATCAATGAAAAATAAAATATGATTTTACATAAAAAAAAATTTTTAAAAAGGTTTATTCAACCTTTATTATAATAGGTAAAATACATATAAATATATTGAAACAGTTATGTGTCTCATGATACACAACAACATAGTAGTGTGTATGTCATATATATATATACACACAGACACAAACTAACTAAAAAAAATAAAATATAATAAAAAACACACAATTACTTCTCTGTAAAGCTGTGTAAATGTTTGTAATATTTTAGTGTTTAAATTCTGAAAATAGCCATTTGCTGTGATTTCTGATGAAAACCAATCTGCTTGTTGAAATATTAAAGCAGTTTTATAGAGAAGTAATTGTGTGTTTTTATTATATACATAAACTTGAAAGAAAAAATAGAAATAAACACAGAAAATTTTTTTTGTAGATATTTGTTATATTACATTGGAATAACAGTTATGGTTTAAATAAATTTGAATTATAATTTTTTATTATATTAAAAAGGTCTAATTAATATTTTATTAATTATGATTTTGAAATTAAAACATGCATGTTTTTATGTTACAATAGATATACTGGTAATTATAAAATTTCACTATCTATTTTGATTAGCAAATTTTATTAATTAAAGCTTGTATAACATATTTTGATAAAAATTCTACAAAGTTGTTTTCCAAAAAATTAAAGAGAATTGAAAAGACTCATTAACTTTTTTCAGATAGGGAAAACTTATTTTTAATTACTGTATTGTTTCCCACTGTGACTATAAAAAGATTAGGTAAAAAATAGAAGAGAGTTGTTACAGATTTATAAATTATGACAAGATTACTACTTTCATGAAGATATAACTGAAAGCAATATAGTAGTTCCAACTGCTGCTACTAGTGCAGCTATAGTGGAGTTTGCATTCACATGCACATGGAAGCAAGACTCAGCTTTTTATATGATTCATAGCCATATATATATATATATATATATATATATATATATATAATCAAAACTACCCCAAATCTAAAATTAAACCAGACCAGCATAAAAATAATATTAAAACACAACCTAAGGTTTCACTGCTACAAGCAGACTTCTCAAGTGTAAAGAACTACAAAAAAACCACACATTATATATACTATTAAAAACTACCCACAAATCCATTCACTTCCCATCCACCCTTAATATTAAAAGAACTCTTAAATAAGTTAATTGCTTCAGAATAATAAATTTTCAATAATAAAGACTCTTTAATTCTTCTTTTGATTTCATTTCTCTCAAAGAAGACAACCTTAGCTTCATCAAAATCAATAGTGTGGCCTGTATCTTTTTCATGGACATACAAAGCAGAACTAAGATATCTATTTTTAACTCTACTTTTATGAACCTTTATTCTTTCATTTAAACTCAAACTACTCTGACCTATGTAAACCTTCTTACAAAATAAACAAGGAATAAAATATACCACACCAGGAATAGTCTTTCTATCAAAAACTTCTTTTGTATTATTTAATAAATTATTCAATGTAACACCCCTTTTCCAAGCAATTTTCTTATTTCCAAACAATTTACTATTTCTACACACAATTTTATAAGAAGACAATTTAAATGGCAAAGAAATAAAATCATATTTTTCTTTAGCCTTTACATCCTTACAAATATTACTATTAAATAAAATACTTTTAACAAATTTATCAGAGTATCCAACACTCAAATAATCTTTATAAAATTGGTATTTCTGAAACAAAGCTACCCCACTAAAATTATTTAATTTAATATTCCTATGACAATAATTCCTTAAAGCAGCTACTTTATGAGATACAGACTGATAGCTATCAGGTTTAATTATAGATCTTAATTCTTTACTTTTAACTAAATGACTGCACAATAAACAATTAGTTTCTATATTTCTAATCACCAAAAGATCTAAAAATTTTAACTTACCAAAATCTAACCCCCCTCCTTCTAACACAAATTTTATAGAAGGATCAAAACAATTAAACTCATTTACAAATTCCTTCAATTTATCATTCTCAACTACAAATAAACAATCATCAACATATCTGACAAATAATTTTACATATAAACAATTCTTTTTAATAATAATTTCCTCTTCCATAAAACTAATATAAACTGAACATACTAAAGGAGAAATAATATAACCTATTATCCACCCTTCCTTAATCTTATAAAAATTACTTCTATAAGTAAAATACATAGAATCTTCCAATAACAAAAGCAAATCTTTAATTACCTTAATTTTATTTTTTGATAAAGAACTTTTCTTAATCAATACAGACAAAAGAACATCAATACTGCTTAACCTATTAACAGACTGATACATATTTTCAATATCTAAACTTCCAAATACCCAATTACTTTCCATTTTAAAATTATTAATCTTATCAAAAGCCTCAAAAGAAGAAGAAACTGTGTACTGACCAAAATCAACAAATTGTTTTAAAAAATTATTCAAGAATCTAGAAATACCCTCTACAACACTACCTGTAAAATCAAAAATAAATCTTAAAGGAAAACCATCTTTATGAGTTTTAATATTCACAAACATCTTAGCTGATGTAAAATCATTAGGATAGCATTTTAAATAATCTACTCTATTAAAAAATTTTAAATTAACCATTTTCTTCATAATATCTATCAATTTTCTTTTAATCAAATTACCTGGATTTTTATCTAACAACATATATTTACCATTATTTAATTCTCTATCCATTTTCTCTTTGAAATCATCTCCTTTCATAATAACAAACCTACCAGCTTTGTCTTCACGAGAAACGATTACATCATTAGCAATTAACCTATTTTTAAGATGTTTAATCTCAGCAGGATTAATAACAAATTTTTCTTTCCTTTTTAAACTTTTATTCAAAATCGATTGACTACCAACTTTCTGCTCATCACTCAAATTACTAGATTCAATAGACGAAATTGTATCAAAAACTATATTTTTTGAATGAAATGGAACAAAATTAGGGCCTTTACCAAGAATATCTAATTCTCTATCATTTAACTTCAAATCCGTAAGATTAACAACTCTATCCTCAGAAACCTTATTCTCATACCCTTTATCACTACAATAAACTTTATTAACTTTCCCAAACAACCACTTTAATTTTCTTTCATATTTTTTTACAATAGAAATTTGACCTATTCTGTCTAAATTGTCTCATAAAAAAATTCAAAATTGCATAATTAAAATCTTGCCTCCTTTCTAAATAATATCTATTCCTTTTATATAGATAAATAAATTTATAAAACCTTACAAAAGTATCTTTTAAAAAACTATTCAATATATATGTTTGTAACTTAAAAACTAAATTTTTATTTTGAATCAACTTTTTATTTCTACTAAAATTAATAACACAACACCTAGAAAAAACACTAAATTCTCTACATTTTTTAAGAAAATAAATCTGCCAACATAAAGACTCTATCTTATCACTCAATTTAGACAAATTTTTAATCCTTCTAATATCATTAAATGAAAAATTATTAAAAATTAAACTCCACAAACCCATACTAAATACCCAAATTACCAGTACCCTTATAAATTAAAACCCAATAAAACCTACACACACTTATATATATATATATATATATATATATATATATATAAGTGTGTGTAGGTTTTATATATATATATATATATATATAACTAAATAAACACAAATATACTCTTTCAACCCAAACTCAAACAACAAACATAATATACATAAATGACATTCAAATATACCAATAATTAAAAACAAAAAACAAAAATAAATCTATCAATAATAAAATGTCAATAATAAATATCAATAATAATAATAATAATAATAATAATAATAATAATAAAAAAAAATCTTTACACTACATCAGCAAAACTACTCTTAAACTCAAAAAACTCATTAAAATGTAAACATTACAAGCATAAAGCTAAACTAGTCAATATAAAATCAAAACTACCCCAAATCTAAAATTAAACCAGACCAGCATAAAAATAATATTAAAACACAACCTAAGGTTTCACTGCTACAAGCAGACTTCTCAAGTGTAAAGAACTACAAAAAACCACACATTATATATACTATTAAAAACTACCCACAAATCCATTCACTTCCCATCCACCCTTAATATTAAAAGAACTCTTAAATAAGTTAATTGCTTCAGAATAATAAATTTTCAATAATAAAGACTCTTTAATTCTTCTTTTGATTTCATTTCTCTCAAAGAAGACAACCTTAGCTTCATCAAAATCAATAGTGTGGCCTGTATCTTTTTCATGGACATACAAAGCAGAACTAAGATATCTATTTTTAACTCTACTTTTATGAACCTTTATTCTTTCATTTAAACTCAAACTACTCTGACCTATGTAAACCTTCTTACAAAATAAACAAGGAATAAAATATACCACACCAGGAATAGTCTTTCTATCAAAAACTTCTTTTGTATTATTTAATAAATTATTCAATGTAACACCCCTTTTCCAAGCAATTTTCTTATTTCCAAACAATTTACTATTTCTACACACAATTTTATAAGAAGACAATTTAAATGGCAAAGAAATAAAATCATATTTTTCTTTAACCTTTACATCCTTACAAATATTACTATTAAATAAAATACTTTTAACAAATTTATCAGAGTATCCAACACTCAAATAATCTTTATAAAATTGGTATTTCTGAAACAAAGCTACCCCACTAGAATTATTTAATTTAATATTCCTATGACAATAATTCCTTAAAGCAGCTACTTTATGAGATACAGACTGATAGCTATCAGGTTTAATTATAGATCTTAATTCTTTACTTTTAACTAAATGACTGCACAATAAACAATTAGTTTCTATATTTCTAATCACCAAAAGATCTAAAAATTTTATTTTGTAAGAAGGTTTACATAGGTCAGAGTAGTTTGAGTTTAAATGAAAGAATAAAGGTTCATAAAAGTAGAGTTAAAAATAGATATCTTAGTTCTGCTTTGTATGTCCATGAAAAAGATACAGGCCACACTATTGATTTTGATGAAGCTAAGGTTGTCTTCTTTGAGAGAAATGAAATCAAAAGAAGAATTAAAGAGTCTTTATTATTGAAAATTTATTATTCTGAAGCAATTAACTTATTTAAGAGTTCTTTTAATATTAAGGGTGGATGGGAAGTGAATGGATTTGTGGGTAGTTTTTAATAGTATATATAATGTGTGGTTTTTTTGTAGTTCTTTACACTTGAGAAGTCTGCTTGTAGCAGTGAAACCTTAGGTTGTGTTTTAATATTATTTTTATGCTGGTCTGGTTTAATTTTAGATTTGGGGTAGTTTTGATTTTATATTGACTAGTTTAGCTTTATGCTTGTAATGTTTATATATATATATATATATATATATATATGTGTGTGTGTGTGTGTGTGTGTGTGTGTGTATTAGACAGCATAGAGACTGAAAAGAATTCACTACAGGTCAAAAGTTATCTGGATTATAATTTCCTAAAAATGACACTAAACCAGTATGCTGTTTACAAAAGCCAGCTTATCAGAAAATCCATCAGTTTTTTAAAGAATTAGTTTATACATATACTGTTTTATCTATAAGCAGAGAAGCACAGATAAAGGTATTGCACCATATATATAAAGTACAACTAGTGGATTATTTTAAATAATATCTTTAGTGAAAATGAAAGTTGCAATTTTTAAAATTACAATTATTTAATGTAAACAAATGTATTCAACAAAAAGTAAGATACTATAATGTTTTCTGTTTTGCTAGGCCTCTACACGCTAATATAAACTGCGCGTGAGTTGATCAAGCTATGTCAAAAAAGAAGTTATATTTCTATTCTAAAAACATAGCTATATTTCCTGATCAACTCGGCCTATTAATTGTTGAGAATTGTCCTATTGACGAAATCAGCTTTTAATTTATTTAATCTGGGTACCAGAATTCCTAAGAATTCGCTGAAATTGTCATATAACAATTCACAAATAAAAAAATACTTTTAAACTAATCGGTATTACATCATACCGTAACGAGAATTATTTTTTTAAGATTATTATTCCTGGGCTTATTCAACCACATTGGCAAAGGTAAATTACATTTTTAAATCTTATTAAACTACTAATAGATTTAATAATAAAAAATAATTACTATTATTAATAACGGACAAATGAAAATTGATATTAGAAATATTTTTATTATTATAACAGATTAAAAATCTGTTTAAGTTAAAATGAGAATTCCTAATCGAGTAAATCAGAGAGAACACATATTAATTCAAATATGACACAATCAATAAAATAAAATAATTAATTAAAAAGTTCTGGTATAAACAAAAGTCTCTTGTACAGAAAAAATGAAAGTCTCTATCGGGATTATTTTAAGACTTGTTTGCAAACGCTTAATTTTGTCTCAATCAGGAATAAGTAGTCTTAACTTACCGGTAAGTTTTGTGAATTCACGAAGGTTGTAGATAACTATGCATAGTTTTTCAGGGTTGAATTGAGCTCATGACCTTTGATTATTAGTTGATCTTGGTGCTGGTTCCATAGGCTAGTCACGTAAGTTTCTCTGGTGTCCATCGGTAATGATGTCAGCTAAAGCTCTGGTCTACTCTCGTATGAATAACTTTTTCATCGTAGAGTGGTCTGGATTCTCTAATCCAAAACCGACCAAAAGAATATCAGCTAAACCAAGACATTCCTCCAACCAAATCCCTCCTTTTTATACTAGAGGTCCCATTGTCAGACTTCTGTGCATGCTAATATCATGATGTTTTGTGTTTATAATCTTATACAGTCTTTATCATTTTTCAATTACTAAGTTCTCATTTTTTTTATCAAGTTTTTCGGCCATGTTTAATTAGCTAAAATATTTTTCTTTTAGCTTATCTTTTTACTTGCTTTTGGAATTCTTTTGTTCTCTCTAATTCTACTTTTATTTCCAGTTAAGTAAAAAAAATACGAAAGAAAAATTTAACTTTCATTGTACGTTATTTTTTTTTTTAAAAAAAAAATTAGTCAAAAAAAAATCTAAATTTACTTTTATTTTTTAGCTTTTACCAAATGCCAATATATTTGCAACGTATATAAATAAATGTTACAATACATTTCCAATATATTTCATAAAATTACTAAAGTCCAAAAAAATGTTTACATTGAAAAACAAAATACTGGCTAGAGTATTTTTTTAAAAAGACATTTATAATTAATCAAGACCAACATGTTAAAAAAGGAAAAAAAAAACTTTTATGAAGGACTATCAAATAATTAATATTACTTTTGTTTTAAAAAAGTATTTTTTATTATTAAAAATAATGAATGAATTAATAATTTTGATTCATACTATTTTTGTTATATATACACACAAACATGTGAATTTTATATATATTTTCAAAATGGAATTAATTGTGAAAAATATATTTCTATTATTTTGAAAATTTGAATATCATATATAAATGTCAGTATAAGCATACATTTCCATGTGCATATATATATTAATACCATCATTAATTATGTATTATAATTAATGAATTTCATTTATAAGTTTATGACATTCAAATATGTTCATAAATTATTATACAACACATCTGTGTGCTTATATATATATATATATTTGTGTTTTATGTAAGCCTACTGAAATGGATTTGAAATGACAATGTATTAGTGGATTTTTTTGGTATTAATCAAAATCAGAATTCTTTATTTATATTATAGTCATATTCTACAGACCTTAATTTAATTTCTTATTAATAAATTTATATTTCATTGTTTAAAGTTATTTTAGTAAATTTACTTAATCCTAAAATATTATAAAATATTATATGTTGTATTATATCTCTTGATCATACTATACAATTCTAGTTTTTTGAGCTAGATTCATGCTTAATGTTCAGTTATAAAAAAGGGGTTTACATTTAGTGCTTTTGGACTTCCAGTTGATGATAATCCTGGATTGACACAAAGGAGATATCCTTTAATGTCCATGTACTACATTTTATTTAATTTAGTATTTATTAGAAATTAAGTTTATAGTTGACCAGTACACTTATGGTACTGAGTGGTCAGATCATTGATGATGATCATTTAGGTTTTAATATTATAGTATTATTTTTTAATTATCATATTCTTATGGGTTAGGACATAAGTTTGTGCATCTAGGTTATTGTTTAATTGTATTTCTACTCTAAGTTTGGCAAGAGTTAAATAATTAGCCTGGTCTACAATAAACCCATTTCAAATCCTAGTGACAAGATTGGCTATTATAGAAGTGAAGTTATTGACTTATATGGCTTTATATTCATAAAAAATTATCATTTACAGGGTCAGATCATGCTTTAAAAATATACACTAGAACTATACTTATATTTTAGATAGGCCACATTTAAAGACTATTATTCAGGTAGTTTGCTTATATTTAACATTATTTTTGCTATATATTTTTTTCTTTTCATTTAAAAGGTATAGTATTCATTGATAGAAATAATGGTATTAATTTTAGATCAAGTATCGATCTAGTTACATATCTAAATGTAAGACAGTTATATCTTTCCAAGTTTGAATTTATATCTTGCAGCATAATAATTATTATTTTATTTTAAAAAACTCGTTTTTATTTATTGATTATAATTTAACTTTAGTATACCACTTATATTAGGAGTTCAAAAAGATTACATCATATAAATATTTATTTGATTTTGTTTTCTTAAATTTATATTAGTAAATAAGGAGATTCAATTTTTTTTTATATATAATTTTTTCTTTTATATCTTGATTAACTATATTTTTGCAGAAAGTATAAAAAGAAGATATATTTTGAACTCTCTTATATTTTAGAAAGTATTAACATTTAATGACACTTTTTTATGTGTGGTACATAAACATATGTGTTTTGTATTTGAAGCAGTCAATCTTAGCTTAAGATTGTGCTTCATGTTTCTACCTACTAACCCTTGTTTAAATCCCTATTTCCCATTCCGCTCCTTTTGTCGTGGATATATATTTCGTGTATATATTTGAGATGCGCACCTAAATTATAAAATTTAATATTTCAATAACATGTTTTAAATTATTATTAATTCTTTTTATTAATTATTAGTTCTTTTTTATTAAAGTATTATAGATGCGGCTCAAATATATACATAGGAGCAAAACTTACTAACAAAATATTGATGTTTTTAAATATTTCTTATATGTCATTTTTAGCTTTTTCTTTTTAAATTGCTTGTTTTTCTATTAAGCTATATATTTTTTTATAAAATCCAATATGGAAGATGTGACTGTTGTAATTGTCCAAAAATAATTAAAGGGAGGTATTTTTTGATTAAAGTTTTACTTAAAATAAATGGGATTAAGTAGATTAAAGATTTACTAGTGTTAAAAACATGTTGTCAAATCTATTTCTAATCTGGAAATAGATTTGAATTTATTTTTGGATGTTATCTTACAATTGCATCTTCAAAAACAACTGATAAAAGAAAAGGTATAAAATGACTGAATTTTGAATCAGAGGGATTAACTACTATTGAAACAGGGGATTAGCTACTTTTAGAGAGAGGTATTATAAACATATTTCATTTTGCTTGAAACTTAAAAATGATGTAGCAGTAAATCCACCACTCTGCTCGACCCTATGGATCAGGGTCATCATCTGCAGCAAACCGTAATATCCGGCTGCCATGAAATGAAGAAAGGTCTAAAAAGAACTTTAGAATGCTAATAGAAGTTTCCTGCCACTGAAGTACTTGCATTTCAATCACCATGCACGTGCCATACTTTAAAATGGATTCTTAAAATTGCAAGGTAAATTTCCAAGCCGCCACCTAATAGTCAATTTAGTCTAAATAATCTATCAAGATCTCTTCTCATGTATTCTTTAACTTTGTTTTTTATATATATCTGTAAATGTAATTTTGCTCTCAAATAATTTCTTTATATCTAATCCTATCTCATATGCTCTTATATTTTCTTAACTTTAGTGCGGTCATTTATTTATATGTATTTATTATTCGATTTATGTATCTGCTTGCTTATTATTAAAATGTCAATCTCACAACCTGGCGAGCTTAATTTCTAAAAATCTTTTCTGTCATTTTTTCTTTTTAAGTAAGCCTTCATGCATCAAGTTTATTAACGTCCCCTTAAAATATATATATGTAATGCATTGTAAATTAACGTTCGCCAGATTGTTTTATGAATCAACATTTTAGGTTCATTTTTAATATAAAAATTGATTTGTTTAACCCTGTGTAAATCCAGAACTTAAGCTAATTAACGCTTTGAAATCTTTTAAAATGTTTTGTTTTTATTCAATTCTGAAAGAGTGACCCATTAATTATTTTCTATAACTGCCGGTCTTCTTATATTTTCCATACTCTTAAAATTTCAAATCTTGTATTTAAATATTTCAGTTATTATAAAAAAATCATGAAGGTGTGATTGATTTATTTAAAAATAGCTGAAAAGGAATGGGGATAAATCTTGTTTCTTTTACTAGGTAAAATCTTAACGTATATTTTATTAAATGAAATCTAAATTTCTCTCTATATATATATTATAATTGCATGGTGTATTATAGTATTCAAACAAGCGTCATTTATTTAAAGCAGTAAAATTTATTCAATGTTGTTAGTGGCATTCATTTGTACTGCGTTTCTGTCAATTAGCCTATCTTCGTATATATATATTATGTGCTTCTAGTCTTCTAATCTGGAGGTTACGACAGGTTCGAACCCATAGATTTCTTTTCAAGTCTTCGTATAAAAATGCCTCTGGCAGTGATCCCCTAAGTCTGGCACACGCTATGCATATTCTTTCTTCATATAAAATGTCTCTGGCGGTGATCCCGTAAGTTTGGCACACGCTATGCATCTTCACTTCGTATAGATAAAAGGCCTCTCACGTCGGTTATACCAGCAAAAGTCTGGGCCACACCATGCCTACCTACTTTTCTCTCAGCACTACCCAAGAAGGGGGTGTGAGATTTCGTTTTTCATCCAGAAGCACGACCTTTTCCTCTTAGTATTTTTAGGCTATTATGTCAGCACCGCAAACTTCTTCGTATTAATATTATTTCTTTTGCTTCATGACCCAGTTTTATTGCTCTAATATTAAAATTAAGCTTTGCTTAAAATATATATAAATGCCAACTACTTCTATTTTATTAATTAAGATTATTTCAATCATATACAATCTTACCGTGTCGTAATTTATATATCTATTTAAGAGTATCTATATGCCTTGGGGAAAATAAAGCGTTCGTCTGTCTATTGTTAAAATAATTTCATTAAATATTTTGTCATAGTTTCAAATATAAGTTTTCAAATGTATTTTGTTTATTTTCATGACCTCAATGGCGTGAAAATAATTTATATCATATTTATAATGAATTTCGGAACACACCCCTAATATGTGTTAGTCACCACGTTTCTGAACCGTAAATCAAAGTGTTAATGGCAGTATTATCATAATTCTTTCTAATATTCGATTGGCATTTTAATATTAGACCCACCAAAGATGTGTGTTTATTTGTAATATATTATTTAGCTAATAAAGAGCATATGAGAACTAATAGCGTGAATGACACTATGTAATTATCTACCGCTTGCTCATTCACGCACACACTAATGTCTATAATTTATTTATAATATAATAATTGGTCAGTATATTAAAATATATTTTCTTGTCTAACTTATTTGAGTAGTTCGAATTTCTTTTCCTCTACTTCCACATATTACAGCCATGCTTATCTATTATTTTAATGTAGTCATCGTTAATAGAAGTCTCATTGTCTTCTCCACTTTCCTAGTCGGCCGGAATTAATTCTCATGTGCCATCACTATTATGTTATTCATTAGATGTTTGATTTGGGGCTTAGAGAGTGGGTTCGAATCCAGGCTGGTTCCTGACCTAAATCTTGGGCTTGACTGAGTTTGAAGTACATTTTGTGAGTTCCAGTTCATGTTAGATAGATCAACATGTTTTGACCGGCACATAGGATTTTTTTTTCTCAGGCTTGACTTCCCAAGTGGGGCTTCGATATAAACACCCACATACCCTGAGTACTGACGTCTGTTTATATGTATTTTTTAAAAAAAAGTTGTAAGAGATATAGCTTTTCTTTTTTTCCATGTTTGATATGTTTAAAATAATGTGTTCAAAGTGTAAAATTCACTGTTTAAAATTAAAACCCATGTACTACAACCATAGTACATATGTATTTTTCTTCAATATCATATATAAAGTTTTTTGTTCTTGAGACATATATGAAAAATGTATAAATAATTCATAAATCATTTATCACTCTGTGTCAGCTGGCTCCCTTATAAATAGAAATTTTGCTAACCAGTAGTGAGTCAAATGCAAAAATATTGGAAGTGGAGGGTTCGAACTCAGTTAAAAAAAATTATTGAGAGCAAATTTTTTTGATTTAATGCTATAATGTATAAAAGTTTAAACATGTAATAACTAGACTATGAGTTTTCTTTTAGATGCATGGATTTTCTTTTTTTTCAACTTTTTCTGTCTTTTCCAATAGTGTGTAGTATTGTGTAGTGTATATAGAAGTGTATGTGTGTGTAAAATTTTTGTATTTCTATATGTAGCACTGCATATATATGTACATAGGTGTGTATGTACGATGTGTAGGAACAGATGTGTTTGAAAGTTTTATATGTATTGCATTGATATATATTTTCTTGGAAACCCCATATGCCTGGAGAAATTGTGTTGTAGCCCAAGCATAGAAAATTTTTTTTTTCATTATATAGATGTGCAAATTTTTTTTTCTGGATTAAACAGTTTTACAAATATTCACATCCCCAAATGATATTTCATATATATAGTTTTATATAACAAGATTGTATATTGAATTTTGAAAATTTTCGTCGTTCTTTTGGTCGTCACTTGAAAACTCCTAGTCAAGGCATTTTTTTTTTAATGTTTTTGTTTTTTGTTTCATTGTATGTCTGGAGAAATGAAGCAGTCAATCTTAGCTTAAGATTGTGCTTCATGTTTCTACCTACTAACCTGTGTTTAAATCCCTATTTCCCATCCCGCTCCTTTTGTCGTGTATATATATTTCATGTATATATTTGAGATGCGCGCCTAAATTATAAAATTTAATGTTTCAATAACATGTTTTAAAATTATTATTAATTCTTTTTATTAATTATTAGTTCTTTTTTATTAAAGTATTATAGATGCGGCTCAAATATATACATAGGAGCAAAACTTACTAACAAAATATTGATGTTTTAAATATTTCTTATATGTCATTTTTAGCTTTTTCTTTTTAAATTGCTTGTTTTTCTATTAAGCTATATATTTTTTTATAAAATCCAATATGGAAGATGTGACTGTTGTAATTGTCCAAAAATAATTAAAGGGAGGTATTTTTTAATTAAAGTTTTACTTAAAATAAATGGGATTAAGTAGATTAAAGATTTACTTGTGTTAAAAACATGTTGTCAAATCTATTTCTAATCTGGAAATAGATTTGAATTTATTTTTGGATGTTATCTTACAATTGCATCTTCAAAAACAACTGATAAAAGAAAAGGTATAAAATGACTGAATTTTGAATCAGAGGGATTAACTACTATTGAAACAGGGGATTAGCTACTTTTAGAGAGAGGTATTATAAACATATTTCATTTTGCTTGAAACTTAAAAATGATGTAGCAGTAAATCCACCACTCTGCTCGACCCTATGGATCAGGGTCATCATCTGCAGCTACCGTAATATCCTGCTGCCATGAAATGAAGAAAGGTCTAAAAAGAACTTTAGAATGCTAATAGAAGTTTCCTGCCACCGAAGTACTTGCATTTCAATCGCCATGCACGTGCCATACTTTAAAATGGATTCTTAAAATTGCAAGGTAAATTTCCAAGCCGCCACCTAATAGTCAATTTAGTCTAAATAATCTATCAAGATCTCTTCTCATGTATTCTTTAACTTTGTTTTATATATATATCTGTAAATGTAATTTTGCTCTCAAATAATTTCTTTATATCTAATCCTATCTCATATGCTCTTATATTTTCTTAACTTTAGTGCGGTCATTTATTTATATGTATTTATTATTCGATTTATGTATCTGCTTGCTTATTATTAAAATGTCAATCTCACAACCTGGCGAGCTTAATTTCTAAAAATCTTTTCTGTCATTTTTTCTTTTTAAGTAAGCCTTCATGAATCAAGTTTATTAACGTCCCCTTAAAATATATATATATAATGCATTGTAAATTAATACGTTCACCAGATTGTTTTATGAATCAACATTTTAGGTTCATTTTTAATATAAAAATTGATTTGTTTAACCCTGTGTAAATCCAGAACTTAAGCTAATTAACGCTTTGAAATCTTTTAAAATGTTTTGTTTTTATTCAATTCTGAAAGAGTGACCCATTAATTATTTTCTATAACTGCCAGTCTTCTTATATTTTCCATACTCTTAAAATTTCAAATCTTGTATTTAAATATTTCAGTTATTATAAAAAAATCACGAAGGTGTGATTGATTTATTTAAAAATAGCAGAAAAGGGATGGGGGTAAATCTTGTTTCTTTTACTAGGTAAAATCTTAACGTATATTTTATTAAATGAAATCTAAATTTCTTTATATATATTATAATTGCATGGCGTATTATAGTATTCAAACAAGGGTCATTTATTTAAAGCAGTAAAATTTATTCAATGTTGTTAGTGGCATTCATTCGTACTGCGTTTCTGTCATTTAGCCTATCTTCGTATATATATATTATGTGCTTCTAGTCTTCTAATCTGGGGGTTACGACAGGTTCGAACCCATAGATTTCTTTTCAAGTCTTCGTATAAAAATGCCTCTGGCAGTGATCCCCTAAGTCTGGCACACACTATGCATATTCTTTCTTCGTATAAAATGCCTCTGGCGGTGATCCCGTAAGTTTGGCACATGCTATGCATCTTCACTTCGTATAGATAAAAGGCCTCTCACATCGGTTATACCAGCAAAAGTCTGGGCCATGCCATGCCTATCTACTTTTCTCTCAGCACTACCCAAGAAGGGGGTGTGAGATTTCGTTTTTCATCCAGAAGCACGACCTTTTCCTCTTAGTATTTTTAGGCTATTATGTCAGCACCGCAAACTTCTTCGTATTATTATTATTTCTTTTGCTTCATGATCCAGTTTTAACGCTCTAATATTAAAATTAAGCTTTGCTTAAAATATATATAAATGCCAACTACTTCTATTTTATTAATTAAGATTATTTCAATCATATACAATCTCACCATGTCGTAATTTATATATCTATTTAAGAGTATCTATATGCCTTGGGGAAAATAAAGCGTTCGTCTGTCTATTGTTAAAATAATTTCATTAAATATTTTGTCATAGTTTCAAATATAAGTTTTCAAATGTATTTTGTTTATTTTCATGACCTCAATGGCGTGAAAATAATTTATATCATATTTATAATGAATTTTGGAACACACCCCTAATATGTGTTAGTCACCACGTTTCTGAACCGTAAATCAAAGCGTTAATGGCAGTATTATCATAATTCTTTCTAATATTCGATTGGCATTTTAATATTAGACCCACCAAAGATGTGTGTTTATTTGTAATATATTATTTAGCTAATAAAGAGCATATGAGAACTAATAGCGTGAATGACACTATGTAATCGCTTGCTCATTCACACACACACTAATGTCTATAATTTATTTATAAATGTATAATAATTGGTCAGTATATTAAAATATATTTTCTTGTCTAACTTATTTGAGTAGTTCGAATTCCTTTTCCTCTACTTCCACATATTACAGCCATGCTTGTCTATTATTTTAATGTAGTCATCGTTAATAGAAGTCTCATTGTCTTCTCCGCTCTCCTAGTCGGCCGGAATAAAATTAATTCTCATGTGCCATCACTATTATGTTATTCATTAGGTGTTTGATTTGGGGCTTAGAGAGTGGGTTCGAATCCAGGCTGGTTCCTGACCTAAATCTTGGGCTTGACTGGGTTTGAAGTACATTTTGTGAGTTCCAGTTCATGTTATATGGATAAACATAATTTGACCGGCACATATTTAGTTTTCAAAAGGTGAAGATTAATGTTTAATCACCTATTTAAATATAAATTTAATGTCAATTGATGATCTATATACATACAATTAGATCATAGTTATATATATATTAAGTGTTTACAATCTATTTACCATATATATATATATTATAACTGATATTCATTTATTAATAAATTTATCTTAAAATCAAACAAATTTGTCTTATTATTGATCAATTGTGCAATATCAATCCATTGATTAATAGTATTTGAGAGGCTGACTATACCACATAAGTTATTTGAGATAACCATAAAATAATTTGGAAATCAAATTTCAGGATTGGGAGTATAATTCTATACATATATCATTTTATTTGTATTGAATTCAATAGCTATTATCTTACTATATATAAACTTGGTATGTTAATTAATTATTAAATTTGATATTATTGGATATTTAATGAATAATTAGAAATTCTTATAACTATTTCATTAATTACAAGTAACAATCATATTAAAATAGAAATTTTATTGGTATTGATTTGATAATTAATGAAGATACAAAATAATATTTATTCAATATAAATAAGGGAAATTGTAGTCAAATATTTGCATGTTTTATTTAAATTGTTATTGATTGGATAAGTATTGTATTAAGTTCATAGTTAGCAAATAAGACCTTAATCTTAATTAATTATAAAGTTCACAGTAATATATTATATTCTGTTACAAATCAGAATAGTATCATTTGATTATATTTAAATTTAGTTGATAAAGATCATAAAACCAATTTAAATATTAAATTTGAATATTCATATTTGATTATAGTCAATACTAGTTAATTTTATTATATATCTTGATTGTTATAACATAGAGTTTAGTAATTTAGCTACATGAAATTAAAAATAAATTGATATGATTAGTTATTCTATTTGAATAAATATCCAATAAAAATTTACTGTTTCTTTTATATATTAGAATGGTTGGTCATTTTACATTTAAGATTATCTAATAGGTTCATTGATATTACATCATTACTGAGTAACCAATGAAGTCAAATTTATCTTTCTAGATATTATTAAAGTCTTAATGAACAGATGTAAGATCACCCATGACAATTGTACTTATCTACTCAAATATGATATTTAATATATACTGCTTAAATTGATTGTGATTAAACACTTCTTAATCTATAAATACAATAGCAAAATTTAAAAACTTAATAAAGCCAATAATCTTTCACATTTAAAATGTCACAGATTCCTCTTTAATATTTGTGAATAGTTAACCATTTTAAAAAATCCAAATGCTAAATAAATAACAATGAAATAAATATTACTTATACTTTTTAGTATAAAGAATACATAAACAATGTTTGATAAGAGATACTGGTATCATCAACAGTACATGGCAATTGATGGCACTGTTTCTAGTCCCAAACAATTTAATATACCATTTACAAGGCTGTACAATTACCTGTAGTGTGTTACACTAATTTCTCACAATTCACACTTTATTAAAGTGCCTTGTTCATACTCTCCAAATGATTGCTACTGAACCTGTGATATTGTATAATTTGAGGGTGGGTTGATTTTAAGTCAATGTAACATTTGAAATCTTATTTCATAAATTACTGTATTACATTCAAATTACTTAGTATTAGATTTAAAAACTTTTCAAACTGTTGCAATGTTTATGAAGTCCATTTTGAAGGGTGTAAAATTAGGTAAAGTTTGTAAGTAGGAATTATTGATTGTTTTTTTTTTGTTGTTGTTGTTGTTGTTTGGTCAAAAAGTTAGTTTATTATAAGTACTATTTTAAGGAAATTTGGGGAAAATGATATTAAAGACATTGTTTTACTAGACGATGGCAATTGTTACTTTTTGTGTAAATAAAAAAAAAATTCAAACAAATACATAGACTTGTTTGATTATTTATATTAAGTGTGTGTGTGTGTGGGGGGGGGTCTTAAAAAAGATGTTAACTATATATTTGATACAAAAGGGCAGTTATTTCTTACAAAAAAAATAAGATAATAAAAAGTAGTTATTTACTATTAGTTATTTGTTAAAAAAAGTAAGTTAAGAAAAAAGATGTTTACTATTTAGTTATTAAAAAGACATTGTATAAGAAAAGTCAGGGTCAAGGCCAAGTAATGTTATAATAAAGTGTTTTTGAGGAGAAGCAGCACCATCCAGCAGCCTGTACTGTCGATGATACTAGTACCGATTTTATTAATAAGCATCCTGCACAAGATTTAGATGGCGCAAAGTTCTTCTATTGCTAAATATTAATGCATGACTATATAATTTTATGTTTAAATTTATCACTAAATGCTGAACTCTTTCACATTAATAATTACTATATCTCACATATAATACTATAAAATAAAATATCGTTATATAACAACAATAATTGTATATATGTTATAAAAATAATACAGAAAAGCTTTTTTCAACAAATATTTTTTCTATATCAATGTGTTATAAACTATTTTAAACTCCAATTTACATTGCATATATAGCAAGGATCTATCATATAATATAATTAACTAGAACCAATTATGGCAAAAGAAGACATTTACAGTCCAGTTATTTCAAATATAATCTACAAGGTAAAAAAAAAAATGTTTTGCCTCTTTTTTTTCTTTTTCTCTCTTTCTTCAGTCCGTTATTTACCAATTAAATCCCTTTCTATTTTTGACGATAATCTACTATATTTCATATTCCTTTAAAATCTATTATATTTCATATTCCTTTAAAATTTTGATTTAAAATGCAAAATAATAGGTTGATATAAAATTCATTTCATGAGCCTTTTCTTTTGTAAACATTTTCCTAAGTAAAATATGTATAATAATTTTTTTATTTAAAAAAAATTCTGAATACTGAACTAGCATAAAAAAATATAAAATTGTTAGCTTTTGTTTAATTTAATTAATTAATTAATTTATTCATCATATGAACATACCATTTACTATTTTGTTGATAAATGAGTATCAAGCTATTATTGAACATATAATGCTAAAAGATTTTAGGATCCAACTTTTATCTGAGGAATATAAATAAAAAAATGGTTGTTCTAAATAAATAAAATTGTTAAATATTCATTCTACCACTGGAGGTTCAAACATTACATGACTGCTTAAGTAATTAATCATACTTCCAAGTAAAGCTGAGTTTGTCAGAAGTCGGTGATCCCACTGACTACAAAAACAAACTATAGAATTGTAATATTCTGCATTTTCATCACTAATTGGGGATAAGGGTCTTACTTCTGGATGTCTGAGATCGCAGTTAACTTTTACTTTACTCATTTCATGTCAAATGCCTCTTAAGCATTGTTCTGAATTACTGCAGTGGCATACTAGCTAACATAAGAGATAAATGATCATGGATTTATATTTTAATTTAGTGTGCAAACATCATACAATCTCCCAATCAATGAACCGTTTGATTATTTATTTATTGTCATTCAGGGATCAAAGTAGCAAGCAGGGCTTAAACATTTTATTCATATAATACAAATAATTTTTACCTCATTCCCCCACCCCTTCCCAATTGATAATCTGTCCTCAAATATTAAGCTCTGTATGTAGATAATGCTTTTTACACATTTCCAGTAGAGTGGCAGACAGGCAGTTTCAACTGTCCCTCCCAGTGCTTAAACTTATTGTAGATTCTCAAGCAACAAAACATTTGACTATTTTTATATTTACCATATTAGCATGCAACATTTGATATTTTTATTTACTTTTGTAATGATTTTGTATTTGAACTGTAGTAAAAAAAAAAACTAGCTAGACAAAATATCATAACCAGAGTACTGCCAGCTAATATGAAAATTCTAAGAATCAGGGGTGCTATAAAGAGTGGTGTCTTTGCTGCAATTAGAATGGGAATGTTCCTGCTTCACACTGAGTGGTTAACGAGGAATTATTTCGATTTTAAACAAGGAAATAAAGAATCATGGGAGATGTGTAAAAAATTTATTCAAAGGACTATGTTTAGGGATCACTTATTAATGCCGGAAAAGCTCTTCAGGGACACTTGGGGGCAACTTACGCCACTGGACAAAGAGCCAATCCTCAGGCATGCTAATTAAAAATTAATTCAAGATTAAAAAAATGGTTCAGTTAGATGGAGAATGACAAATGATCACTATCAATTAAAATATAAACTGCACAATGATCACCGGCTAAGTCACTAAATAAAAAGCCAGTTGTTCTGATATAAAACTAGTACACAATAATTATAGACTAAGTTTGAACGATGAACTTTTTGCTCTGATCATGAAGTTAATTTGTCATAGTAATAACTAATGTATCAAATGGGTATATTTTCTAATTTGGAAAATTATTTATTAATGATTGTTATAATATGTGTAACAAATCCAAACAAATGTATACCAACAAGATTTATATTGTAATTGTACGTGTATTTTCCTTAATAAAAAAACAACAACTATACTCTTATTTAAGAGCATCAATTAACCAAAAAGTTACTTCGTTAACGTGCTTAGCGATAAGTAGATTGGTAGGCTCGAAGAATATTTTCGTACTATCCTATAATTGGAGCGTAATCTTGATATAATATTATGTTATTTTTACTGTAGTCGAATGAAATCATTTAACAGATTATTTATTAAATAAACTCAATAATTTTTGTAATTTATAAAATAAATATGGAGAGAAATGTATACTAATATGCTCATTATTGTTTAATAAAAAATTAAAGAAATAAAACGCTATTGCGAAATTGTGAATCTATTTTCATTCATTTTGTGCGGAGAAACTAATTTAAGATTGATATTATTGTCAGATTTCGCTGTCCTTGCTTCAAAGAAATTTGATATATGATTTAAGTAAACGTATCTCAATCACCTCGCTTTAATGAGAATCCTTACGAGTCTCATTACAGAAAGAAAACATTCAAAGGTTTCTCGTATTTCCACAATTATTAGCAAATAAAAAGTTAAGTAATAATTTAAAGGAAAGTTTTTTGGGATAAAAATGGTAATGAATGGAAATGAGAAACGAGGAAATGATGTGAAAAATAAATTGCTTTCTTTATTTAAAAAAAAGAAAAGTAAAGAAAATTGAAATCTATTAAAATAATTATAAAAAATTATAAAACGTTTCTGTAATAACACACATATATGTATGTAAGATGTGTAAATAAGTACACCTGTGCATGCGTAAATAAATACACGTACATGCAAAGTTTTTTGCCCAAAACATAGCTTTAGATTCTACTTAATAAGATGCAATGACCAAGTGATTTGTCCTGTAGTTTTCTGCAGTAAAAAAAAAATGGAGGGTTCAGGGCTAAATGGTAGCATTATTTCATATTAACATTAATAAAAAGGCAGTCCAGTCCAACTGAAGGAACTGTTAAAAGCTTCACATGATTTCCTGAGGTTAAATATGAACAAAGTGATTATACAGAAAGTGAGTTATTGTTTTTTATGCTAGGTTTGGGAAAAAATAAGGGGGGTTTAGATATGAAGGTCATGGAGTTGACAAAGATTATGTTGTGGAAATGGGATGGAGCAGATTGTGGGAAAACTTAAGGTGGATAATGGAAAAGAAAGGTAAAGTGGCTAACAGGTTTCTCTGGGCATAGCTGCTGAGAGATTCCTGACTCCGTTTAAGGAGAAGTCACAGTACATCACATCACATCACATGAGCAACAAATAATATGATTAAATAAATATTTTTGATTGGCTTTACTGAAAAACTTCTTAAATACAATTTCAATATTTGAAAATCAGACACTCTTCACAAACCTGTAGCTTAATTGTCTTTGAACTCAAGATTTTTAAGCACCCTCCATCTATCCACACAATCTCATACAATTGATACACATGACCACACACATGTAGAAAAGATAAATAATCACCGATATATGTATGTCATGCTAAATCAGCACTCATCAGTTGGTCCAGATTATCATCTCCCACACATATATATGTAATCAATGATCAGTTTATATCAAGACAGCAAATCTTCATACTTTAGTGGACAGGCTTTAATCTACTCCAACCACTAACTTTTCAGCCATCCAAATCATTGAAAATCTGATGATGAAACCCAAATCCCATGCTTATGTCAATATTATTGCCATGCCCATGTTGACCTCAAGTCACTCTGATGCTTCATGTATAGGACCATATCCATTTAAATATATAGAAGAGGGATGGGCTGGATATAAGCTTGATATGTAAATATTTGAAAGCCAGGCACTCTTCACAAACCTGGAGCTTAATTGTAAGTATAGGGGATTTGAACTCAGATTTTCAAGCACTCTCCATCTATCTACACTATCTCATACAACTGATACACCTGACCACACACATGTAGAAAAGAGTATGAAGATTTGCTATCTTAATATAAACTGAGCACTGATATATATGTGTGGGAGATGATAATATGGACCAACTGATGAGTGTTGATGTAGCACAAAATATGTATATTTGTGATTATTTATCTTTTCTACAAGTGTGTGGTCATGTGTATCAGTTGTATGAGACAGTGTGGATAGATAGAGTGTGCTTGAAAATATGAGTTCAAATCCCCTATACTTACAATTAAGCTCCTGGTTTGTGAAGAGTACCTGGTTTTCAAATATTTACATATCAAGCTTGTATCCTGCCCATCCATCTTCTATGTATTTAAATGGATACAGTTCTATACATGAGGAGTCAAAGTGACCTGAGGTCAACATGGGCAAGGCAATAATATTGGCATCAGCATGGGATTTGGGTTTTCATCATCAGATTTTCAATGATATGGATGGCTGAAAAGTTGGTGGTTGGAGTAGATAGAACCCTGTTCATTAAAGTATGAAGATTTGCTATCTTGATATAAACTGAGCACTGATTATATATATATGTGGAAGATGATAATCTGGACCAACTGATGAGTGCTGATTTAGCACGAAATACATATATTGGTGATTATTTATCTTTTCTATATGTGTGTGGTATGTGTATCAGTTGTATTAAATACAATTTAGTATATATATATTTTAATTACATCATAAACTTTGATGAACTCTGACACATATCTATATATATATGGTTGTAAATTCAAACTTAATTTCTTCATGTGCAAGATAAGAATATGATGGATAGATTAAAAACAGAATATTTTGTCTAACTGCTAAATTAACATTGACGTGAGAAAGTGAACATTATTTATAATTTTGTTAAAATGGCTGTTTGATTTGCAAATTGTTTTAGTAGCATATTGAGACTTAGCTGTAATATATATATATATATATATAACAGTATTATTTCTAATATTCTCGCAGATAAATGATAAATTCATAGTATTCTTGTTGGAAACTAATAGCTGACATTACTATGAATATAATATTATATATATATATTATGTGTTGCAATATTTATTCTTTCAGCAAAGTTAACAATATATGTAGTAAGTCAGATAATGGCAGTAATTCAACTACCAAAAACATTCAGAAATCTTTTAATTTTGATAATTCCTACTGCAGATGTTAAAATGAAATTTAGCAAGATGCATTTGGTCATTTAAAGTGTAAAGACCTTCTATCTAATCTCATTTTGAAGTTCATAGATCATTCAAGTAATAATTGTAGCATTTTGGCAATTATATTAATCAGATTCTAAGTATTTTACTTAAGCATTCAATCAACTTTAGCATGTATCACATCTCTATGTAATTAAGTTAACAATATAGATAGTTATAAGATGACATTTTAGAACATCATGGAAAAATGGCATTTAATTCAGATAATTATTTAGCATATGTCACTATGCTAATTTTTATGAGTGTCTTTCATATTTTTTATTCTAAGAAACTTTATTGTTATTTTATAATAATATATAAGATATTTTTATCATCTCAATAACATTTTTAACAACAATCTAAATGATTGCTTAATTAAGGTGCTTAGGGTTATTGGTATCTTAATGGTTAAGACTATAGAACACATGAATAATATTATTTATTCTACCAAAACTTATATGGAAAATATCCACATATTTCTAGTATCAGTGCATTAAACCAGTTGTGACCAAACTAACTTTGAAGATATTTTATGAATTCTTTATCTTATAGAATAAACTCTAATTTTAGGATAATAACTTTAGCACATGAGATGAATTTTTATAAATTTTCTATCTAAAAGTTATCTTTGCTACAATTTATGCTGAGATTTAATTTTGCATTTACTTTTCTTTAATTAATTTTGAATAAGAGCCCTGGTCAGACTTTTAATTAAGATTGAGTCTGTGGTAGAGATTTGCTGTGGACAAAAACTGCTAATTAAAGATGGCATGGGAGATAAGAGTGCATATAAACAGCCCTGGGATTTTGGACTTATTATTATTTGGCTATTTATTTTTATTCTGCTTGTTGAATTTTATCTTTTGCTGTGCTGCTTTATATTTTAAAGATTGCTGTCCACTGTTAGGAAATTCTGTGATATCTTACTATGGACCAGTTTGCTAAATAGCATTACTTTCTATAGTATGCTAAAATTGCCTATGATGAGGAATCTTTTCTACAACATGCAGTGCTAAATCAACCCAAAGATCCCAAATTGTTCCTTCAAAGATCATGTCATAAAAGCTTAAACAAGAACTGATCCAGAGCTTGCCTTCATACTCCCTACCAGAGATATAAATCAAAAGCCTTCATGATGGACTCCAGTTAAAACTTTGCACACCCCACTGAACAATTCAAAGCCTGAAAGGTAACTGAACTTCCCTATACTGAAACCAGGGCTTAAATTTCTACTTAATTCTCTTGTAAAGCCTCAGCTTAATCTTAAAAGAAACCTGTCTTTATTCTAAATTTTGAATATTACTTTAATATTTTTTAATTATTTTACATATTTTTCTTGTTATTGCCTGTAGTGGAGTATTATTTTTAATTCTTCATATTTGTTTTTTTTTTTTAAATTTATTTATTTGAGAGTGTATTGCAAGTTTCTAGTTTATATACTTCATGTTCTTTTTATATTACTAACCCTTAATAAATGCTTTGGCAGGTATTTGTAATTTTCTTTTAACTCATCTGTCTCTTTTATTATAATTTAATTTATTTAGACAAGATTGTTTTCAATTCCTGCAGACAGTAAATTTTTTGGCTGGTGGTTTATTGAGTGTATTCTGTTTTTCCTAAATCGGAGATTTTGGTTTCTTCTCTTTAAGATTACATAAATAATAGTCTCTTCTTGTTCTATTTTTATTTTCTTGTATTTAGGTCAACCTTGATAATCTTGAATGTGGTTTATCATGAGCTGTTCTGCAGACATATGACATTCTTGGTCCTGATGCTTTATTCCAGGCCAAGGAAAGCTCACCTGCACTGTTTCATTATATTCCCTACAAGACCATTTTATTTTTAAAATCTCTAAATAGGGAAACTAGAATTAGTTTTTATAAATTGCTAGCAGGAAGATAGTATAAATCTCTCTTTTTAAATCATAGGTGAGAAAACAAACTTATCTGCTAGAGTATTTAATGTTTTCAATACTCTTGCACACACTGTCTGACAAATATGCTAGAAGAATTTAGGCCAAACTTTTATACTTTTTTTTTGCCTGGAATTTATTATCATAAATTTAATAAACTTTAAAATTATTTAGAATTATTTTGGATGACATTTGTCTTTGTGTTTTTTTCTCAATTATTTGAACAATTATAAAGATCTCTTTCTCTCCCTGGGTCTATCTTGTCGCATTCATCATCATCAACTCTTGACTACCATAAATTAAATTTTCTCGGTTGTTAATGAACTAGTGGTGCCCTCATTGATCAAAAGAAGTGAAAAAGTGACCAGTACAATATATATATATATATATGTGTGTGTGTGTGTTTTCCACAACTTTACAATTCCAGAAAAAAATCCCAGACTTTTCCAAGTATTATGTTTTATGGTTCTGGAACAAAATAAATCTGTCTCCCTCATTTAAAAAATAATATAATCTTTATATATACCTATCTATAAATTTCCTGAATGAATATTTAAAATATTTTGTAGTAACTATGTAATCTGTTTGACATATATAAGAATATGTTTTGAATCTTAGTGGTTGATTACATAAATTATCATTACATAGATACATTTTTTTTTGCATAAACATTGGCTGTTACAAAATATCTTTCAAAAAAGATATAACTGTGGAGACTTTTTAAATTATCATTATAGGACTCCTCTTTACCTTGCATAAAGCAAAGTCTGCCAATAATCATTACACTTTGCATGTGTTTTTAATTTCCACCTCAAACTTTTTGTTTATTATTCAAATCATTATATTAGAATCAATTACTTCCTTCACATACAAATTCAAATAATACATTCATTTGCATACAAAGCATAGGATAAATGTTTTACACTGTGTACACATTAACACACTGTCAACTCTTACAATTTTACAATTAGAATTCTTTTCACCCAGATATTTACTTATACTAATTTCCATTCTAAAATGTGTATCATCATAAATATATCCAATATGATACAAAACATAATAACAAATTAACAACACATAAATAATTATAATACTATAATAATAATAATATCAATATCTTAAACATACTATACTTACATTAACTCATTTTAATAAAGTCTGAGAGTTTATGAGTCCTTTCATTTAAATAAAATGAAAATAACTATCTAAACTGATGGCTTCGATCATTCTCCATAATGATGGACTATTGCATAGTTTTATTGGATGAATAGAAAACAAGTAATGAATGAATTAGAGTAAGAATTAATATTTAAAAATGAAGTGCAGAACAAGTACAGGCAAATTTTTAGATAAACAAGTAGGAGAGAATCTTCCAAAACAAAAGTTTATACAGTAATCTAGCAGGATTAATAAAGTGATACAAATTTCACATTATTTTTTTTGCAGAATTATAAACATATTTTAAATAGATAAATCAGTGAAGTCCATGATAGTATTTTATTTGTATTAGATGAAACACAATTATATAACATCTTTAAGGCAGTGAAAATACAAGCATAAATAACATATCATAAACAAATAAAGACTTCTAAAATTATTAGATTTCATTCCCTCCTTCAGTTTCATGATAATTTTGAAATAGCTCATTTCTGCATTTATTTCAATAAACTGAAGCTATAATAATTTTAAAGACAGTTTATTGTAATAATAATGTTTCAATAATTAATATATAATTATCTGCAAATAAATAACTTTTTTTAACATAATGCAGTTAGTAGACCATAAGGGTGTTAATATTAGTCTTTGCAATTAATTTGAATAACTTTTAATACTTTGAAAATAAAATGTTAATAAACTGTTTTTTTAAGATAAAGTTTAGGATTAATTAAAAGTTCATAGAAGCAATAAAACAACATATATAATAATTCTCCCACTTAGCAGTCTATTACAGTATTTTCTTATATTTACAACACTTGGAAGATTTTTCCATCAGTTTTCCTCATCTATGCACTGTGGTTGCTCCGATGTGCCATTATTTTTGACCAGGAGTCCAATCAGCGAATCAAAAGCTACTGGACCTAATTCACTCTCTCAAAACCAGAAATACCAAACTAACCCCACCCTCACTCCTCACAGACACTTGGGCAATCCTCCAACTTTTATCCTCTCAGCCTCTGTCATGGGACTCAATCATTCAAATGTTTGTGATCCATGCAGTGCTTGCCCAATGAAAACATGCATCTCGGACTGGCCAAGACTATACACTATTTCCCCTTTCCACTTTCCATTCCCTTTTCACATGTATTTTTCTCCTCTTACCATGTTGCTTCTGAAATTTCAATTTATCAAATAATTACTCCCTTGTAAACCTTTTTCTAACTATATTTGTATCTGTTTTTTTTATGAATAAAATTTCATCACTGAGAAAAAAACAATAAACTTGTATATTTCAGATGAAAGACATTGCCCATTGTTAGCAAGAACATGCATGGAACAAAGAGTAAATTGCACAAGTGATTTTAAGATTTTAACAATGCATTATTAAAATAAAATAAAAATATTTAATTATAGTTGATCTCTTTAAAAGAAAAGTTAGAATTGGAATTGAAGTAAAAGTAAGTTGAAAAGCAAGTTAAAAAGTAATAATTTATTTTCTATTTTTTTTTTCTAAATGTGTGTGCTTGTTTGAACACAGTCTATCATATGATTCTAATTAATCAATAAATTAACATTGAGGTGGGGTTTTAAATTAGCTGATATGACCATAACCTTTTATTAATCAGGTCATCTAAAAATAGATTGAATCTTGAAGTCTGTCTAAACATTTTTTAAAAAAATTTTAAAAAAATAATTTTATTTTAATTACCAACCATAGTTATTTATTTTATTTAAAATAATTATCTTTTACCTTATTTAAATGTTCACAAGATTAACCCATTATAATAGTAAAATAACACTTACTTAATGAAATATATAACTTTTAAAAATAATTAACACTTATAGATAAATTCATTTCAGACTTACTTCTTTTAACACTTATGCTCATACACACCCCAAACATGCCAAGTAATAATTAATAAATTTATAATATTTATTACAAGCTAATAATTAATACATTAAAAGATAAATACTTTATCTATTGAAATTTACTCAAGATATAATAAATTTCAAACTATTTTCAGTTAAATTTAAACCTGACAAACTATAACTTTAAATAGCTATCACTGAATTACTTAATCTTCTATCAATTAGCATTTAAATACATTTTAACACACATTTTATTGATATAACTTAGTCTGGTTAAATGAAAAAGAAAAAAAGAGAAAGCACATGTTTCTAACATGTTTAATTTCACAATGCTTGTGGGTATACAATATTTTTTGTTGTTCCATTGTCTGTGCAGATATAGAGATTGTCTGTTTTGCTGACTCTAGAACATGCAACATATAATTGTCCATGTAAGAAGCAATCCATGTCTAGATCTAAACTGCACAATTCTAAAGATTGGTCCTGTCTGTGTAGATATAGAGATTGTCTGGTTTTCTGACTCTAACACATGCAACATATAATTGTCCATGTGAGAAGCAATGCATGTCTAGATCTAAACCTCACATTTCTAAAGATTGGCCCTGAGCTTTGTTGATGGTGATTGCAAATGACAATCGAATTGGGAATTGCAATCTCTCACATGAAATAATTAAATCAAAATAAACATAAATCGAAATCTATGAAAATTCAATTTAACAATGCAATTGGAAACATTGAAATGGAATCGTAAAATATTTAGTATAGCGTGTAGCACTGTTTTTCAAAAAAAGCATGTTCTTACTTGTCACAGGTGTGACATCTATATAATAGTAGGAAGTAGGTATATAAAACACGCATATTCGAATGCAATGTTGTGTCAAAATTTCAAAGCAATTGGTGAAGAACTTGAGGAGATTTAAGATTTTGAACAAACGAACATTTTACATTTTTATTTATATAGATTTAAAATGCATAATAAAGATTTCATACAGTTTAAATTAGTAAGACTTATTTCAGCAAAAGAATTATTCTTATTTAAGTTAATAAATAAAAATAAATTTTAAAGCATTACTTTATCTATTTAACCATCTGGATTAAATATAAGGGTACAATATATATATATCATTCAATTTTTAGTGCAAAATTTCTTTTTTAATTTTGTGGATGTTATAATTATCAGATCTAGGTTAGTATTTAAAATAATGAAAAGTTTTTACCAGTGACCATTTTTTCTTAAAATAATTATCAAAAAAAGAAAAATGGAAATCTATCAAAAGTTTCACTATCCAGAACATGATTCGTTTACACTTGGGAAAAGACATGGGAGTGGTCTTTACCCTGAATCATGCTATTTACATCTACTTTATAATTATTACAGTTATTAATACAATTGAATCATTGCATTATGACTTAAGAAGATTAAAAATGTTTTAATCAGCAAAGCAGAAAAAAGTTAGTTAAAACACACATATATAAATATATAAACAAAGTAAACGTTTACAGCCAGCTAATTCATTTTTTTACTAAAAGTAATAAATATTAATTTTAAGTTAAAAGAACAGCATAAGTCTATGTAAAAATAAAATAATACCAACTATAGTTTTCAAATATTTGAATATGACTTTTACACATGGATTTAAAATATTATACACAAGTTTGACATATTTTTACAATCATAAAAGGATGTATAAATTTTAATGATGTTGAAATAAAAGATTTAAAATGTCTATAATTCGTCCACACGGATGGGAAAAACAAGCAATGGCATAAAGTTTTAAAAATAAGCTTCACAAGAAGAAAATCTGTTTAGCAGGTGTAAGATTTAAACATCGAATTTCCAATAAAAGCAACAAGTAAATTTTTATTGATAAAAATATAAGAAATTTATCTTGAATTTATCAACATTTATAAATATATATGTATGTATGTAAGGAAAAAAGATAAATAACCTTAGATAGTCTATTATAGGACAGGCATTTCAAGAATTAATGAAAAAGGCATAATCCATCAAGTTTTCCAATTATTAGATTGTCAGAGTTTGCAATTTTTTACCTCTTTGAATTACTTTCAAATTTAAGAATAGCTATGGACTCATTTAGTGATTAATATTGAATAGTTAATCGGTTTGGTAGGTCCAGTTACTGAAAACAAAATCACTTGGTTTACATTCTAATTCCAAGTGCTAGATGTGGAAGATAGAAGAAGCATTACTGCTAATCAGGTACTCTATAATCTAAGACTGACTGGAATCTGAAAAAATATTGATATGTTGCCTTCTTAATATACAGAAACAAACCTTTAATTAATTTACTTCCTTGCAAACGTCTTTACAATAGAAAATGTTTGTCTTTTGCTGGGTGGTGGGAATTTAAAGAGTTTACCATTATTGTTTTATCTTTTATCTGAGAATATTTGATTTTTATTCTTATTTTACACTTTTGATAACCATTATTAGATTAGATGGTTTTCTGAGTTAGTAGTGAGCTAGTTATCTAAAAAGAAATTCTAAATCTGTTTAAAAAATTTCACGTCTTTATTTTAGATTCCAATCCAAACCGTAAAACACAGAAGATGGATGGATATCACTGCATCATAAATCTCTTTATATACATGTATAGAAACAAAACTATACCACACACATATCAATAAAACAACACAATTCAATCATGTGACTTATCAAAAATGAAAAAAAAAGAATCCCATTTTAAATAGGCTTGTCAAAGACAACATATATTTAAACATTTATAAATAAATGCAAAATTTAAATTAGCTGCATGACAGTTATACTGGAATGTTTTCTTAATATCTGAGTGAGATAGTTCTTTGTATATTTATTTTCTCTGGTTAATATTATGCACTTAAAAAATTCTACATATGTTGAATAAGTAGGTAGGTAAGTGCTTAAATGTGTTAAAATATTAATTTTTATTCTATTTTTATGAAATTTTAATTATTTATCAATTAATTTACGTTTCATACTTATTTGTAGTTGTAAGCCATTTTAAAATAGGAACATCTTTTTCTAGTCATTATAGACAGTGTTAAGCAGTTATAAATAAGTGATGTATTTTCATGTTATTATATTGACATGTGAGTGGAATAGCTGCTATATTTTCTTCAGTTAATGCAAAACAGTGATTATATATATATATATATATATATATGAGCACAATATGGAAATCATCCACCCATTTGTTACAGTTGGATATACAGAAGTGTAAATACATAAATAATGATATATGAAGCATAGCTATAAAAATAATAAATAACTATCTTTTAGCATTAAAAGCATTAAGAGAGAGCAAGATCAAGACAAGTAAATGTAAATTACAAATGATAAGCATAGAAGCAGCATTATCATTATTGGTAATAAGTTGATGATGATTATCAGCCTCACATTTTATGAGAGCAATGCAAAATACATAATGGTATTATATCTGAAGTATTTGATCGTATGTGATATGCTATGTGTAATGATATATAAAAAAATAAAAGTAGGTAATTGTATTCAACATGTTATATATATATATCAATGCAAAACCATAAACAATACAATACTAGATTAAATCCAAAATTTTACCAAAATCCTTACACAACCATGGTTTCATCTACTACAAATAGACCTTCTCAAGTGAAAATCAAGCTAAAGGAAATAACACATATATACAAACAAACAAACCTTCCCATAATTCATTTCAAACTCCATCTTCCCTTAATATCAAAAGAAGTCTTCATAAGATTAATAGCCTCAGAAGACTTATTTTGATATTAAGGGAAGGTGAAGTTTGAAATGAATTATGGGAAGTTTTGTTTGTTTGTATTTATATGTTATTTCCTTTAGTTTAATTTTCACTTGAAAAGAAACCATGATTGTGTAAGGATTTTGGTAAAATTTTGGATTTAATCTAGTATTGTATTGTTTTATGGTTTTGCATTTTTATTTTTGCTAGTATAATGTTAGGCAGTTTTGGTTTTATATATATAAAAGACATATCAATATTTAAATTTTTTAATACCAATGAACCCGCAAAATATGACTTTTATATATGCAAACCATGAAAATCTTCATATCAACATATATATATAACAGCTAAATAGTTTTCAGTTCCATATTACAATGATGATTATCTGATGATCAGCCCACATTTTAGGCATTAAAGAATACCAAACGTTATCCATAATATATAATACTGGTAAATCTAATTAACTGCTGCTATCATTCATTATCATCTGGCTTAAAGAGAAATCAAAAGTATCATCATATTATCAGCAGTAAATAATCATTAACAGTTATTCTTTGTAACTGGATATAAAATCTTAAGTCAATCATCATCAAGTCATTGCTAAACTTGTGACAGTATTATAAAGAGCCAATAATCAATATCTTCTGCACATGCACATTTATAAGCAATAAAGTCATTTGATCACCATATATATATATATATATATATTGGCAGATGACAGAATATCAAATTCAAAGTATAAGTTCCTAAGATTGATTCCAGTTTTCAAACCTCTGGGCTTAAACTTCATATAAATTCTTGAGCAACAAAGTTACTCTATTTGCCTTGCATGTTTTAGTGAGGTGGTAGAGTTTCAGATTATAGAACTTAAGAACCTCAAATTATTTTTAGTTCTGATACTTCTGTTACTTAACCTTCGTATGAATTCTCAAAAGCCATTAATTATTTATTTACATGTTTTCATGAGGATGATTATTAGATTATATCTATCTATCTATCTATCTATCTATCTATCTATCTATCTATCTATCTATCTATCTATCTATCTATCTATCTATCTATCTATCTATCTATCTATCTATCTATCTATCTATCTATCTATCTATCTATCTATCTATCTATCTATCTATCTATCTATCTATCTATCTATCTATCTATCTATCTATCTATCTATCTATCTATCTATCTATCTATCTATCTATCTATCTATCTATCTATCTATCTATCTATCTATCTATCTATCTATCTATCTATCTATCTATCTATCTATCTATCTATCTATCTATCTATCTATCTATCTATCTATCTATCTATCTATCTATCTATCTATCTATCTATCTATCTATCTATCTATCTATCTATCTATCTATCTATCTATCTATCTATCTATCTATCTATCTATCTATCTATCTATCTATCTATCTATCTATCTATCTATCTATCTATCTATCTATCTATCTATCTATCTATCTATCTATCTATCTATCTATCTATCTATCTATCTATCTATCTATCTATCTATCTATCTATCTATCTATCTATCTATCTATCTATCTATCTATGTGTGAGTGTCTAATAAAATAAATCAATATATATATATAATTTAAATGCAATTGTTTTTAAAAAACAAATATTGTTTTATATATAAAAAAGATGTATTGAATACTTTATATATAAAATAAACTTTATTAATTACAAATTAACTCCACGTATTAACATATGTGCAGTGGGAAATTTTTTTTATATGACATAAAATGTCCTGCTTATAAAATATAACTATTTTGACTAATATACAATGATTCAATTTTAATGTGTAATTTATATCATTTTAAATAATGAACAATTAAAAAAATATTGCTTTGACAAATTTTACTCATAGTATTCTGGGTATATATTTTAGAGCATATAAATATATATTACGCCACTCTTTATTATTATTTTTAAAAGCATTATATTTTTTGTTGTCAAAAATTTTAGAACAGTGATGGTTCTAATAATGTGAATATTTATTATGACATTGTATGGATTACATTTTTTTAATATTTTTGTCAAGCAGTTCTTTTGGATTAACTATTTGCTTGTGGAATATGAAGTTGTCTCAAACATAAGAAATATGGACATGTTTCAAAAATGTGTATCATATTTTCTGGAAGACTATTACACAAGATCCATGTGGGATCCAAATTTAATTTAAAACAGTTAATGAGAAGATTTTTGTAGGAATTGTGTTGAGTAATAAATTATGCAAATATTGTAGCCATGATTCAGAAACACACATATTTTGGAATCTGATTAAAATTTTGGCAATGGAGAGGGTTGATCATAGATATCTGTCAGGATATATAACTTTTTTCAGCTCTTTAAATGAAACACTAATTAAAGATTTGATGTTATAATTGGCCCACTGATTTGCATGCATGATAGCATGATCAGTATAAAGACATGCCTAGCATATAGAAGTTGAGAAAGCAATCAATATTATAAGTGAAAGAATGGCTTTGAGGATTGGATTAACTGTGGTTGCAAAATGTACATCTTAGCTCTAACATAGGATACAAATGTTTAAGAACATATTAAATTAAGGCTACCATTGCAAATAGGAAAACAAGCACTTGTAATTGATAGATATGATGTTAATCACCAGATATATAATTTTATTGTGGTCATGATATTTTTATCATTAAAAGATGCATCTATGGACTACAGTAAGCAAGTATACCACTCAAAATAGCATTAATAATACAAACTTTTACTATAGGGTAAAGAAATTTTGGGCAAAAAACTTTTATTTTTGTATTAAACTTGTTTTGACTAGATGATTTAGATGATAGCTTAACTGTGTTTTGGAGAAATTAATTGGGATTCTGAAAAAATATCAGTGTGTTCCTGTGAAGAATGAAGCTAGATGGTGATCTATAGCTATCTGTCATATGGATGACTTACAGACTTGTATTTGTATATCCTTTTACGGTTTCAAATTTGTTCAGAATATGAAGAACGAGAGGTATATTTTGTAGGTCTCTGAAGACTATCAGAACACCATCAATTGAATACTTAAAGCACAGTGTGAATATTAATCAGTCTAATTATTTTATTGTGAGGTATTTATTAAACAGATTTATTTTTTTATTTAACAAAATAAATAATTTTTTAGCATTGTAATAAGCATTTAAATAATTTATGTGATCAAAGAAATCATATATATATATATTAAATAAAACACTGATTTATATCCTTGGTATCATATTGTTGAATACTAAAGTAAGGATGTGTACTGTTTTTTGTAACAGCATTTATTATTTTAAAATGATTGTATTAAACATTATATATATATATATATATATATATATATATAATAAACATTATATATATATATATATATATATATATATATATATATAAAGAGCATGCTAATAGCTCTAAACAAGCTTATTTATTTTATTTTTATGATAAATGCTACAAGAGAAAATACCTGAAGCCTTTATCTATGATGGTCCCCATCCCCAGACCGGTTTCAAGCTATGGCTCTCATCAGTGAGGAGATAGGACATTAGATTGAAAATATTAACTCAAGCCAAGCATTTATCTAATTCTTAAATATTAAGAAAAAGATCCAAATTTTCAGACACCTACATGTCTTCAAACTCAGATCTTTAACCAAAGAAACTATATGAGCCTGAACTAAATTCAGTGATCCCATATATTAGTTGGCTTAGTAATTTAATATAGCCAAAGCTTTAATATGTGACATATGACTGATTTTTACTAATATATATATATATATATATATATGTGTGTGTGTGTGTGTGTGTGTGTAAGTACAATTTATATAAATTATATTCTTTTAGAAGTACTTTTGACTATACACTTTGTAGTCTTTATCAACTATATAACATTGAATAATCAAAACGAGACAACCCTTAACAATACCCATAGTTCAATTCAGATTTCCCATAATTCTGTTATCTTAACATTTGATGACTGGCAATTCATTAACATTTGACGATTTCTTGAAATCAATATAGCCTCTTTTATTTTACGTTTATTATGACAACGTTCAATTTGAATAATTTTCATATTTTTATAATCAAATTTAAATCCATATTGACAAGATTTATTATGATCAAATATAACAGAAGATGAAGGTTTATTTACATCGGTTCTATATTGATTCTCTTTTTGAATTCTATTATATAAAAGCATATGTTCTTTTATTCTCTTCTCAAATGTACACTTAGATTCACCAATGTATTGTACACCGCATCCACATATCAATCTATATATAATAGAATTTTGATTAAACTTGGAATTTTGAATTTTAGAATTATTAAGCAATCTATTTATGTTATTTGTAGAGAAAAAAGCAATATGACACAAACCATTATAAATTTTCCTAATAAACTTGACCTGCTCATCTGATATAAATGGCATTGAAATCCATTTCATTTTGATATTTTTATTTTTAATTTTATTATAGTGTTGATTTCTTTTAAATCCTTTAATAATATTAGCAATAGCATTTTTATAATAACCAATTTTCAACAAGTCATTAACAAATAAATGTACATTTTTAATTTTATCACTAGAATATTTGCATAATTTTTCATTTCGAAATAAGAATGATTTAAATGGGTTATAACTAAAGAGAAATACAATTCCATAAAATTCTTAGATATTCAAGTTACTCTTAATGATTTCAGTTTGGATTATCTTATGTTAATTAAACCAATTGAAACTAGAGGTTTTATTCCATATGAATCACATGTACCTATGTGTCATAAGCTGTCTGGATTGAAATCATTCTTATTTCGAAATGAAAAATTATGCAAATATTCTAGTGATAAAATTAAAAATGTACATTTATTTGTTAATGACTTGTTGAAAATTGGTTATTATAAAAATGCTATTGCTAATATTATTAAAGGATTTAAAAGAAATCAACACTATAATAAAATAAAAAATAAAAATATCAAAATGAAATGGATTTCAATGCCATTTATATCAGATGAGCAGGTCAAGTTTATTAGGAAAATTTATAATGGTTTGTGTCATATTGCTTTTTTTCTCTACAAATAACATAAATAGATTGCTTAATAATTCTAAAATTCAAAATTCCAAGTTTAATCAAAATTCTATTATATATAGATTGATATGTGGATGCGGCGTACAATACACTGGTGAATCTAAGTGTACATTTGAGAAGAGAATAAAAGAACATATGCTTTTATATAATAGAATTCAAAAAGAGAATCAATATGAAACAGATGTAAATAAACCTTCATCATCTGTTATATTTGATCATAATAAATCTTGTCAATATGGATTTAAATTTGATTATAAAAATATGAAAATTATTCAAATTGAACGTTGTCATAATAAACGTAAAATAAAAGAGGCTATGTTGATATCAAGAAATCGTCAAATGTTAATGAATCGCCAGTCATCAAATGTTAAGATAACAGAATTATGGGAAATATGAATTGAACTATGGGTATTGTTAAGGGTTTCTCGTTTTGATTATTCAACGTTATATAGTTGATAAAGACTACAAAGTGTATAGTCGAAAGTACTTCTAAAAGAATATAATTTATATAAATTGTACTGTATTTTGATATATATATATATTGATTTGTATATTACATATATTGTGAAACGAATACAGATATCAAACTTTATTTATTATATATATATATATATAAACCAGTCAACACTTAAATAATCTCAATATCAATAACAATCAACCATATCAAATCTGTATCAATGAATTGTGGTAGTAAGATCAATATTCCTCATCTAAAAATTATTTGATTTCTATTATCGAATTCACATTTGCATATTAACTATTAACATATGCAAATATTTTTCTCATATACAATTTTTTTAGTGACATTAAAGTATTTATTTATAAAATGCTTCAATTGAAGCTACTACTTTCGTTATATGTCCGATTAACTTTTTATTAATGTGAAATATAAATTTTAATCAGCCTTTCACCATAATTAAAAGAGTTTATCCAGTGTACTGTCTATGTTATTTCAAGCCCCATTGAATTAATGACTATAATTTTTTTGGCATATATTGTAAACTTTTAATTATATATCATATTTTCATTTCTACTAATATTACAATGACAGATTTTTTACTATAAAATTATTTTTTGAGATACACACACCCAACTATTTGTAAGATTCAATAAATCTACACTTTCTAAGTGAATACATAATTCTAGCATAGCCTTAAATTGTAAAAGTACAAGTATACAGAACATTAATTGTAACTCAATCATATTCTCTAATTTAGATATAAATCATCTCCTCCCTAGTATAGCTTTGGAATTGGTGATCATATGGTGTTTTAGTGGTACTCAGACTTCCCCATTTATAATTCTTCATAATATATATAACATCTTAAAAATAATATTCAATAATAAATTTTTCAGATTGTATTATATTTATTTTTCAAAAATCAATAACAAAATAAATATTTCTCACATAATTATTTTTAGTAATACATTATGATTCTGTAATTTTAATATTTTTGTAAGATTAATTATTTAATATTCTGTGTATTTATTTTTATATTAGGCATATTATTTTTGTAAGATTATTGTAAAATTAATTTCAATTTTAATACTTACTAAACAAAGCATATAATTATATATACTTTCAGTAAAATTTGTTTTAATTATTTATTTTCAAATTGTGAAAAATCAGTTGACCATGATTCAAAAAAATAATAAAAAGGAAATATAGACACTTAAGTTAATCTCTATTCATCTGTGATTGCAGAATTCCCTGATAAAATAACTAATAAAAAGACTTTAATTCATATGCAATATTTTATGTTTTACAGTAGTAGATTTTAGGATATTATAGCCTCGACAAGAATAAGTAAACTTTTATAGAAATGTTGGCAGCTTACTTCTGTGAAGAAAGTTTTTATGTCTGTGAACAAGAACGTTTTTGAAAACTTTAAACAATATTTTTTTATTGCTAAACATATAAAGTTCTCCATGCAGAATAGTAACATTATTTTAAAAAAAAAAAATTATTTTATTTTTTAGCTATAAAAGTCTTTGTTACAATTTATATAACTACCAGATGTACCTGGCCTTTCAAAAGGCCATATTTTGATATGTTTAATTTGACATCATTACTTCTTTTACATTAAATACTTTGTAATAAAAATCATATATTAATAAATCTAATATTTGTAATATGTTTTTTAATTGCCTGCTTTAACAATTTTTTTTTAACATTTAATGTAAATATATAGGTGTTTTTTAATTAAACATTGTAGAGTATGTTATTCATCTGAACTATATTAAAGAATTGACAGACTATGAAAGAATTTGAATAAAGCTAAATTAAAATTAAATTTTTTAAATATACCTGTTATATTTGAAAGTATTATCACACAACTATACATTTACTGAAGCACCCTCTGAATAAAAAAAAATTTTTTTCCGATTTTGTCACAAAAGTAATAGTTTTTTAGCTTTATTAGTAGTTACTGTTTATTAATACAAAAATGATGTTTTGTAATATTTTTTATTAAATATAAATTTGTAATATTTCTATTTAATTGGTTGCTTTAATATATAGAGTATATGAGCACAGACTTTTACACCACCACTACTCTCCACTCTATCTCATAATACTTGAACACATATATGTCAAAAAGATAAATAATCACCAATATCCATATTTCATGGTAAATCAGCAATCATCAATTGGTCCAGATTATCATCTTTACAAATATATGCAATAAAGGTTCATATATATATATATATATATATATATATATATATATATATATATATATATATATATATATTAAGATAGCCACTCTTCATACTTTAATGGACAAGTTTCAATCCACTCCACACTCCAACTCCTCAATCATCCATTCAATTGAAAATCAGATGATGGATTGCTCAAAGGCTACCCTAAGGCTGAGATTCTTGTCACCCCCATGTTGACCTAAAGTCAGTCTGACCCTCATGCACAGGACATAAACATATTTTTTAAAGATTTAATGTAAATATATGTTGTTGTTTTTTACTAAACATTGTTGAGTATATTGACAAATCATAAAAGTATTTTAATAAAACTAAATTAAAATTTAAATTTTTAAATATGCCTGTTACATTTGACAGCACTATAATGCAATTATATATTTACTGAAGTGTCGTGCCCTCTGAATAAAAAATTAAAATAGTTTTTTTTTCAATTTTTCAACAAATGTAATCGTTTTTTAACTTTATTAATAGTTACTGTTTATTAATACAAAAATGGAATTTTTGTAATATTTCTTTTGTTAAATATAATATTTGTCATCTTTTTTTAAGTGGTTGCTTTAACAGAGAAAGATTTAATATAAATTAAACAAAAGATTTCAAATGTGAGAATTGTACACCAATCTAAATAAATGTAAATAGATTACTTTAGCATCTACTTTTTCCTTCACTAAATATTACATTTCAAACATGAATTTATGTATTGTAATCACATTTTCTTCACAATTTGAATACTTTATCTCTAAAGTTAAAAGCACATGTATTGATTTTTTGAGTGGAATAACTTTCTTTGCATAAATAAAGTGATTGTGAATTTGACATGTGACATTGGACAAGCATTCATACATTCACTAATCAGACAACAGAGAAAATAAGAATTTTATAATAAGATATAATAGTTTAAATTATAAAAATAATGAAAAGTAAACAGTTTTAATATTTTTACCATTATTATAATTTAAAACTATTACATATAAAATATTTTAAATGTGTAACCTATTATTATATATATTTATAAACATTGAAACAAAATGGGATTTTTTTCTATGTAATAATCTCTTTAAAATGTCAATTACGATGTAGCACTGTAAGCTGAAACCATGCTACCTAGTAGTAGTAGTAGTAGTAGTAGTAGTAGTAGTAGTAGTAGTGGTAGTGGTCATGGTCACGGCCACAGCAGCAGCAGCAGTAATAATAATAATTACCATATCAACATTTATGAACAAAATAAAATAAATTAGCAATAAAAAAAAAACTAACAAAATCAAAATTTTTACATTTTTTTCTTTATGATGGCCATTAAACAATTAATATTATCAAGTAATATATACAAAAAATCAATAAATATATACTCATATAACAACTCACATTACAAAGACAATTTTCAATCACGCTTAATATTGAAACAAACTCTCATATGATTGATGGTTTCAGATCTAAAATATTTAACTGAAAGAGCCTTTTAATTTTTCTTTTAAGAACATTACATTAATAAAATTTAGCACCTTTACATCATCAAACAATATTTTGCAACCAGTATTACATTCATGAATGAATAAGACTGAGCTAAGATATCTACCTTTAACTTTACATAACCTTCATCAAGGCAATTTGCTTTCATCTATACACAACTTAAAACAATTGCATAAAATTTTATAAACTATTTTTGAAGTATTTTTACTATCTTTTAGGAATAGTTTATAAAATTTTATGCAGATATTTCATATATATTCATGAATGTAATACTCATCATAAAATGTTATTCAGTGATGTGAAGATTGCCTTTTATGAATGATATGACATCAATCTTATGAGAATTGTTTTTAATGTTGGGGGTGAATGATACTCATTTTTGAGTTATGGGTAGTTATATGTTCTCACATATTTCTTGCAGTTTTTTTTTTTTTTTGTAGTTTTCATTTGAGGGTCTTGAAAAATAAAATTTTATAAATATTGATTTTGCAAGAATTTTATCGCTATTTTATTTTGAAAAAAAAAAAAAAACAAACACCCCAAATCTGGTTGGTTATTTTTGATGTGGGGGTGTTTTTTTTTATATATATAAAAAAAATATATATATAATGTTTTAAAATACAAGTATATTTTATATATCACATGATCACTATCTCTTATACTAGCACATAATTGTTTATATGACTATATAAGCTATTGAGCTTAGATTGAAAATATTTTTGTGTTTTTAATTTCATTCTCATAGTTTTGTAGTTAAGTAGAGATAAAAGGTGGGTGCTGGAGGGTTGCATTAGACCCTAAGATCTAGGTGCAGTGCTCTCAGATCCAAAGCCCTCACTGATGATGGCCACAAGCCAGAAACTAGTCTGGGGATATTGGATGAGTAGGTATTAGATAGGGATTTTATGCACAAGCCTTCTGGCATTCATTGATTACTCTGGTTGGCACAGGGTGGCACTACAGTATGGAGAGTTTTGCTTTGTTTATATTTTATATACCTGGAGTCTAGATGTAATATAGGAAATTTGAATTCAGACTTTCAAGTTTCCTTCAGTCACACACTCTATTTCATACAACCAATACACATGACCAGACACATGTGAAAAAGATAAATGATCTTCAATATATTTATTCCATGCTGAACTAGCACTCATCAGTTGGTCCAGATCTCAGTTTATATTAAGATAACAAATATTCACAGACTTTAATTTACTTCACCCTCCAACTCTTCACCCATTCATACCATTGTCAATCTAATGGAATAGTCAAATATTTTATTAATGCCAATATTATTGACATGCTCATGTTGATTTAAGTCATTCTATCCCCTCACATGTACAACCACCCAGAAGAGGGATGGCAGGATACAGGCTGAATTTGTAATATTTTAAATAGATGTATATTTTATATACCTGGAGTCTAGATGTAATATAAGGCATTTGATTATATATGTGTGTCCAGGATATCATTACTAATAATCATCTAAAAATGAATCTAGATTTGAAAATAATTTTAACATAAGTGGTTACATTCAAGTATTGAGAAAAAATATGAATTGCCTTTATGCCTTGGATTTGTACATTATGAAAAGTCATTTAATTGTGTAAAAATTTCTACAATTATTAAAGTTTTGGATTGTCAATATATAAATCTGGAATATTGTCATATTCTAGAAAATATTTACCAAAATACAACAACAGAAATGAGATTACATGATGGCACTAAAAATGTTTAACATTGAAAAGGGTGTACAACAAGATAATTTTGTGACTCAAAGGAAATAAATTAAATGAAGATTATTTAAGACATTTATATTTTGAAGAATTTTATCGAGATATAAATCTGGGATATTGTCCTATTCTAAAGAATACTTATCAAAATACAACAATGGTAATGAGATAATATGATGACACTAACAGATTAACATTGAAAAGGGTGTATAACATGACAATACTGTATCTCAAAGGGAGTAAAATTAAATGAAGATTATTCAAGACATCTAGATTTTGCAGATTCTGACATTGTTTTTGCAAATAAAGTGTCTGAGCTTTAGAAAATGTTAAAGGAATTATCTGATGAAAATAGAGTTAAAGTTAATCACTGAAAAGAGTAAAGTAAATGGCTTTTTACAGAGATAGAGAATAAAGACAGGTAATCATAAATTAGAAAATGTTAACAACTACTAATATCTTAGATTATTAATGCAGATGGGAACAAGAGGATGAAATCAATCATAGAATTAAACTAGGGTAGAATGTTTTTTTGGTAAAAATAACTTATTAAGTATATGCATTGGTAAAGAAAAATTTTAACAAATATGTTTTGCCAGTTCTTAGTTATGTGTTTAAGACTTGAGCATTTTAATGAAAAGCAATACAGAAATTTTAAACCACTTTATAAAATATGGAAGAACGAATGCTGGTAGTAACAAGAAGGGATTGAAATCAAAATACTTGGCTTATACAATAAATATGTATCATTTACATCATTAACAGAATTAAAAGACTGTGAAATAGAAATAGGCTAGACATATTGTTAGAAAAGATAATAATAAGTGGTCAGTTGAATTCTTGAACTGAAATGTACGAGACTGAAAAAGATCTAGAAACAGACCACAATGAGATGGATGGATTTAAATAATAGTTGTTAGTACGGCATAGAGAAAAAAATCTATAAATGTGGATTAAATGTTAAAAAAGATGATAATAGGTGGACAGTTGAAGTCTTGAACTAGAACCTAAGAAACTGAAAAAGATCTAGAAAAAGACCACAACTGAGATGGATGGAATAAATAAGAATATGACATGGAGAAAAGAACCTATGGATTGTAGAAACTGAATTAAATTTAGGAAGGACTTTCTTTTTGCAATTGATTAATAATGAGTGAAAAGATAGCATGGTGTACAAATTATGTTTTGTACAACTTATGTTTTGTATAAATATTATAATTATGAAGGTGACTTTCTTTATTAGTTTAGAACTGAAATATATTGGAATATTTTCCTTAGGAATTTTATTTAATAAGCAATTCAAGAGCCATATAGTGAGTGACCCAAAACAATTTTATGCAAACCATAACAGTATTTTAAAGATGTAATTTGAAACTTTTGAATAACCAATTAATCAAAACTGTTCAAATATGAAGCATAGAAAAATCACCATAATTTTTTTATAAAGACAAATAAAACATGAGATAGCAAACATTTAACATCTCTAGGAAGAAATTTAAATGTATATTACTTTCCGTAATTTACATTGGCTAAATGAATTAACCTGCTTGCATTACTTTTAAAATTCTGCTATAAATCCGTACTTCTTCTCGTTTTGTTAAATTCATTTTTTTGTAGTTCATATATAATATTAGTATACTTATATACACTATTAATTAATCATCTGTTTTGTTAAAATATTAATTTTAAATCACGTGGTATAAATAGTATTTTTTATAAAGCATATGTATATATAAAACAATCTACGATTTTCTAAAATATATTTTTAAAAATGTTTCACTTAACGATTACTTGTGTTGAGCTGTCTAGTGCGAAAACTTACCACACTTCATTAATAAAAATAGCCTAAATGATAAGAAATTGATAAAGTGAAATTTAAATCATATTTCAGTTGTTTGTTTTTTAGTTGTGACAATTTATTCTCATTTCCGAGTCATTCAGTCATGAAAAGATCTGTATTTCTTGTAGCAGAAAGCTAAAGATTGACTTTTTACATATAGCCTTTTTAAAAGGAGAATCAATAATTTCTGGCCTGGAAGGAGTTATTTTACATCGCACATTTCGCAACATATTCTCTTTCTTCCCAATAGATCTTGTATAAGACTAATAAAAGATATTAAAAATTTAAATGTTTTGTTTAAACAGAAGTTTGTGAGTCTAAGTTATTTCTTTCCAAAATGTGTAATTTAATTGCATTAAAAATTTTTGCAAATTCTTTTTTATAATTAAATAAATTTACACGTGACAGATTTTATTTATAAAAATTGACATTAGAAAACAGAAAGAGTTTAATTTTTCCACATGCGCCTTAAACGTTTGTATAATAGCCAAACGATGTGGTTTTTGACTATAGAAGAACTCTCAAACCTCAGCACAAGATAGGGACTTTATAAAGATAAGAGCGGCCGATTTCTCACCTTTTTTTAACAAAAAAAAATTGAATAATTTAAATATTATTCTGTTTAAAAAAAAAAAATAATTAATTTTTTAAATAGATCCCATCGAAAGAATAGAAAATTATTTAAATAAAATTCTTAACGTACATATGTTAAAAAGTTTTATGTTGTGGTGATTGGCACATCTATGGACATAAGAGCGGCCGATTTCTCACCTTTTTTTAACAAAAAAAAATTGAATAATTTAAATATTATTCTGTTTAAAAAAAAAAAATAATTAATTTTTTAAATAGATCCCATCGAAAGAATAGAAAATTATTTAAATAAAATTCTTAACGTACATATGTTAAAAAGTTTTATGTTGTGGTGATTGGCACATCTATGGACATGCCACACCCACATTAGAATTTGAATTGTATAAGCATTGTAATATTTCTCATACAAGAATGCTGAATATTTGTTTTTTTCAATGTAGCTATCCCAGAGCAAATTTATCTAGTCATCCACTGTTGAGTGGCAAATCAGTATCTATCTGTTATTGGCTTGATATAAAACTCATAAGTAATTGGTTATTTGGAAAAATATCAAAAGCATTGGTATAAAATATACAAAATACAATTGTAACATGATGTCTTGTAAAAGAAGTAGAATATACCCCATAACTGAGTCATGGTCAAGCATTACTTTATTTGGCATTCATATAACATGAGATTCAAATTTAGTGGAGATTTTTTTTTAGTTAAGTGAAAATTTTTCCAGTTGTTCCAAGGCCAATTTAACATCTGTAAATTCCATATAATTATGCATTTAAATCTCTATCCTCTGTTTTTGGGCTTTGTCTCTACCAATGAGGCTTTTGATTCAAAGCAGAAAGTACTTTAATTATGCATCTAGCAATCATTTTCAACTCTATTTTATTATTCATATTAAAAACCTATCATTCAAAATAATTTAAGTTGAAGTCAACTTATTCAAACATCTTATATAGAGCTTCAAGTCAATAACTATCTTGTTTCATCATATAATATTTAAAGTAAAAAATTAAGAGATAAATAACTAAATAGATATTTTTATCTAAAAGTTAAAACTTAAGACAATCTCTATGCTGTCAAAATAAATATTAAAATTAGTGGCCATAGTAAACATGAAAAAAATTGAATGCAATTTTCAACAAAAATGACTCAGACACTTTTTAAAGAATATGAGATCCTAGTTTGCATTTATTCTTTATCAAAGAAATCTAAGGATAATATTCATAATGGCTATAGTTAAAATGAAGAAACAAAATTGAAAAAAAAAAAAAACTAACAGCGGGTGTTTAGAAGTCAACAATCACTATCATAAAATTGCTATTACAAAAACAAAAGAATAAATCTCAACTTAAGAATATCAGTATTTGTTTACATCTAATCTCATGCTGTTACCAGCACCTTAGTTATCTAAAGTTTTAATACATTACTAATATTACTTTTCTAAGCCTTTCTGCCTTTTGCTCTTTCCTTCCAATAACCATAATTCACTCTTGTTCTTAAGATCATTTAGCAACTTCTTTTGTTGCAAAATATTTTTAGTATATTCTTCATAATTTTTTACATTTGTTTATCATCTTCCAATTTTTAATTTGTCTAATAAAGAATTGGCTTTTTTTTTTTTTTTTCAATTCATGCCTTTAGCATGTATTTTCTATTTTGTTCCTAAGTCAGGAATTTGAAAGCCTTGAATTTCAAATTAGACTAAAGAAGTCATTTAACTAACTATTTTCACATCAAATTCAAATAAACACATAACAATCTTATATTCTTACTATCAGCCTCTTTTGTTTAGCGCTAGTCAAAATATTTTTTTAACTGAAATTATATTTTTTTACATCTATGTATCTACACAAAAAAGACTTGTAGTTTAATAATTGAATTCTGCTATTTCCATGCCTTTGGGATGTATCTATATAGAGTGGAAATTTGTTAACCTATAAACAGTTCAAGACTTTTCAGAAATTGAATAGCTAAGATAAACATATCATGATCTCCAATTAACTTTAATACCTTCAGTCACTTAAATTAATATATGACCTATTCAACATGACTCTGTAATTAATGCAATAAGAATGAATTTTAAAAGGTCTAGTAATCATGAGCTTCTTGATTGTGGTGATGCTCAAATTAAGTTCTCGTAATCATAATTCTATGACTGTGGGGAAGAGAAGATAGTACATGACTTGGTTAATTAGGAGCCTCTAATCATGGCCTAAAGAAATAATATAAGGGACCAATTAAGAGTCTCTGACAATGGTAATAAAAATACAGTATCTCAGTCTTCAGGAGTCTTTAATTAAGGAGTGGTTATCATGAGATCTTATTGTTACAGTGAGAGTGCAGTATAAAACCTGGTAACAGTAAACTATAACTATGACAATGAGAATTAGAAATAGTCTCTGACTATGGCAATGAGAATAAAATATAAAGCCTCATCACAATAGCACTTTGATTATAGAAATGAGGATATCAGTTATCATGAATCAGCAACTGCAAAAATAATGTAATAATGAGGTTGTGGAAATTAGAGTGTAATGTAGAAGTCAGTTAATTTGAGCCTCAGCCTGTGGCTCTAAGAGGTCAGTATAAGATCCATTTACTATGAATCTCTTCCATGGTAATGAGTTTACCATAAAATCAGGTCATTATAAGCTTACAGCAGTAAAATTATAGTATAAGCTGTTTATCTTGATTTTTTGTAGTGATAAGTATATAATGTGAGCCCATATCATTATGAGCCTGACTTTATCAATGAGTTTTCAGTATAGAGCTAGGTCACTATAAACCTTCAAATTGTGCAATGAGATTGTAATAACCAAGTCATTATTTTTTCTATCTGTACAAGGAAAATATAGTATAGTGTGTGATTATCATAAACCCTTATTCTAGCAATGAGATTTTTAGAATAAGCTTTGCTATAACATAAAACCATCTTGAATCCTTATTGCTGCAAAGTTAGTGTATAATAAAATCTACTCATCAGTCTCAGACTAAAGCACATTTTACATAAGTCTCTACATGTGGTGGGATAATGTACTATAAGTCCTAGTTATCATCACACTTTGACTATAACAATGAAATTGTAGTATAAAGCCCAGTTATTATAAGCCAGTGCATGGCCTGGTTATCGGATATCTATGAATGTAGCAATGAGAGTGTGAATTATTATCTGGTATCCACTGATTGTGGTAACCAAAATGAAGTTTAAATGATTTTATTATCTATAAAAATGAGTTTAAGGCCTGATTTTTATAGGCCTTTTATTTATCATCATCATCATAAGCCACTGACTGCATAAATTATAATTTAGATTAAAGCCTGGGCATTTAGTTACTATCTGTGGAAATGAGGTAATAAAATATAGGTTACATGAATTTTTGACTATGATATTAAGAGTGTAATATAAAACTTAGTCATCATGAGCTTTAGATGGTAGAAATGAGGTCAATCTCTGATTGAATCATTGATAAAGTTGTATAAAAATTGTTAGTCATGAACACAGGGCAATAGAAATATGATATGAGACCTAATAATTATGTGTTCTTGACCATAGCAATGATGAGTTCTAGTTGTGGCAATGAAAGTGTAGTACAAGATCTAGTCTTAGTGAAATTGTGACTGCGACAATGAAAGTATAACATCAGTTCAGTATATCATGATCCTCTAACCATGACAATGAATGCAGTTTAAGTCTATTTACCATCTAACTCTGGTTGTAGTAGTAATAGTGAGTTATAAGTCCTAATTATTATCTTATCATTATATCAATAAAAAGCAGTGTAATGCCTAATCATTATAAAACTTTGACTGTGGAAATGAAAGTATAGTACAAGGTTTTGGCATCATGAGTTTCTGATTGGGATTGAAGAATGTAATAAAAACATTATTTTTAAACCACTGATTAGAATAGGGACACTGAAGTAAAATCCAGTCATCTTGAGATTTTTTAGTAATAAGAGGAAAATATTAAGCCTAGTCTTTATGAGTATCTGATTATTGCAGTGAGAAGTAGTATAATGCCTGCTCATTAAGAATCTCTGAAAATAGCAATAACTGTGTAATATAATACATGATTACATGATCATTATAGGCAACTGTCTATGACAATAAATGTAGTTAAAGACACACTCTTTATAAGTATTTTACTGTGATAAAAAATGAAATATAGTCATCTTGGGCTTACTACTTTGGAAACAAGAAGGTATTACATAACCTGATCATCATGAGCTTCTGACTGTGTGTGACAGTATAATATAACTGTGAATTTGAAATTCTTGGCTATTGCAGCTATAGTGTTGTATAACCAATTTATTTTTGTGCCTCTATAGCAATGAGTATATAATATAAACCTTGGTCATCATAAACCTAATTTTGACACTAGAGATTCAAAACTAGATCATCATAATCCTCTCATTCTGGCAATAATATTGTGATACAAGGTCTACTCATGACATATGCCTTTAATTGTAACAATGAAAGCAAAATATAATGCCTGGTCATCATGAATCATTACTGTTGCTATGAGAATGTAGAGTAGGGTCTTGTCACCATGAGTCTCTTACAATGATAAAAATAGTGTACTATCAGGTCTAATCATCATGAAAGTCTGACTGTGTTAATAAGTGCTGTATAAATTAAGATACAGTTATCAAAAGTCACTGACTGTGGCACTCAAAGTTTAGTTTAAAGCTTAATCAATATGGCCCTCATGGAATAAAATGATCACCATGAACTTCTACATGATTTAATAAGACCAGGTAATCTTGAGTCTTTGAGTGTGGCAGTCTTAAGTTCTGATTGTCTTGAGCATGTGACTTTGGTAGTGATTATGCAATATAAACTGGTCATTTTGAGCATGCATGAACAGTAACTATTGGAATGAGAGTTCAGTATGATATGAATATAATAAGCTAAGAGCATGGGAATAAAGTTATAGTATAAAACCTAATTTTCTTGAGCCTCTTACTGTGAGTTTGATAAAATAGTGATAGGCCTGAGAATTTTAAACTTAGGATAATAGCATGGGAATTGTTGTAAGGCTTGATTAGCATTTGAGTATGGCAATGGGAATAAAGTGTAAAACACAATGGACCATGGCAATGGGAGATAAATAGTGTAATTTAATCTGATCATCTTAAGAACCTGACTGTCATAACAAGAATTTTATATAATATGGTTAATTTGTGTCTCTAAGCAATGAGATTGACATGAGAGTGTAGTAAAAGGCTAGGTTACATAAGCCACGGATGCTGGAAATAAATACATAATATATTGTTGGGTTACAGTTGTAATTAGAGCATACAATAAAGCTCTACTATAATGAATTTCTTATAATGGCAATCTGGATATAGCAATGAATGTGTAGTATAAGGCTTGATAAATCTGATCTTTGATTGTGGCAATGAGAATTAAAATAAAGGATGATCATTATGACTGTTGGTTGCAATGAGAATATACAGTTAGGCATGGTCATTCTGAAACTTTGACTGTGGCAATTAGTTGTAATATAAGACTGATCATTATGGTTCATGGTTGTGTCAATGAAACTGTAACATAGGTTAAGATTTATTATAAGCATCTGACTTAGCACTGAAACTGTGGTATAAGATGTAGTTATAAGGAGTCATTGGTTATGTCATGAGTAAACTAATAATGTATTTTCATTGTCACTTTCTGACCATTGCAGTGAGTATGTAATATTAGACTGATCAGTTTGAGTCTCTGACTGTGGCAAAAAGAGTACAATATAATCAGACCATCTCAATTATTTGACTGTCCTAGTGAGAGTGTAATGTAAAACCTGGTCATTTTGAGCCTCTGTGGCTATAAAATTTAGTCTAGGGTGTACTTATCAATAACCTCTGACTGTAGCAACTTGTGTATTATCACTTATTCACACATCCACATATATATTTTCTATAACAATCTTGCCCACAAGCCAATTGGAATCTGTGTCTTACATTATTATTTTCATGACAATCAATTAGATAAAATTTTATAACTACAATTATTCAGACAATTATCTCCATAATCATACATTAAAAACAAGTCAAGAACTTAAATTTAACAAAATAAAATTCTTGACATTCCTTTATAATTAAAAACCAAATCTTGCAAAAAAACAACAAGGTAATCAATTAATTGTACTGATTTGATTTTTTTTATATTAAATAGACATAAAGAAAGGAAAACAACTCTGATTAATTAAACTGAGAGAGTGCAAACCTCTCAAGCACTTAGCCAATCAGATCACAAATACTGATACAGAGAATTTAACAAGAAAAGAGTGGTTCCACTCTCTTCTTTACTTGTCTTTCTATATGTCCAAGCCAGTCCAAAGTACTTAGATCTGAAAGCATGAATCTTAAATATCTTCACACTCAACTCACTGAGTTCAAATTATAAACATACAGTGTGAAATCTTTCGATTTACTACACAGTAGATTTTCGATGTTATAACTTGCAGCAAATTAAAAATAAAATTTAGAAATGTATTAAAATCTTATTTTGTTTTTTTCTTTTTAAATAAAGTACTCTTAAATATATTTAATGTTTGAGAATTCTCATAATATCATGTTGGGACTTAAAATATTTAATTACATAAAGACACAAAAAATATGTATTGGAAAATTAAATTTTATTTTCTCCATTAATTAAATAATTTCTTTTTATTCTCAAACCAGAAAAATATGCTACCAACTATATAATTATTTATTTTTCTAGTACAGCTATGTAGCCAACTGGTTACAATATATATTATTACCCTTTGATTTACAAACATCCACTTTCATAATTTACAACTTTGATATAAATCTTAAATTAGATATTATTTATAACCTAAATATGTACTTTAAAATTTAGTTATAAATGATGGATGAGTAATAATTTAGCATAAAATTTACATCTTGGGAGTTATTTATTTTTTCAAATGGTTTTGTGCTTCAAAAATAAGTATTGGCATAAAAACTTTAAATATAGACATCATTAAAAACCACATAAATCAGCAATAATTAAAATAATATTAATCTAATTTACATCAGAAATATTGCAACAAAATGGAAAGAGAATGGATGACAGGTTTTATATTGTCCCACAATTGAGTTGCTAATTGTAATAGTACAAAACATCTTAGGGCTGAATTATGAGATGAGAAACAATCATCATCCCCATATTTAATGATCAAAATTAAATATGAAAAAAGAATGAGATATCAGCTCGAAAAAAGACTATCTACAAGTTAACTGAGCATTGAAAATGTAATAATGAAATCATTCATCATTATAAACAGTCAACAATAAAAATCAACAGTCAACATTGTGACTGGATTTGAAATGAGTCCACTATAAGCAGGTTAGATGTCTAGTCACTGCCAACTGGGGACAAATTAAATAAGCAATAATTTGAATGCACATACTTTGCTAATCCATAAGAATATTAAAAAAATCAAATAATGCTGATATGCTAAAATATTCTGATCATCATCAATGCCCTGGCTATCTAATACTATTAGCATACTGGAAAACTATACTTAATTTCTAGTAAAATAATAAAATAAATTTTAGTTTAAAAAGATATACCTTTGTGCTATCCAGGGTTATCATCTGGAATCTAAACACCAACCCATTACCAATATAACTAACTGTTATGCTCTAATCTAGCTCAAGAAGCAAGAACTCTAAAAACTAGTACTGTGGAAAAGAGATAAATAAATTAACAAAGCAGCTTATACTAAATCACTTTAAATAATTCATAGGTTTATCCTACTAAAAGTAAATAGTTTTACCAGGATAATTTAAAAATCCTGGAAGACTAAGTTGTATTTAATTAATCCACACACATTTCCAATTCATATAACAGATTTCTGGATAGAATAATGATGTTAAGCCTAAACAAATAAGTATAAAACAATTATTTAATACCTAACTGATTAAAAATAAACAAAATTTAAAAAAAATGACATCATAGTATAAAATTGTAAACATTCATTTTATCAAAATAATAAAATTAAATTTCATTAAAAATATAATTAACCAATTGATTTCTATTCATTAAATTAATTAACCATACTTGTTTTTTATATGAATTGCTTAATTTTTTTATTAATTTGCTCCTAGTGAGAATTTTCACAATCTTTATACAGTAATATGTATATTTTCCTATATACATTTTATTATAAAATTTTAGATTGAAAAAAATTCATAGACGGCAAGAAAATAAAGAATTACTCTAAACAATAGAATTTAGCTCTACCTTTCAAGTCCCTTTATTGCATTCTGACAGGTTTTGATGCCATAATTTTATGTTATTCTTTAAAGAACATGCATGACATAATCAAAAATAGATTTATTTGTGAATTTATTACAATTCTAGATATTTTTATATAATAATTTATACAATATTTATTAGAAAACAAAATATAAATTATTAATAATTTATTTTGAATGAAAATACTTTATTTTCAAAATTACAATACTACATTAGTGGACAATGCAAATCTGCCATAAATCTATTTAGCGGTTTAGATTTCTACATAAGCAATCTAATTATAATAATGAGTGTGAAATTATCATAATTTTGCAATAAATAATGAAAACTTTAAACTTTTAAAGTATATTTTGTTAGACATGAGAGAAATAAATAAATATTCATTCAGATGTTTTTTTTAAAGTGACAAATAATAAAGACTTCACTGATTTTGTAAAATGAAAATATTTTTTTTAGAAATGATGATGTGCAATCTTTTTGTTTTGATCATATCTCATTTTTAATGCATATAGAAAGAAAATATGAACATTTAAAATTTATTTTAGTAGTAAACAAAAATATCTATCAAATGAAGTCAAATTTATTATTTTCTGATAAGTAATAATAATTTAATCTTAAATTCTATGTTGAACATGAGAACAAAGAAACAATAAAATGGAAAAGGAATTTCAGAGAGTTGACTTTTAATTTATTAAGTTATTTCTTTAAATAACCAAAAGTTGAAAAAATAACATTTTTTAAAGCATAGATAACAATCTTTGACTTAGCTTAATTAACCATTTTTTAATTTTTTTGTGGGGCAGGGGGATAAATAATGAAAACAACTTGTTTAAAAAAATCTGAATTTAGAAAAAAAAAATCTAAAAAAACTTTACCATAATTGTGAAGAGAAAATTGAATGGAATAAAAAATATGTTTCACAATTTGAAAATATTAACTTAATAAAAGTATTTGAAATTATTAATTCATGCATTATTTTTATATTAAAAATTCTCTTTTACTATAAATAAAAACATAGTGTGTGCACAAAAAACACCTTTAATCATGATTTTATTTGTTGAGGATCCTTTCCAGTTATAATTTGCAGTTTTTCCAGGCATGTATTCTACTTGAAAGCTTCTACATACATACATGGTTAATTTCCCATTTTTCATGTGCAGTATTTCCAGGTTAACCAACAGCAAGTTTTAACAATTTCTTTCCACTAAAATGTTCAGGTAAGACTAACACATACTGAGACTTATGTGCTTGGTTGAAGACAAGGTTTGTTTCAGATTACTGCAGAGATAGTCTTCTTTACATTTTATTTTAGTAAAGGCAGGTTACATGGAGGAAGATGATGTCTAGCTTGTAGTTAAATTTAGCACATAGTTTTTACTGCTTTTATAACTAAATTAATATTTTTACCTCTTGATTAAAATGTTCCCAGCTTAAAGAAGACTTCTACTTGTTTGTTCTTTAGCAGCTGCATCAGAATTTTCTTTTCTCCTACTGTCTTCTTCAGCAGTTAAATTAACACATGACTTTTCTTCAATGGTTAGGTATGAATGTCTTTTTTCTTACCAGACATTTAAGTCTTCTGATTAAAACACACCTCTAGTTTTTATTGGAACAACTCTGCCTTCAAGCCAATCTCTTCAACAAAACATTTATTAATAATCAATTAGGTCATTTTTTACAAATTCAATTTTTCAGCTATTTCTCTTCTTCAAATTTGTGATTCAAAAACAAAAAAAATTAAAGTAGAATTATAAAACTTTTGATATTTCTTTTTAATTATTTTTTTTTTTTGCAATAATTAGCTAATTGCACTGATTTTTTTTTTTTGTATTGAAGAGAGATAAAGAGAAAAGTAAAGAAAAAAGTGGCAAATCTGATTAATTCAAATAAAATGTAACAAAAGTATTAAAATGTTCTATTTTATTTTTTTATTTTTTACTTTTTAAAAATACTATTAAACATAAACTTTATCTCTCTTAAAAGGTTAAAATTAAATATTTGTAAACAATTTACTAAAAAGTTTTAATTTAAAAATAAATAAATAAAAGCATCTGGTAATTAAATATTTAAATATAATTATTGAAGAGTGAGAAATATATATATCTGATTTTATAACTTTTGCTTTCTTCTATCAACATTTACAATTTATAATACATATTAAAATATGCATATTATGTTTAACTGACCACATTGAAAAAGTTAAAAGACTGAAGTGGAGTTGGGCTGGACATATTGCTAAAAGAGATGATAATAGATGGACAGTTAAAATTTTAAACTGGGAATAAAGGACCCAGAAAGAGATCACATGTGAGATAGATGGATGAAATAAGAAAGTGTGCAGGGGTGATGTGGAGAAGAGAAGCTAAAGATCGGAAAAGATGGATTGAACTTGGAGAGACTTTCATCCTGCAGTGGATTGATAATCATTGATGATGCTGATGATGATTATGTTTAAAAATGTTTGACAATTATATTATCAAATGGGAAGAAATATAAACTATTTAATTAATCAAAGACTCATTATTGTTGTTAATTTTTAATATTGCTTATAAAATATCACACAATTTTTCTGCACATATTTAATCTGAAATTTTAAAAAATATATTAACTTTATTTATCTCAAAGTTATTATAAGCTTAATCAATCAATCAATATTAGATGAAATATCGAAACCTACATCTTCAGAGCAATTGATGAAGAGAAAAAAATTACTGGGAGATTTTGTATTTCCATATTTCTTAACAAAAATGTATGGAAAACAAGTGAATGGGCAGTTGGATAGTTAAATAAATAGAAAGAGAGACAACAAACTAAATACACAGATTTTAGAAAAATGAATGTATAGATAAATAGATGATCAGATAAATAAATAGATAGATGGACAGATAGATAGATAAACATATAAATGAACAGATGGATAGAGGGATGGATTGATAGTTAAAAAGATAAATAGATAGAGAGACAGATAAAAAGTTAGATGGATAAATAAATAGGGAGGGATATAGCCAACTATATAGACAGATACACGTATGGATATATAGATAGACTGCTAAAATACACATCATTATGAATAATTTTTTCTTCTTTCAAGTCGTAAAAGGATTAAAGTTAATTTAACATTTAAAAATGAATACTAGAAATTTTTTGTTTTCTTAAACTAGCACAACTATTAAAAAAATGTCTTAAGGGACATAAATATTTTTATAATCTTTGATTGTTAAGATCAGAAATAATTGTGTCTGTAACGAACTAAATACAGTATTGTTGAAAATATTATGAAAAATATGAAAAATGCTATTATTGACATAAGTAGTTAATATATTTCTTTTATAAATGGTGAGAGATTAATCATATGGTCTTATCTTAACGAAATTAATTTGAGGATTATGTTATCAATGGGCCTTGTAGCTATATAAACGATTAGCAAAATGAAATATTTTTATAAAAAATTTTAAACATCAAATAAAACTATATTTTGATGTCAAATTTATATCCAGGGCAAGGTCTGGATAACAATTGGAAAAAGAAATATTGATTCCTAGGCACCAATATATTTTTAATAGATAAAAATTATGATTATGTTTTCAATAGTGTCATATTTTTTCAACTGATGTTTATATATATGATGTAATGAATATAGAAATGTATTGTGACAAGGGCTTAGGTTATGAAATGGTCTGATTAAAAGGTTATTTATATGTAGTGTAATAAATATGCATACATTCATATTGTCATATATACCTAGGGACACACAGCTGTTATGGAGGCTTAAGTTATATGATGGACTTAAAACCTTATATATGTGTGTGTGTGTGTGTGTGTTATAGGATAATAATTATGCAAACTGAACATAGTTATTATCCTATAACACAGAGTTCGAATCCAGATTGGAGATTGGATAATGTACTAATTTTTTTTTAAGTTCCAAAACAGATTTAGATTTATTTTTCAAGTGTCTAAATTATATTTAACTGAAGTAGCTATTATTGGTCATTAAATAGATGTTTTTAACAAGAAAACAAACTGAGAAATAAAAAAATTTAAATCATCAATAGCTAGAAGTTATTTAATTGATATGAGCAATGCCTTCTCTCCTGATATTCTATGTTGGAGGCTGATAGATTAACCTTTGATTATTTGTTATTTGTCGTTTTCTCATATTTTTTAATGATACAATATGACAAAGATTACTCTACCAGTACTGCACAAATAATGAAAACTGTTGAAGAAATCAGAAGGTTAGTTAGTTATTTGACTGATTTTCATTTTTTATTTATTATCAGAGTAAAAGTGAAGATGGATTTGCTATTAATATTGAATAGTAAGCTGATTGGCTTAAAAACCTATTCCAAAAATATCCCAGCCTGATTTTATATTTGAACCCCAACAAATGTGTATATCAATCAAAGACACTACATTTTTCATTAACCTCCAATAAGTCATTAGTTTTTACATTGTATAACTCATTGAATGCTTCAATTTAGTCCTGTTTGGTGAGGTATAATCTGAGTTATTTATTATTTACAAATATTAAAACTAAGGTTTGATTTTATATTTAGAGATTGTTTAAACTAAAACTCTGCTTTGATCCTCTGAATATTAAAATGGTGACTCTTATCATTTATTCTATAAATATATGTAGTCAATAGATTGAATTCACTACCATATTTAAAATTACATAAATAGACTAAGCACATATAACAACAAATGCTAAAAAGACAGATGGTATCATCTGCCTTTTAGAGAGTTTATTTATATTATATAACTCATTGGAAGCTTCAGTTACTTCCTGTTCTGTTATAATATATTATATATATATATATATATATAATATATAATGGAAGACAAACTACTCCAGTATGGACATGAGCAAACATTACATTTCATTAGTGGAATTCTAACTAATATACCAGGTAGAGGAAGGGGGTCATTTATATTTAAACTAACTATGTGTTGCTTTATTTATTCATAACTATTTTATTTACTACATTTAATGGAACAATCTATCACTATCATCATCATTCCCTTTGAACAACCTATGACTAGTACATCCCTTCAGTCAAACAATATCTTTATAGGATTATAACATATGTGCCATTTCTAATTAGGAAATAATATTGTCTGACTAAAGAGTAAATTCAGATCTATACATCTTTTTATGCTTGATTGCTTCTGTACTCCTCCAAACTTCTGAGCAGTTAAAGCACAAACTCAAAAAGAATAATTATAAAGTTTAAACTTACTTGCCTGGAATGGAATAAAATTACATACACACAAAATGGCTTTAACAATAAACAAAAACAAACTTACTTAATTAGACACCTTATCACATATATATTTTAAGCACACAATTAAAAATAAAATATAAATTGTTATTAGCAAATACATACAATGAGAAATTCAAAGTGAATGTAATAAGAATTATAAAATTGTAATAGTTTATGGCAATATAATTATTAAAATAGTAAGTAAAATAAAACTTTATCTTACCCAAAATCATTATTTAATTTGAGTAGACCAGTCTTTAAGCATGGCACTATGTTTAAGATAATTTGATTATTATTAATTGCATTAATAGCTTCATGGCAGATAGAAGTAAGTATTGTTCTGACAGGCATAACAAAAATAGGATTTATAAGTTAACCACCATCTCTACACTTAGTCCAAGCCAGGCAACTGCTTATGATCTTCCATATGAGGGCTACCATCAAATCTCTTCTCACAGACAGGTAACAGGTGATTTTTCACAAGAGGGTTGCATCCTTCTCCACAGACAGGTAACAGGTAATTCTTCCACAGAAGGTTACATGATCCAGGTTGCAGACTGACATACATTGGAGCTTACCACTGCATTATTTTTAGTTTCATTTTCTTTCTAAGTTTGGTCATGCTTAAATGCTGGTAACTAACAGTTCTTTATCAAGAAATAATTTCTTCAAACAGTAGGGATAACAGCAGCTTAAGTAGGTACACCAATACAAGTGTCTTCAGCTGGAACAAAAGAGTGGCTTTACAGGAAACCAGAGATCTGCTTTCATAGAAAACAACAAGAGAGCAACAAAATATCCACTTCAAATGAAATCAGTGTGTGTGTGTGAGTGTGTGCACGCGCGCGTGTGGCTTTAACACAAATTATATACTCGACAACAACAACAGATAACCCTTCTATTCAATCAAAATCTTAGTTGGATTAATCAAAAAGTAGAAAAAATATATTTTTCTTTTTTCTATTCTTTAAATTGGAAATAAATTATTTCTCATTTAATACAAGCAAATGTTTAATCAAAGTTAAATAAAAAATAAAAACATTTTTGATTATACATTAAAATATATTTCTATTTCCGTTTTTTTTTTTTATATTATTTATCTAATTTTATCCATGATAGAAAATCAGATAAAATAGCTTTTTTCTTATCTTTCAATATAAATTAATTAAATGATTATTCTTCTTTTTTAGTTACAATAAAATAAAAAAATTAAACATATCTTTTAATGTTTTATTCATAAATTATACAACAGCAATATATTCACATGAAATAAAATATATTCCAAAAACTAAATATATTCCAAAAATTAAATTGCTTTGTCATGGTTTAACCTTCTTTCCAATTCATTATATATAACAAATCATTTTCTTTTTAAAAAAAATCAATTATTGTTATCATGTTAATGCATACTTCAAGTTTATGTATATTTTTAGTCAATTACATTATTAAGCAATTATAATGAGGTCATTATGTTACCATCATTTTAATATCTCAATTAATTATTTTGAAACACTAGTCTTGTATAGCTCTTTTAATAATAAATCAATATCTTATTAATTGTTTTTCTGGTGACTAGACTGACATTCAACTGTTAAGAGACTGACCATTAACTTGCAGAACTGAGATCAATAAAGAATCCAACCGCTGGACAACATGCATATAATGTGTCATAAATAGCAGGAAAATTTAAACACTGTTAAGTGCAAAAAACCTAAAATATTTAAATAACACTAACATTAAATTATATGAGATTCTCAAGCTAAAAGATGATGGTACAGAACTACATTAAATGTTCATAAAAGAAAGCAACTACAAATTTATAAGAATTCACAAATTATACCTTGTTTTTCTGCTGGAGACTTAGAGACAAGTATACAGCTTCAAAACTTATGCTTTTTTTCCTCTGAGACTTAGAGGCTGGGATTCATGATACATGACTATATTAACTGACCATAATAGACAACAGAAAATATCACAATTCAAAAATGGGTTAGTATAGTGTTGAGATAAAACCATCCAAAAAATTACATGAACACATTGGCACCATCATACAAAAGATAAAACCTTCCATCCATCACCAGTACTGAAAGCAAAATGAGATAAACTCAAACAGTCAAAAGCTTCATCCGTTCTTCACAATCTAATTTCTATTTTTTTATTTAATTGTTCCAGATGTTATATTAATTTGTAAATTAAAACTCAAATATATTATAATATCAGAATAAGGATTAAATGTTACTCTAATTCTTTGAGTGATTTAAAGTTTTGCACTCTTAATATTTCTTTTAATCATTTAATAGCACAAAATCCATATTTCCAAAATCAGTTCTCTTTTCATATACCTAGTTTACCAAAGAGTAAGCATTCCTTATTATCTAATCAACAACCTTTACTCTTTCTAAAACCTAAGTGGATTGTTTGCTCTCTCCATTTACAGCCCCATCACTTTCTTTTCCTATCCAAAAAAACATAATAAAAAGAAAGTCCTTCATCTTGGCATTCCTTCCATTTGACAAGATACAGACATCGAAATAAAGTTCTGAAATATCTTGCTGATATCCAGGATATTATAATAAAGCATATTTAACTTACATGTATAATATTTTGCACAATAAGATTAAGAAAATGACTTTAATGACAATAACATAAGTAAATAAAGTCATTCAAATTGTTGAAATATATTTCATGAATAATAGCACAAATATGATGCACACTTAATATTAATGATGAGTATTAATTAAGGAGCAAATTTTATCAAAAAACACATTTTAGAACAAAGCAAAATTCTAATAATAACAGAGAAGAGCAGATTTTTAAGAATAAATGGAGAATAATAAGTTCAGAGATAAACTTTCAAATTAACAATTCAAAAGCATTCATTTTTAATTATATTTAGTATAATTTATTTAGACTGTCGATGAAAAGCAATAATTTTGGAAAATGAAAATAATAATAAATTCAAAAAGCATATTTTCAATGATATTTGTGGAATATATCACATTTAAAATTATATATTATAGTAATATTGTAATATGGAAATACAATGTATATACATAATATAGATATAATTAAACAGGATTTGAACCCAGACTTTCAAGCTCCTATAGTCATCCACTCTATCCAATATAACTGAGACACATGACCACATATATATGAAAAAGATAAATATCTCCTGTATATATACTTCATGCTGTAGGAATAATAAATTTCCATAAAACAAGTCAGTACGTTTTAACCTCAATGCATTAGGAAAATATATTTCCTTGTTTTAGCTTATGGTAGGCATAATAAAGATATTTAGCAAGTAAATTATTTTTATGCCATTGTTAATGATAATAATTATCATTTAAAGACAATAGCTTCTTAAATAATTTACCAATTTCATGAATGAATGTTATCCTTTAAATAAATATTTAATAATAATAATGCATATTATATAAATTTAAAGTCATTCATTCATAAGAATACTCTTTAAAATTTGGATGTGTCCAAATAATATAAGCTGTACAATAAAACTAATGTTTATGAAAAAGTTTGACATAAATTAATTATTTCCTCATTGAGACACATTAATTCAGGCCAAGCATTTATAAACTATTTCATAATTACAAATCACATTCTGCAATTTGGATTTAAAATCTTTTTATTTGAAATGAAACTACTCCAAAGAAAATCTTTTTTTTTATACATTAAAAAAAATTCTTTAATTAAGTAAGAGGTGCTTAAAGAATAGTTAAAATATTTTAAAGTCTTTATCAGTCTCAGTGCTTTCAGCATGTCATGAAGTTTCAATTTTGCAATATCATCTACCTAGAGTATGGAAAGTAGAATTAATAAAAGTTCTTACACAACAGGAATGATAATGTCACTTTTTTCTAAAATCCATTGAACTACTTAATGTTAGCAAAAATGATTTAATTTCTATTGAGTTTTGTGTTGAATTTCCCATAATGCATTTCCTGTAATATAATTTCAAGTGCTGGGAAGTTTTATTGGTCTAAAAATGAAGCTTGAATAACAATTAACTTAGCAAATCATTCTTTTAAAAATTTATAACAAAAAAACTAATTAAAAATAGTTACAACTTAAACAAAAATAAGAATTAATTGTTCCTTTCTACAATCAAATATAAGCAAGAGTAAGAAAGTGGGTTCACCAGCTTTATTTGTAACATAAGTCAGGTGATTAATTTTTGATGGATAAAGTGACATTTTAAATTCTCCCAACTGACCTTTATTGATCAGAAGTCACAGACTTCTCAGTATTCTAGTAAAATTACTAAAAGTAAATTAATTTGCATAACTAGACAGTTAATTAATTATTACATCTTTTTTTAAATAATTTTTTTTGTATAATGAATTATCCAGCAAAAATTGAAATGTATTATAATAAAATGAAACAAATTACATAATAAAAGTTACATTATTTCAACAAAATATTACTTTATAATATTTTCTTTAAACATTTTTTGAAATTTATTTTAAGGTCCCAGAATAATTACATCTTTTTAAAATAACCATATTTAAGAATAACTTTAATATTAAATCAACAAGAAAATTTTTAAAATAAATTAAAGCTTCCAAATTCTTGCATCCTCATATACATTATTACATTCTTTATTTAAAGATTGTTAGTTTAATTATAAAAATTAGTTATTGACTTAAAAATTATTATTCTTTTTAAATTGACTAAGTATGAGATTTAATTAAAATATTTTATTACAATTAAAATCAAATAATGCACTTCTTTACAAATAATTTAAACCTTTGCAACCTAGTCTTAGGGTTTGAACTTGTCTTTAAAGTTTTACACTAATATTAAACTTTAATAAATTCAGGTAATTAAACTAAAATGGTTTTAATTGCCATATTTTAAAATTAAACTAATTAGCATTTCAAGTTAGTAATAATTTTAAGATTAAGCATCTTACAATCATAAAAGAAACTTAAGGAATTTAAACATTATGAGCTGACTTTTAAGATCACTTTTGAGTTATAAAAATTATGAAAGTTCTTTTAAATTGGCTAATCAGATATACAAACATTAAACTATTCATTAGTAAGAAAGTTTGTTTATCAGAAAAATTGAACTATTGATTTTTTTAAAATACTATGCTACTATAAAACTGGACATTATGAAGTAAATGTTGCTACAAAGCAAAATCCAAATTATAATAATCATTAAATCATTGTTAAATAATTTGGCATCTAGTGGTACTCATTAGCAGCATATTATCATCATACTTGACATTAAACATCACTTTTAATTGAAGAATAACTATTGTATAAAATCTGATGGTAATTATTATTATTAATCTACAATGGCTACAATGTAGTTTAATAATAGACTACAAGCAGTATCTTTTATTATTCCTAAAATATCTCTTCAAATTTAGATTTTTTATAAGCATTATTTACAATAAATATTTAATTACTTGTAAAAAAAAAATTTTTAAAATATATCCAGAAAATGAAATAAAATCGTTTAACAGTATTCAGTTGACAGCATTTTATAATTAGTTGACTGCTATCTTATTATCAATGATTTTAATAAAATAAATTTGCTGCTTATTATTGTTGTCATAGTTACAAACATGTTTATTAATAGTTTTAACAAGGCTGTAAACTTTAGCAATGAGCGTCTGAAAAAATCATCACTAGGGACCTCTGTAGGTCTTTAAAAACACATGCTTACGAGGTCCCTAGTGATGATTTTTTCAGACGCTCATTGCTAAGGTTTACAGCCTTGTTAAAACTATTACTGAAATAATAGTGAGCATTTAATAAATTTATAATTAAAACATGTTTATTATTTTTCTTTTTAAAAAGTAACAAAAGCATCATTAAATTTACAGCTAAGACTAGTCTACAAGCGATATAAGATATCATTAAAACAGAAAGGGGTTATATGTAGCTTAATTTAGGAAAATACTGAGGGAAGTACCTGTTTATTTAAAAAATAATATGAAATTAAGAAATATGAAAATCGATAGGGATAGTTCATATTTGTTGTAATTACTGTGGAAAAAATGACAATAGTAAGGCAAATGGAATAACAACAATAATCATTTGTCATAAATATAAAGGCATAATACTTATTTCAAGTGCTTAAGTGAATTCTATATAACTAGGCAAATATTAATGCTGTAAAAATATTGAAATCATTAAAATAAAGAGCTAAACTAATGATGATATATTACAATGATTGTACTGGTGATAAATAAAATAGTACCCATATGTCATGTAAATAAAGTGTAGACTTTTTAAAAGAGATCTTTAGAAATACTACAGATCTATTATAATAGAGCTCTTATAGTTTACAGGCACCATCTATAAAATCCATATACACATATATCAAATTTCATTATTGGTCAATTCTAGCTATCTGTATAGCAAAAAGTCTCAACTGAGTATATGTATCAAAGAATAAAATAGTTCAAATATTTAATTGTTTACATAAATTCAGTGTAATAATTTACAATAATGATAACTAATTTTTTAAATGAATTAGTGATAATAATTTAAAAAATGAAAGTTTAAACATAAATATTATTCAGTACTAAAGCATTATTATTTTTGATTCTGCTTTATTTTTAAATATCAATAGATATTAAACAGATGAAAATCAAAATAATAAATGTAGTAATATTGTTTAAATTACGGTTTACACACACACGCACACACATATATATAAGGGATTTAAACACAGACTTTCAACCCTTCAATTATCCATACTATCTCATATCATTAAAACGCATGCCCTTGCACATGCAGAAAAGATCAATAGTCATCAATATACGTATTTTGTGCTGAACCAGCCCTCATCAGTTGGTTCAGATCATCATCTCTCACACATATATAATCAGTGTTCAGTGTATATTAAGATAGCAAATCTTCATACTTTAATGGGTAAGTTGCAATCTATTCCAACTTCCAACTCCTCAGCAATCCATATCATTGAAAATCTGAAGATGGAATGCCCAAATCCCATGCTGATGCCAATATTATTGTTATGCCCATGTTGACCTCAAGTCATTCTGATCCTCATGTATAGAACTTTATCCATTTAAATACATAGAAGAGGGATGGGCAGGATGTAAGCTTAATGTGTAATGTTTGAAATACAGGCATTCTTCATATACCTGGAGCCCAATCATAAATATAGGGGATTTGAGCACCGGCTTATAAGCACCCTTCAATTATCCATACTATCTCATACCATATATATATAAATGACAAATGAGCATTTAAAAAAACACATTTATTAATGCATGCACAAATGTCTATGGGATTAGTATTTAAATAATATATCCATTTTATATGTATACTTCTGAGTTTTTCCTCTATCATCAATATATTTTTGTCAATATATTTGTTGTCTGTGTTTCTATATGTATAAACAAATAGATAGTACATATACTAATAAATTATTTTACAATAATGTATTTTCTACATCTTATATATTTGTAAGTTGATCAGATTGATATACAAATGTTATATATAACATGCATTGGATAACAGATAGGAAATGTAAATGTTGAAGATCTTCTGCCCAGATCTATCTTCTACATATTATTTAAATTTTATATATTGCAAATGTTAATTTTACGTGCAGTGAAGTCTTTATTAGCACAGAAAAAAACTGATGGCATGCAATTGTGTGTTATCCCAAACAGTATTGTTGACCATTATGAACTGCTAGCAACAGGTTATTTGACTCAAAAAACTTATTAAAATAACTCACAGCATTTATAGACATATACTAAGAGATTTACAAATTAAAAATAAAAAAACTGAATCTTAAACTTTTTCTTTCTTAATTAATATGTGGGATTCGAACTCAGATTTTTATACAACCCACTACTCCCAATGCAGGTTTGAGCCTGTACAATGTATTAATTTATATAAATAGTGTATAAAAGGTCTGCCCATCCCTCGCATATGTACATATAAATGGATTATTCTCCTGTACATAAGGGATCAGAATGACTAATATGTCAACAGGGGTAGGATGACAACCTTGGCACTAACATGGGCTTTCAACGTTCCATCACCAGATTTTCAATGAAATAGAAGGCTGAAGAGTTTTGGGTTGGAATAGTTTGAAGCCTGTCCATTAAAGTATGAGTATTGGTTATCTTAATATAAAGCTGAACACTGATTGTATATATGTGTGGAGACGGTAATCTGGACCAACTGATGAGTACTGGTTCAGCACGAAATACGTATATTGGTGATTATTTATCTTTTCAACATGTGTGTGATCAGGTGGGTCAGCATTATGAGATGGCACTGAGAATAGTGGGTCGTGTGAAAATCTGAGTTCGAATCCCGCATATATTACATATATAAATGCAGGTTTGAGCCTGTACAATGTATTTCTTAATTAATAAAAATGCAGATTATATCTGATATAGTTATTTTTTCTAATTTGTCATTAAAGCAGCATTCAGATTTTTTTTTATTTGAGAGACTATAATAATAATTTCATAATTATTTTTTATCCATGAAATTACAAATTCGAACCCGGGTTGGTTTAATAATTGGTGGTTTGAAGATATAAATCAATTTTCCATCAATAGATAATTTGAGTTATTTGGGTTGGATTTTTAACTAACTCGAGAAGCCAAAAAGGTGGGGCTTGGGAGAGTATTTTATCTTATAAATTGAGGGAATTGGCACCAAAGTTAAGAGATAGTTGTGTCTATAATTGATCTATGATTTTATTTTGAATTTATATTCTGACAAAAGTCTTAGAATTTTATATTGTATGACTACTACTATATATGAAGATCTATCACCATATAGATTTGAGTTGGATAGTGGGTTTGAAGACATATTGAAAATAGATTTTCACTCAATAGATAATTTTAGTAAGTGTAGTTGGGTTGGTATTTTTAGATCTAGTGTTGAACTACCCTGACACTTCTGAGGGTAAAAAAAGTAGGGGTTGGGGAGGGGTTTAAAGATATTTTAAGTGTTTCTACATTTATCATAAGTTGAGAGGAATTGATTCACTGTTTATAATTAAAGTAAGAGATAGGGTCATGTGATCTATGAATTGATCTATGACTTTTATTTTGACTATTTATAGTTCTGAAAAGTCTTATGCAATTTTATATTGTATGACTACTACTATATGGCATGTGAAATCTATCAGCTATATATTTGAGTTGGATAGTGGGTTTGAAGACATTACATGTTGAAAATTTCAGATTTTATAATAGATAATTTAGAAGTGTAGTTTGGGTTGGTATTTTTAGATCTATGTAACACCCTGACACCCTCTAGGAGTCAAAACAAACATTAGGTGGGGGGGGAAGAGATATATTGCAATTATTTTTTATAATTATATGTACATTTTAAAACAATATTCTCATTTCTACAAAATAGATTTTTTATTTTATTTTATTACAATACTTTAAATTCACAGTATTTTTTCAGAATTGGAAATAAATAATTAATTTGCATCAGAAAGACTTTCTTATTTAATTGTAAACATTTTCTTTTAATATATAAAAATATTATTATTTAGATAATTAATTTATAAGTCGTTCGAGACTTTATTTTAATAATTATATAAGTAACTTTTGTTTGTAATCATTTTTTTATTTTTCTTTCTAAACTTTAAATGCATATGCGATAAACATCAAAATCATTCATCCATTGCATATTGTACATGAGATCATTTATTTAAATATATATTTTGTCACGTAGGGAAAGTAGACAAAAAGATAAAACAAACCATTCTGTAATAACAGCGGTATCAAGAATATTGCACATTGGACGATCTAAAATCGTAAACGCAAAACTACAAATGGTAAATGCTATTAACTATAGCTACGCTCAGGGGTTCAAATAATAACCTATGTCATAATACTAAGACATACAGGAAAGCATTATAATAAAATATAATGAAATACAAGGTAACACTATTAAGAATTAAGAGGAGGAAAAATCTCACCTCACTCTATCATACATAAAATACTTTTAGTATTATAAACATATGCCATTAAACATATGCCATTAAAAGTACATTTAAAGTCCTTTTTTTAAGAACCAATGCAATTATTATTATTATTCTTTTATCATCATCATCATTATTATTATTCATCTTGTAAATATCTTCTAATCCTCTTACAAACAACTTCTAAGCATTTCATTGCTTTGATCAGATGAAATATTTAATTCTTAAAATATTTGAAATGTTCTTTTAAAATGTATGCCCTCAAAATGTATCTTTAAATGTAAAATTTTTATATTAAAATAAATTTAATAATACGGTTGGTGAAATTATATGAGAGTATCTCAGGGTAATATATTTTCATAAACATTTTTGGTTCTCTAAATGTATTCAATATCAAATGAAATTCTAATTAAAATACAAAAAATAAGACCTACCCTTCCCCTAAGGTAATATCTTATCATAATTACAACAATAACCATCATATTACTAATTTAATAAAATACAACATGATGTCGCAAATTTAGGATAAAATAAAGAATAAGCTAGGTTTGCACTTGGATATTAAGAATGGGTATGGGATTAGGTAGCCATCCTAAACATCTTAAAATAAATCTACTTAATATCTTCTAAATATAAATTAGGTTCTTGTACAAATTGAATCTTAGCAAAATAATGACAACTATGATCTTCTAATGTAAAAAAATGATTTACAGTGATTTGACATAATCAAATTGAATTAGTTAAAGTGATCCAAATTGACAAACAAATTGCCATACATTATTAAGTAAATATATCTTTCTTAGATATTCTATTAATGCTTAAATAATTTAATAAATTGTGATTCTTATAAATTGAAATGTCATGTACTTTTATAGTAAATACACTAAAATAATTGTACAATTTTTTTATAAGCATTTAAAATTTAAATTAATATTTAAAATGATTTCTGTTTGATAATTAGTAAGATTTCTGATTAACAAATGGAATGATGTGAATAAACAACTATGAGAAATTATTTAAATAACAATAACAAAGATTTATTTACTACAAAATAACAACAAAATTTACAATTGCTTCATCTTTAAGTCCATATAGATGAAAAAAAGTCACAAAGTTGCTTCTGCAAAATGTATCAGAAGGATCAAAATAAAAAATGGATATACTACTTTATTAAAATACACTCCACTGGATTAGCAAAAATAATCCATCATATTAGCAAAATAATCTATTATAATAAAGTAACTTTTTATATTATTTCTTATCTCATTCATACTATGATAATAACAATCACATAATAGTGGCTTTTATATAAATATTTTTCATATTCAATAATAATATTAATAATAATAATAATAATAGCTTATCAATCCATCAATGAAGGGGTTATGTGATAGACGTATATGATAAATTCATGCCCAAAATAAATTTTACAATTTAAAACCAATTGTTTATCACATTTAGTTCTGACATCTAGAAACACTCAAATATAGGATTGACACATAAACAGTGTATTTTTCACATTTAAGCTGACCAAGAATGCTCTTAGAGAATTCCTCAATACCTTGATAACACCATTAAAAATGCCAGATAAAGCCATAGTAAAATCTTACACATGCTTTATTAATATACTAACATTACAGGTAAAAATAATCAATCTTCAATAATCATAAAGTACAGCAAAGTAAAAGTATTATGGCATTGCTCATAGGATGCACCTACTTTTGAGGGCTAGTAAAGAATCTAGAACTTTGTCACTAGTCCAGGAAAATAATGTAAATGTGCATTAGGGACAAATTACTAAATGGAAAATGCTTTAAAATAGAGAGAGCATTAGTTTCAATTTCTAAAGTATATGCTATGAGCATAAAAATGCTAGCAAAATAACAAATAATAAGTGAGAGTTCAATGATACTATCTCTTTTTAAAAATAGGCTAACAAAATTAATGATGAAGATTAACTATCATCTATAAAATATACTGGCATGTAAAATTACTCCTAAAATATAGAGTAATAATTCTACTATTTATAACAAAATATTATAATAGCTAACTAATGTGAAATATGATAAACAAAAATTACTTAATATCAAATATGGTTTTATTAACATTATGCAATAATAATAAATCATAGAAACATACTTTACCTTATTCAGAAATATATCTTTATAAATAAATTATTCATATTTTTGAAAATAGGCACATACTATTTCAAAATATGTTCATATGATAAAGATTATTCTGAGAGCTTTAACCATTAATATTTTAAAATATATAACATATGATATGAGCAATAATATTGCACATTATAATATAGTATAAAATCATAATATAAATTAATTTAACCTTTTTTACCATAAATAAATTATATTAAATAATAATGTCTTTCTGTTTCATTCTTCACCAATTCTTCATTACTTGAATATGAAGAAGACTATTGGCAGTAGCCTCTTGTAAAGAGCACACATCTATTATATAAGAAAATATCATTAAAAAGCTATAATTTATAATACAATTAGAAAATATATAATGCATTACTTCAGATGCCCTGTGCAAATTTAATTCATTCTATTATCAAGTATATGATAAGTGAATGGTCATTTATTCAATATATTCATAGATTTAAAGTCTAATAAATGTTCAAAGTATTGTAATAAATAGATAGATCATAAATCCTTAATTTTAGGTTTTTAAATTAATCCATTGCACAAAGTATTATAAATTAATATTAGCAATATCATATAGAATAATAAAGCATTTCATTTATTATTCTTCATTAACATTGCTGAACACTTTCAGTAAAGAATGTTTGATTCATCTGTTATCTTCAAGACCTCAGCAGTTTCCATAACAATGCACAGAGACAAGAAATCATTTATGAGTTTTAAACATTTTTGCAGGCAGTATAAATAATGAAAAATATAAAATTATGTAAATTCATCATATCAAATTATCATATTTTATCAATTAAACAATTTGTAGTAAGTTAAATTTTATCATCCCACCTGAAGAAAATTATTTCTTTCCTTTTTAAGAAAGGGGAGATCAAATGAAAATTGTTATATTACCAAAATACAATCTCCATACTGTTTTGTTTAAACAATAAGTAATAGCATTATTTAAAGAAATGATGCAGTATAAATCAATTATTATGATTTACATAAATAATTTTTAGTCAATTCTTTTTCTTTTGCAGAATTAATTATTATTGTATATCTAAAAATGTCTACAAGATCAATTTATAGATGTTATTTAAATTACATTTTTTATTCTGTTTCTAAATAATATATTGGCTTAAGATGAATAGTGTAAAGAGGCTATTAAAAACTATTAGCATTTCTTGGTAATGTTCTTGCCAATAGTAGAATTATATATTCCTTGTCAATTTTAATTATAATATAGATGTTCAATTTATTTTTAAAATCGACAATCATTTTCCAGTCATAGTTATAGCAATAACAATATTTTTCAAAGTTTTCCATCATAGAAAATTTTAAAAATAATATTCTAAACATTGTAATAACAAATTATATTATCATTCCATTGGCAGTTATAGAGACTTCACTTCCCTTGGTATTTCTGTTCAGACAATTGTGCCACGAAATAAGTTTAGCCTAACATTCTAATACACAACAAATCTTTTAAAGAAAATTACATTATTTTAAACATTTAGTAGTTTAAAATTCAACTGCTACAAAATTAAATTGATTGAGAATCTTGAAAAAATGAAGAGAGATGGGCCTATACTGATGTCAGGTGTTTGTCTCACCTTATTTATATCCTTGGTCATATGACTATTTTACCATACTATCTATTTACCTTTGACCTTATAGTTTCTTTTCTGATTAGTTTGAATCCTTGACTTATCTATCACCAAAGAAGATTGTTAATCAAAAATTATTTAAATAAATTTTTAACTTTACAATAAATGAATTTTTGATCTAGACACTGGAATTAAATAAAAACTTTCTGGTTTGAATAAAATAATTATTAAAAATTATAATATAACCAGGATAAAATAAAATATCACATAACATAAAATTTATTACATCTTTAACCAATGAAATATTGACTTAATTTAACATGTATTTATTACAATTTTAAATTTAGAAAAATTTCATAATAAGTTTTAAATTTCTTTATTTTTAAGAATATTTAAACTAATAAATATTAAATAAATATAATATTTATACATTCATTCATCATTTATTCAACTAGTAAAAAATCCTAATTTAAATACTAACTTTATTAAACTCTTTTTATAGTTAAATTAGTTTTAAAGATATTTAACTAGAATATTCTGCTTTACATTCAAAGTTAATTAAATATTATAGCTTTAGTTTTCAAACCAGCAAACCAAAATATAGAGTTTGAACTTGGTTTTATAACTTTAAAAATGAATATGTTTTAAAAATATTTTTACAGTTAAACTAAAAATAAATGAGCATTTTTAATTATAAATTATGCTTTTTATCATTCAAATTACTAGCTTCTGGAAAATTTACAGTTGTTTAACATCTGAAACATTTATTTGAATTAAAACTCAAGTTCATTATTATTTAAGCTGTGTCAAAATTATTTTACAGCTAGATAATAAATAAATACTATATAAGAGCTCTAGCATGTAACATGTATAGCATAATAAAATATTCACAATAGTTTATTTAAAGCAAAAATGAAGCTATATAAAATTATGTTTAGGTGTTTTGGCACAAAATTTAACTGAACATTTAAACTCCTCCCAAGGCTAAAGGTTATAATATATCCATATACAAACTTTAAATTAAACATAGTTCCATGTATATGTAAACAAATATGGAGCAAATCATTTTTTCACAAGCTATGAACTCAAACCACTCTAAGTGTTGACAAAGGATGAAGTATATATATATTGAAACGATTGGATCCAAACTTGATCCAAGTTTCATGCCTTATTTAGCACTAACCTGAGATCAAACCTGATCTCTACCTTTTTAATAGTAAATTTGTTTAACGGAAAGTTTATATTCATACACACAACAAGCCTATTTTTCTTTCTTTAGCTTTTAATAGTTAAACAGCATTAAGCTGTTGCACATGCGCTTTGCAGATTTTAACTATAAATGACTGAATACTTGTGTTTGAAATGTTAGTATTCAGTCATTTATAGTTAAAATCTGCAAAGCGCATGTGCAACAGCTTAATGCTGTTTAACTATTACAGTTTATAAAACATCGCGCTATATAAAATAATTGATTTATTTCTTTAGCCTTGTTATATTCATTTAATAATGAACGTTTTAATTTTACTTTAATTTCTATAATAAGGTTTAAATAATGTTAATTCTAATAAAATAAGATTTATTTATTACATATTTTTGTGTGTGGATATGCGCGTATTTTAAATATTAATAGTAAAGCCCGTTAAATAGATTTGCTTAAAAACTACTTATATATTTTTCTATTAAGTTTTAGTGATTAAAAGTCACATTCTTTTGGATAAATCTGGAAAGTCACGTAGGCTACTCAACAAAGGGACTTATCTTAAATTAATTTTATTTTATCTTAGTAATCCATTTGCGAACTAAAAATGGATTCTTAACAAAAGATTTATCAGAAGAGTGTATCTTAGAATCACAATAGAACATATTAATTTTAAAGGAATGGACAGAACAATGCCTGAAACTATGGAAAGATTGAATATCCTGTAGCAATGCTAAAATAGTATAAATACCCCCCCCCCCAAAGAGAGTGATAGGAATGAGATTACTAAATGAATGAGTTGCAGTTTGAATCTATGTCCATCTATTTTATGATTTAGTATACGCAATAATGTAAGCTAAGGTGGGGCACATAGCCATTGTTCCTGAGCCTTTCCCAGTAATCTCAGTATGCTACCATGAAACCATCTAATGCCTCCTGAAATCATAAAGACAAACTGTTGGTGAATAAACTTTGCTGAATAATAAAAAAATAGCTAGCTATTTCATCGATGGATAGGTGCCTCATTTCACTCTCCAAAAGGAACTTGCAAACAGTTATGAAGCCTAAGCATGAAAGGACTTGTTGGAAAGTAATATTACCACAAGAAGAATTCTTTCTAAAATATATAATTTGCTTTTCTTGTTTTAAATGTTTTTCTGTAACATCAGTAATTAAGTATTGATAAATACGCTCTGTAAGATATGTAGAACTTATATAGCTCTTGTAATTTTGCTTTTGTCATTGCTCTCTATAAGATTAATTCAACTTTACTAGTTTCTCTTAAAAATGCTATTTTATTTTATATTTCTTTTCTTATGGCAGTTTCCTATTATTTATTAATTTATGATTTAAAATATTTAAGTATCTATGTGCCAATAAATCTAATTCGATGAATTGAAACCTTCCTTAATATTTTCAATCGGCCCATGATTGAATTATACGGTTGTATGAGGTAAAAATCAAATCTTTTAATTGGCCAACTCACAAACTGAAGACAAAGCCTATTGTTAAAACATATTCGCCTATAATATTAAATTCAACTCAGATACGTTTATAAAAAGTATATTACTAATTTTTCAGGTTATGAAAGAGAACGAAAGTTCTTTCAAAAATAAATTGCTATTTATTTATTATAAAATATATTCAATTTTGGCAAACTTAAAGCGAATGTCTAAACAAAAAAGTGCTGATGCAAACGCTTTTTTTCAATTTTACATTATGGAAAAGTAAAGATTTATTTTTGCTAAATCTTAAATATTTTTACTAAAATCTTCAATATTTTTCGAAAATAATTTTGTTTTTTTAGTATATTTTATTAAAAAACTATTTTAATTTCTCAAATTATATTTTTTTAATACTTAAATTGCATTCAAAATGAAAATCTCAGCGTTTTTCTTTATTTTCTTTGATCAGGCGGTTTCTTTGTTCTTTCCAGCCAATCAGAATGTCTTTTTCGGCTGAGAGCCGGCTGACAGCCAATCACCGACAAACTTCTTTCTTTGTTTAGTTTTAAATGTGGTTTTTTTGATTTTTTACTTGTAAAATAATTCGGAAGAGGGCATCATCTTACAGAACTTTTAAAAACCTAATCAATAACTGTCAAACGAATATTCTAGCCTTAAAACTAGCAGAATTAGAGTGACGTCAGATGTCGACGAGATGCCTCGTAAGAGGCGGTTAAAGAATTAAAAGATCATATTGTAGACATATAAATCAAATATTCATTTGTGAATGGTATTATTTTGTGTTTATAAAATATTAATTTTATTAATAATAAATTAGTGCATCTAATAGCAATGAGTTATATATAGTTTACAGACCACTACCTCATTGACACATAGATCTTCCCTGCCTATATTGAACGAAGCATTTAATTAATGTTGAATAAAGTTTTCCAAATATTAGAATCTAGTAAAGAAAGTAGCTTTATTATGTTAACCAATCATTTAATTATATTAAACAGTATTGTAAAACAAACCTGTAGTCTATATTGTTTTTATTATTATTAACCTCAGATATTGTATTGCTAATTTGATGGCTTAAACACACATACTTATTAAATTCTTATCCTACTTAGATAATTTATTTATGAGTTTGCTTATTCATTTCTATATAAGTTCTATTAGTAAAATAAAGACATGTGACGACAGTAGTTTTAAGTAATTTATCCGGGTTTCTCATGTAAATCTCCGTGAGCTAGTGGGCTGTACAAAAGGAGTTTGTGCGTAATAATAATACGATGTACTGTGTAGATATGATAAAGGAGTTCAGAGATGTAAAATTGAGTGATATCGAAACTGACCGGTACAGAGATTAATTTTTGGACACCCAAATAGTGGGGCCGATTATAACTTCACCCTGGGATGGATTAGATGCCAGTCAGTAGTATGGTGTTGTAATTTAATTTGGTAGAAAATAATGTATATGAAAAAAGTAGAAGTAGTATATATAGATACATTTTTAGTTATGTACATTATAATTTAATATTTATTGAGAATCAATCATGTAGTCATTTAAATTTAATATGTTTAGTCACAAAAAGATTTTTTTAAAGAAAAATAGTTCAGTTATCAAACAAGAGCTAAATGAGATGGTCAGTCTATGGGTATTGGTCACAAAAAAATATATAGACATTAGTAAAATAAAGACATGTGATGACAGTAGTTTTAAGTAATTTATCCGGGTTTCTCATGTAAATCTCCATGAGCTAGCGGCCGTACAAAAGGAGTTTGTATTATAAACATATGCCATTAAAGGTACATTTAAAGTCCTTTTTTAAGAATTAATACAATTATTATTATTATTTTATCATCATCATCATTATTATTCATCTTGTAAAGATCTTCTAATTCTCTTACAAGCATCTTCTAAGCATCTCATTGCTTTGATCAGATGAAATATTTAATTCTTAAAATATTTGAAATGTTCTTTTAAAATGTATGCCACTCAAAATGTATCTTTAAATGTAAAATTTTTATATTAAAATAAATTTAATAATACGGTTGGTGAAATTATATAAGAGTATCTCAGGGTAATATGTTTTCATAAATCCTTTTGACTCTCTAGATTTATTCAATATCAAATGAAATTCTAGTTAAAATACAATAAATAAGACATACACTTCCCCTAAGCTAATGTCTTATCATAATTATAATAATAAAAATATTACTAACTTAATAAAATATAACATGATCTCTTAAATTTAGAATAAAATAAAGAATAAGCTAGGATTACACTCAGATATTAAGAATGGGTATGGGATTTGGTAGCCATCCTAAACATCTTAGAATAAATCTATTTAACACTTCTAAATATGAATTAGGTTCTTGTACAAATTGAATCTTATCAAAATAATAACAACTATGATCTTCTAATATGATAAAAAATGATGTACAGTGATTTGACATAATCAAATTGAATTAGTTAAAGTGATCCAAATTGACAAACAAATTGCCATACTTTATTAAGCAAATATATCTTTCTTAGATATTCTATCAATGCTTAAATAATTTAATAAATAGTGACTCTTATAAATTTAAATGTCATGTACTCTTATAGTAAATACACTAAAATAATTGTATAATTTTTTATAAGCATTTAATATTTAAATTAATATTTGAAATGATTTCTGTTTGATAATGAGTAAGATTTCTGATTAACAAATGGAATGATGTGAATAAACGACTATGAGAAATTACTTAAATAACAATAACAAAGACTTGTTTACCACAAAATAACAAAATTTACAATTAGTCCATCTTTAAGTCCATTTAAATCAAAAAATTTTCACAAAGTTTCTTTTGCAAAATTTATCAGAAGGATCAAAATTAAAAAATAATATACTGCTTTATTAAAATACACTCCACTGGATTAGAAAAAATAATCCATCATATTAAAAAATGATCCA